>JAGPOW010001167.1:17819317-17871743 GCA_030014935.1 Caiman crocodilus | reverse complement strand
ACAGTTACCAGGACTGAAGCAAAACCATGTTCACAAGGCATTTCACAATCCAACCTGTTGGTCAACCAGTGCCGCACACCTACCTCATTGTTCCCTCTGATGGGAGTGTGAGAGAGAGAAAAAACAAACTTTTGGACAAATGTAGAGTGGAGCCTAATTATTTCTTTCAAGGAAATGATGATCTCAGCCTTATCTAATCCACTTGGATTTTATGATCTCATTTTCATTTGCTTGTTTGTTTATCATTTACAAAACCAAACAGGCCAACCCAAGCAAATCCTGGAAATGCCAAACCCCCCTGGAAATACATTAAGAAAACGGTACAAGGAGTTGTAGATATTTGGTATCTTATTGTGGCATTGAAGCTTATATCTTGGGAAGCAAAAGACCGACATAACTTCACTATTATGCAGACTTGTTCTTCCATTCTTTCAGGCCTGCTTTTGCAAACTCTTGATTCATCTTAACTGAATTCAGGTGAGGACATGCAACCTGGCCCCAGACTGGACCTTTAAATAGTCTCTCATATGATGGCAATTAGGGAAACAGAAACAATACATGTGCCGAGTGTAAATACGCATTTCATTTTCTTTAAACCAAAGTCATGTCATGTTTGCACCCCTCCATGTTAGCCTTGTTAGCAAACAAGTTTATTGGCAGGAGTGTTTTAGAAAAGCAACCACTTTTAAAGAGTTATTGCAGAATATTCCTGGAAAGCAAATATCAAGTAGGCCAGCATGGTTCTTATTGCTAATTATGCTCCCTGAGTGAGGAACCAGAAAGATTAATATGTGGTCATATTTCCATTCAAAGCAGATGAAGTTTTGAATTTTGCTTATAAAGTTGTCCTGAACAAAAGTGAATGAATCCAAGTAAATAGAGAATGTGGGTGCAATTAAAGAACAGAAGAAGAGACAAGTTAATGGCTTAATTGTTCACCCAGCTTTCTGATGGCATCCAGAGCCACTGTCACAACTCTGTGGATCTACACTGCTATGGATTCAAGTTAGCCAGTGGATAACTAGACAACTCTGAATTTGAGACCCTTATGCAAGAGCTCTGGGTTGGTCTGTATGGAGTTCATTAACTAGTGGTAGATTCTGTTTCTTCTGGAAAAATATCACTACTCAACTTGATGTCAAGGTTCCTGTGTGTTTTCCCCCATCCCTTGTGTGACAGAGGGCAATCTTGGGGCCAGGTCTCATGCTGGCCCGCCCACCTGTCTCTATGGGGCAGTTTGCCCTGTCTCGCCTGCCATGACGTTGCTGTTCCCATAAACGGATGGTAAATGGGAAAGACTGCCCATTACTTCCCGTGATGGTAGGGGGCGCTATCTGCAGTTATGACCTCCCCTACACTGCAGCCCATGCCTTGCAGATGGCATCTACATGCCATAGTCATACTTTGCACCATGACTGGTGCTCCCAGGTCTCACAGGGGCTCCCTCCCTCCTTGGAGCAGCAGGTCATTGTGCTCAAACTTTTGGTCTTACTTTTGTCCCACACTCGGCCTCTTTGCAATGGAGGACTTATGGGAGCCAGGATTTACCCCAGCTCTCTGGCTGAGCCCTCTACTCAGCCTCTGGCCCAAACTACAGCCTCAGGCATCCACAACCATGCCTTGGCTTCTTCCCCACCTGGGACTCTTACTACACCTCTTCTAGGGCCTCTACACCATGCTATGGGGCCACACAACTATGCTTCCCACATTACCCACTCTAGCATTTCTAAAATCTCACATCCCAGCTGAGCTGATGTGGCACTCTTCTTGCTATGCCTGGCCCCACTACACTCACTCCCTGGGGTCTTACACCCTGCTCACAGGCTCAGGTGGCCACAGCCATGCTTGGCCCCGCTACTGCCTCCAAAGCCCACCCAAAGATTGGGGCTGGGGTTAAGGCACCCTTCTTCACCTTCCACCAGGGAGGTAACTGGCCTGGCGTTTCCTGGGGACTCCCGGACCACCAGGAGCCCCAGCAGGGTACAGTTTTAGGTCATGCCCATGGCCAAGAGCCTCCTGTTTCTGCCTGCTAGGAAGTCCATGCAACTCAGCCGGGCAATGTTCCTGCTTTGGCTGCCACCAGCAACCTGCTGTGTTTATAAAGGGCTGTTTTAAAACAGTCAGTGTTTTAAAATGGCTGCTGCAATCAAGCACCTGCTGGCTGCTTGACTCAGCCCTTAAAGTGTCCTGCTACACTGTACTTTCAAATCAGTAGGGTTTTCCCCCCTTCTGTACCACAACTTCCTGTGCTAAGTGCAAAGGTGCTCCAGAGGATGCCTAAATGCTAGCAATGAGAGGGGAGTTCAGTGCTATGGTTACAAGACCTTTAGATAACCAAACCTGTCATCTTTGGAAGTGGTTTGGCAACGCATTGTCTGTTTGTCTCAATTTTGTATCAGTTTTGGACCTTTCCTGTATGTATGCAAGAAACATTGATTTGTCTTGTCAATGCTTTTGGTCGAATGATCTGCTGAAGAGAATGTGTCATGTTTTTTGGGCTGTTGAGTACAATATTAAGAATGAATTTGGGCAACAGAACAAAAAAAATGTACTGGGGCTCTGAAAGGTCTTTATATTTTTCTCATTTTTTTTTTTTGCATGACTGAACCAATTTTTAAATGTCTCTGATATCTGAAATGTGAGTCTTCAGTCCAGGCCTATATACGTCTGAAAATAAAAATGTGTCACAGAACACTGATGGATTGCTGACAGCCCCTGAATCTTTCAGGCTAATGGAAAACGATGGCATCCCCTGCATATAGATGACATTTTTTTTTCAATCAAAAATGCGACCTATTTGTCAGACAGCGTTCTGTTTTTGTGGCGGCCTCACAGCCCTGACGTTCTGAACAGGAAATAAATATACATCACCTGGGTCTAGTTTGCGCTAAATTAAAGAAGATTAAACGTAATACTACTCTAGCGCGGCTCGTGTTGGATGGCTCAAGTGAACAATGACGGGCTCGTTTATTTATTCTGCAACAAGCAACGGGTAATCCAGGAACTAGACAGCACCTGAAAGGTTCATAGTCTTGTCTCTGAATACCCTCTTCCTCTGGAGAGGAACTGAGTTATAACAGACCTACACCTGGGCTTAGCTATCGTTGTCAGCATGGGAGGGCTTTTGTCCTTGCCTATCAGTGGGCCCATATAGGTGAAAGGGGAAGGAGCGGCCGAATGATAGTCATTCTCCTCCCCTAATCATGCACAAATCCAATGCAGGGCAATGACAGTCTTGCCAGAGGGATTCAGCAGTTTAAGCATTGTTAAGTGGATCTTCTAGCTACCAACTCTGGACCCTGAAGTGTTATGTGTTGCCACTGTGCCCTTTCTCATCTCTGCCTGTTTCAATACAGAGGTGGGGGTATATTGCTATAAGTGAAATGGTGACTATCCTAATAGGTTAGGAATGAGAGGGGAAGTACAACTGCCAGTGCATTGCATTTTTGTGAGCTAGATCTCCTTTGCCTCTGCCAGACGTTCTGCAAAAAAACCCCATAAAATACGAGTTAAAGATAAACATACTTCAAAATGCCTGAAAAGAGGGCTCTTGAACTAAATCAGAAGAGCTGAAGTGTATTCTTGTGTCCCAAGTGTTAAGAATTCAGTATTATTAATGTGTTTATTTCCAGCCTGGTAAGTGAGGCAACAACCACTGCAAAATCTCTGTAATCTTGATATCATTATTTACTGGCAGTGTAACCACCCAGTCAAAGGAGATCATTTGGTCTGAACTGGCCAGCGAGGGCAGCTCGGACAAGATAGAAGTGCACAATTGTCAGATACAACATAGGAGCTTTTGGCTTCGCTGCTCTGTGCCCTGGGATTTGAATCCACAGCCTTTAAGAAGGAGTAAAATGTGTGACATTAGGAGAGTCGCAGCAACGGGAGGTAGTTCCCAGGGAGGCTGTTACTACAAAGGGATTGATCTGGCTGCCATCCCAACCAGGCCCGAGCAGATCAGTAATTTATACCACTGTGATAATATGTTGCAATGCCAGTAACTTTTTATAACTCTCATAAAACTCCCTACTCGGGTAGGGAAACATTCCTTCGGTGTGGGCAGTAAAATGATTACTTTCAGATGTCAATGTGGACTTTTATATTGACCATTTTGCCAAATATATATTAAGATGACCAGATTTTCTAGGCACCGAATCAAGGAGAAGGTGGTTTGGAGGGACAGGGAGAGAAGCCTATGACACATGCGGGATGCTGCCTAAGTCTGAGAGTATGTGTGAGTGCTCCTCGCTCCTCACCTGTCTTCTCTGGAAGTGTGATGTTAAGTGTTGTCTTAAAAATCAGTTGGATTTATAGTTTAAACTTCACTATAATTTCTCCAGAGCTCTGCATTTGGTTTAAAGTCTGCAAGTATTTTTCAGGGTTCGCTCTGCCTCCCTCGCTCTGCAAATCAGCTACAGAAATGTAAAAGTTTAAGAAAACTTCAGCAATGCGCAGCAGCCCTTCCCAACATTGCAGTGACTAGTGGTGCCAGGCCAGTCTGCAGCTGGAATGTAGGTTGCTGGGAGTGTTGGAAAACAAAGTGAGTTTCCTCCACAAAATGTTGCTGTTATCACTGTAGTTCAGTCGATCAAACACCACCGAAACGTCATATCAGGTTACCTGTTTCCCTTTAGCACCTATGAAGAATACCTTCCAGGACAAAACTCTGGCAAATTTCTCTGATGGAGTGAATTAACCACGAACACCCCAGAATTTTTTATTCTATTAATGTCTTTATTTTCTTTTTTTCCCCACGTGTCATAAAGTAACACCTCAGCCTTTGCCATTAGTCCTGCAGACCCTGCAGATGTCCGCACAGCTAGGGTAGTTCAGCGCAGGCAGATCTGATGCAAGGGTAAAGGCCTAAAACATTGTTCTCAAAACCGCGAGGGCTGAAAATTTAACCTCTTTAATTGTTTGTTTCTAAACTACTTGTAACTTTTGTCCTCAAGAGCTTTATTTCTTCCCACCCAAAAATAAAAGGACATGTCAGCAAGCTTTGGATGTGTAATGAAAAAGGGTGGAAATGGTAGTCTGTTTTGGATTGAAATCCTTATACGTCATAATCTCCAGTTTTATTCCCCTTTATGGCTTGATAAAAATGTTAATAGGAGACTTCAGGAGGCCTTGGATTGGCCTTTTTCAAGAGCACAATATCTGTGGAAGGCATTTGGAATTGATGCCATACAAGTGAATTGAGCTTTAGGTATAAAATCGATTTAAATTAAAAATACTTTTGCAATGCCTTTGTAGTAGACTATTACTCAGGAATAAAATACTGTTAGTCTTTCTTGTATTTGGCTATTCTCTAAATATAACAGCCTCCCTAACATAATTACAAGTTTTGCACAGATGTTTTCCTTAGAATTAGAGTGACTTTTATCTAGTTATGGACATTGAAATAGTGCAGGATCTTTATGAGAATTCCTTAGCAATACTGGTTTCCCCTTTTCTCCCAATATTTAACAACCTTTGTCTTGCTGGAACAAAGATGTATTTCTATGTATTTTCATTTCAAACAGAATTTCCATCTTCCTTATTTGTTTAAAGTTAAGCGTGTGCATATGTCACTGAAGGATCAGAATCTAAGTATTTTCCATCCAGTTTATAGCAAAACCATTTTCAGAATTGGCACCCTTACTGGGTAATGGTCAAGGTTTAAAGAGGAAACCTCTGTCAGCATTTCATTCATCCATATGGTCTTTCCAGAAAAGCCTTATGGTTCAGATTCTCAGAGTTGAGAAGGAAAACATGTGCTGTGACTCTTCTGGACTTGTCCTGTGGAAAAAAAAAAGACCCCCCCTCCCCTCACCTTAATATTCTAGTGAGGTCAACCTAGAGCTTTTTTTCAGGCACTAAACATGACTCGAAACAAATGAAAAACTAAATGTAATTTTTTTGCAGATGCTGTATAATGGAAATAACCCAGAGAAACAGGCCCTTTGTGGGGCTGTTAGGTTTATTGGAATTATTTGCCAAGAATGGCCGATGTGTAAAAGCAGTCATTTAAATACATGGAAAGTAGAAGCAGGTCTTCAAAAACAAATAAAAAAATTGTGCTGTATGCATCAGACTGAGGGATATGCAGAAATTAGGTGTTGTTCTTTTAAAGAAATAAACACCTAATAAAGCCATACAGGTGGGGTGGAAGTCTGTTTCCACTAGTACTTCTAAATGGTAGCTTTGTAGTGGTGTATGACTGTCTCACTGAGCCACACACCCTTTAGCTTGTCCTTGTCCTCCTTACACTATATATTACCCTCTCATTGCAGCCCAGGGGGTTAGCATCAAGCGTAGCAGCAGAGGCAGACCAGGACAATGCCATTGCTTACCCCGTGACTCTAACACCAGCTAGCCATGGGTTTCTAGCTGAATATCTTTCAGGGATGTAGACTGGGCGTACATATATGCATATACTGGGTCTGTGTGTCCAGTGGGGGGGTTTTGGCCTTCCTCAGGAGCAGGGCATTGGCTGAAGCCAGGGCTGGGGCCAGAGCCAGGGTTTTAGATCTCCATTCTGACACCACTGCCCCAAATTCTTGGGGGTCATTGACACTTGGTGTCTTCTGCAAATGTGAAATGCCTCAGAATACATACAGCACCTATACATGGGATGGACCTCTGTTCCGATAGGTGCTAATTAGCACACGATTAATTGCTGCAAGTCTTTCTGCTGCAAGTCTGCTGCAGCGTGCTAATTAGCATGCTCCAGCAGCCTCCGCATCATGTGCGTTCAATGTCCTTATGTTTAAAAATGACGGCAGGGGTGCTTTAACTAAACTTCATCGGACAAGCTTTAGTTAAGGTACTCCTGCCGCCATGGCGAAGCACGGGGCGCTGAATACACGTGATGCTGCCGCTCAGAGCCACCACCCTGGAGCACGTGTATAGTTGCCTATATAGAGATAGAGCACAGTGTCTGTTCCCGTCCAAAGACCGGAAGGCATCTGATCCCTTGCAAAGAGAGAAATTGCTGAGAGCATTTCCCACATGAACTTTGAAGGGGGAATATGTAAAAAGGCAGAAAGTACCCCAATTAAGTAAGTAATACCAATTGCAACAGAAATAAGGATGAATCCTTTTGTGGCAAGGATGGCCTGTGGATCTTTAGGCATGTGCTGGAACAGTAGGTGTGAGCCAAAGATAGGGAGTCCATTTTAATTGTGCTATACCGATGTGTTCGTGTCAGTTAAAGGTATATGCAGAGGGCCTTGTAATGCTGCCAGTTAGGGTCTATCAGTTACCATTATATATTTTTCACCTTCATTAAAACCTTGCAAAATACAGGGTTCATGATCTCGGCCAGTATAAACTGGCATCGCTTCACTACTGTCAATGGGCTACATTGATTTATGCCAGCTGTGGATCCAGCCCAATATTTTTTTAGGTCTTTGTCCAAGAGAAATTACTATATGAGCGTAGCTGAAACCTGGCAGCGCTTTATTTACCACCCCCTGCCTCTCCTTTTTTAATGACTCTAGTTTGTATAAACTTAAACTAGATGTTGATCTAGTTTAGCAAACAGGATCCAGTCAGACTCTGCTGCCTCCACAGGAGGGCTCTTCTTCATGGTAGTGCCTCACAGTTTCACAGGCATATTAACATGCCAGTGTGAATGCTTAGAGTTCACGTGCCTCTGAGTACATCTACATTGTGTTGCTAGCACATCCCAGCAGGTATGCTCTCACTCACACGCTCCAGATACGAAGATGTGCAAGTGAAGCCACTCTGGGGGTGTCTTCAAGAGCTGCTCACAGGCATATTTTGAGAGTGACTGTGGGGGGACACTCCCAGGACAGCTCTGCTGGCATGTCAATGGGTTTTGCACGTATACGGGTGCGGCATGGCACACTGGGCTTAGTGTGGAGAGAACCACTGATACCTGGCAGTGGCACTAGGGATTACAAGGTGCTCACACCTGATTGACTGCTTTTAACCATGATAACTCAAGCCTCTGTCCATTCAGTCTCGGTTTTGCTCTCTCTCGGCTACGGATGGAGACAGATGGCAGTTTCTTCCTTCTCCTGTCTGATAGGGAATCCTCATCCATGTCTCAGTTACCTCCTTTCATGGAAAATACGCTAGTTCTGGACACTATTCCCTGGTAAACCCCCCTTAGGTGTCCACAAGTTTGTCTCCTGCTGGCAGAGCATGGCATGGGTCTGGAGAATACAGAAGGCTGTATCAGGTCTTCTGGTTGGAGACCCCTGGTGAAAAAGGAGCCCTGACTGCTTTGATCTGGCTTTATAAAACAAAATTCATTACAATGGAGTGTAACATGGACTCTCTCTGATCATAGGTTTTGTGGACCACCCACTGTGGCTGGATAGTCATCTGGATTTTTAGGCAATGGGAAAAAGAATCAGATGGGCTAAAACACCTGGAAAAAAGCCCCAGATAATTATTTTAAATGTCATATTGTTTTCAGCTTTTCTGGCCATTCTAGTGATAACAAAAGATAATTTCAAAAGCCTATAGGATTTTCAGATTTTTACTGATTCAGACACTGCAGGATGTTTCCAAGATGATAGGGCCCAGGAGGCCTTTGATTGAATGTGTGATTCTGACAATGTAATGTTTTTTATTAGCTTAGGAAGGACAGGGAAGAGAGGAGTCCTGGAAATTCAGAGCTAGAAAAGTAACAGGGAGAATGCAGCCTGAATTATGGACTAGAAGCACGAGTCATAAATATACTGGGGCTTAGTAGTTTCTCTCTGAGGGCATATGAAACTAATTACTCTTCAAATCTGCATAAAATATCTTTCACTTGCTTGGTAGTTATATGTATTGGTGATTTATCAGTTTGGACGGACAGACAACAATGATGGCAATTTTCTGCTCTGGATAAGAAGCTCCACAGCACTCATGGAGCCCTTCTGTTGGCACTCTGCATTATGTCAGCTGGAACAGAGGAGTCCCATAAGAGGGTCCTGGGACATCACTGAAAGCGTCTTGGCTGGCAGTGATTCGAATCGATACAGCATTTGAGGTTGTGCTTTTGCTTTGCTTGTTGAACTGCTGTTGATTCCAATCCAAAGGTATCTCTGAGTTTTTATCACGATGTCAGGGCTGGCAGTTATATAAGATGTGCATCCGTGCAAAATGGACTCTCATGAGAACGGCGAGACATCCACTATCCTCACTCTCATTTTGGGTAAGAAAACTTCAATCTCCGTAGCTGTGGCAAAAGTTCACAAAAAGCTAATCACTCTTTTCAGTTGGGTACAATGAGCTTTTTAGGTGAGGAGAGCCCATCTCCGTTTCCTGAATGTACTGTCGTGGCAGCAACAACGCTAAGCTCCAGGAGTTGGATTGACCAGGATTGCCATGAAAATGTTAGGGGCCCAGGATAAGGAAAAAAAAATGGAAATATTAGCAAATGAAGATGTCAGTTGTTCAATCAGTCATATATTCACTTGTGGCAGAACAGAACACAATCTGTTTCGTGCATTAAACGGCCTGTTCCCAAGGCACCTCGTTCATTTGTTTATAACACAGAACACATCTGTGGAACTGTACTGGCCCCTGGATAGCATGATTTCATCAAGAGTGGTGGAGGAAGGCCAAATGGGTGCTTTTATTTTGCATCAAGCCTGGGACTTTTACCTTGCAAATTGGTTCATTCAGCTCTCCCAAGCAGGGCATTTTGATAGGCTGTGGTAGTTCTTCAAAGTTTCGTATTAAACGCTCCTCATATTTAACACAGCCAGACACTTTCAATTATAACTGCACCTGCTGCTAAAACAGAAAACCAAATGGGCTTTGAATGACAAGACAAGATGTTACTTTAAAGAACAATAGCCTGTCACGTACAAAGTATATGAGTCTCTTTTATATTTTTCCATGCTCTAAAATTAGCCTTTTCTTGATGGCTCATGTAATTGAATTATAAACAACTTTTTTCTTGGAAATGTTTTTATGCGGGTAGTGTTGTTTGATTACATTAAGATGATTTGCTAAGTCAGGAATACAGATATATGATGTTAAGAATAAGTGTTTCCATGAAAACATGTGCATAGTTTTTTGTAGAGAGATTTTTTGTAATAACTTTCATTTCAGTTTGTTAACAGTTTAGCAACTCTATGTTACATATTGCCATATGTGTGCCTCATGTGGGTATGCTGTTTAAAGGTACAAAACACATGGGACCTGATTCTCCATGATCCTACCCCTTGGGCAGCCATTTTTATACATGCGTAGAAGAGATGTTGGATTCCGATTCATTAAACTTTAACAGTTGTATAAATGGTGGCACGTGGTTTGGGCTCAGAGCTTGCTTAGCCCGGTCGTAACATCTGTGGCGGGCTATGGGTGAGTTGACTAGCCCTTCACAGAGCTGTGCCATCCCAACTGCTGCACCGATGAGGCTATGCTGCTTCTCCTTTAGGAGGCTGTCTGCCTACAGCAGTACGGTTTGCTTCAAGGCCTTGCTGGCAGAGATGGGTACCATAGCTTTAGTTTCTCTGTGCCTTCATTCCACATCTGTAAAGTATGGATAATGTAAAGTATGGATAATATGACTTCCCTGCCTCCTGGGAGTGTTGCGAAGATAAATACATTCAAGATTGACAGGAGTGTTGGCTGGACCGTGTTGGTCTAAGGACATAGGCAGACAAGGTCCTTTGGGCCTGATATATTTTATTTGACCAACTCAAATAGTTGGAAAAATTCTGTGCAAGCTTTCAGGTATAAACGCCCTTCTTCAGGCAAAGGAAGTGGCCGCAGTTGTTTTGTGCTCTTCCACCTGAGCCACCATAGTTTTCTGGTCACTGATAACCTTCATGGACATTGGAAAATATTTACAGCAAGTGTTATTTGCTGAGACTCTGCCTATTTTTGAGTTATGAAATGTCCGTGATAATAGAGAAATGTTAAATATTTCTTTAAAGAAAGGCCAGTGAAATATCCAGGGATATTATTTGTGAGCAGTGACTTTGGAAAAAAGTAATACGAAAGTTTGCCACAGTGCATAAAATTTTAGGTTGGGGCACTTGCTGGTGATTGACCATATGACAAACACAGCCTAATACGAGTGGATAGACTTGATACAATAGACGGCAGCGCTAGTTGTCATTTCCCAGCAGCTTGATGTTAGTGTCATGGTTTGGGGTTAAGCAGAAAATAATTTGCCTTACAGACAAGCCAGTTAGTTCCTACGGGTGCTTGTACACGTGATGGGGGTTTAGTCCTTAGGGTTGTATTCTGTGTTCCCTAAATTGAAATGATGTTTTTTTAATTGAAACCCACTATTTCAATTTAGGGGTTTCCATCATTGTTATGGTGAGGGGCCTGATCCTTATTTTTCTTTACATCGGAGCCTCTCCCCTTCACAGGAGAGGTGGGCAGGCTCCGCCACGGAGGTCGGGGGGAGGAGGCGCGGATTCAGGCATTGGCTGAAGGCAGAAGCAGTGAGGAGCCCAATCCTTTTTTCTGAGGACCCTGCCTGCCTCTCCTGTGACCAGGGGCAAGCTGACTGACAGCTGCAATGCATCATTGCAAACTAAACTACATCAGGATGTTTAGTTGCAATGATGCAAACTCATTTTAACCCCCAAACTCCACTATGCTTACAATGTGCCACCATTAAGCCACACAAAGTGACATTTTTGTCACATGTATGTGATAACGGTGTCACGTGTACAAGCGTCTTACAGTAACAACCTGCCTTACCTTCTAGTTAAAGATTAAATAGAAACCTCCTCTAATTTTTCTCTGAGGGAGCAGCTCCCTTGCTATATGCTTTGTCTGATTCAAACCCCATTGAAATGAAAGAAGCTTTTATGGACTTCATTAGGCTTCCCTTAGCTTCTGGTTCGGAGGTCAGATTAGTGATTGTATATCTGAGATGAAGGAAACAGTATAGCGAATTAATCTGGGTAGAGTTTAGGGCAGAAGACTAGACAGGAGATGAAAACACAAGGTCAGGCAAGAGTAGTCTGGAGGAGAACACAGAAAGTTGGGCAATGACTGAAGATGGGAAAATCAGTGTGAAAATTATTTTTCTGTGTACACTGTGAATCTTGTACAAATTGGCTGGTACAGATGCAAACTTTTCCCAAAAGAATGGGTTGGTATCCAGTATTTCATCTGGGGCCTTGCTTAACATACACAGCATTCAACAGAATCCAGATCCAGCCTTAAAAACTGGAGGAACCGTACTTCTGTTTGAGCTAGCAGTGTTCCCCACCGGCTCCGTTAGCCCAGGAGATACCAGGACACTCTGCATTTACCTTCATTTACTGACTACGAGACCTTGATAACTTGTACCAAAACACAGCGAGTGAACAGCAAATGTATGGCATTAATTCAGAAGGGCTGGTTCCGTTTTAAGAAACTGAATTGTTATACAATCCTCCTTTAAAAATTATCCAAGAAATTTAGAGAGCCTGGTTGATATCCAGCCCTGACTGAAGTGTGAAATTAGCTGATTTGCAGACCAGCTCCAATAAATTTCAGGTTACGTAAAAAGACATATCTGGTGCTTGGGAGATGCTCAGGCTTCCTATTTACCACCAAGTTTTGCTGGCATTGCTATGTCAGTTAGGTGTATGAAAAAAATCACACACCTAATATACAAACAATGCAGGCAAATCTGTTTACGTAGACACAGGCATACCAGCCCAAGAACTTTTTTTCCCCTACTTGGCAACTTTTATGGTATAACTATATTGATTGAGCCTTTCTAGTATAGACTAGGCCTCAGACTAAAATGGACATTCGTACTGATTGCAGTACTTCAGGTCCCTAGGTCCAGGTTGCAATGTGTTTAAATATAAGAAATCTCCTATTTTGACCTTTTAGGGATTATATGTATAGCTTAACTGAGATCCTCTTTTTAGATTGCTCTTCTTGGAAGTGCAATTTAAACTAAAAGGAGCTGTTTTTTTGAAATGAGAACTAAAAGATTTTCAGCTGTCCTGCTGTCACCTTCAGTCTCCATGGGGTTGTTTGTGCTCAGTGACTTTGGAGAAGAGTGAACCAGGATGAACAAATGCCAGTTGTTTGATTTAATTAAGTGAAAGAAGAGATTTTTTTCATGTAGCTTTATAGGGAGTTCCACACATCAGATCCTGATTATTAGCTTGATCCATCTCATGCTAACATCTTACATAAATCTTTCTGCTTGATTTAGCGAACACTGGTCCAAGCCCTGAATCAACTATGAGCGTGATCCTGCACAAAGACTCAGCACCTCTAACTTGCACTTGACGCAAATGGGAGTTGTCAGGAGAAACACAATATCTGTTGGCCTTGATGCAATGGCTTTATCTAAATTAATGCATTTGGTACGCAAATCTGGGTGGTGGCTACACTAGGATTCACACAGTTGCCAATTCTGTAACAGCTGCACTGATAATGGTAAACTGGTAAAAACTATATTATTGACTGTATAACCACAGTAACTTCCCGGCGCTCCAGACAAGGCCGATGCTAAATCCAGGATTTACTTTATCACGTGATTTTTCTTTGCCAGTTTATTCACCCAAAAACAGCTTCAAGTTGAGTGCAAATTAGTGCCAGATATGGTGAATAAATAGTCGGGCCAAAAAAAAAAGGGTGAAAAAAATGGAATAAGTTGAAGCATTTTGCTTCAAAATTTTGAAAATGAAATATTTGATTATTTTTTGTTTTGAAATAACACCCAGACACCAAATTTGCCTACATTTATATTCAATAAAAAGGAAAATGAAAAAAGGAACCAAAAATCAAATATTTCCTTTGTCCTGACGTGTGGGGTCTTTAATTTCTTCAGTACAACCAATGTTTTTCATTTTGGGGGACCTAAAGAAAATTGTTTCTCAAGACTTGTTTTGGCCAACAAACTGAACAATCAGAGTTGTATAGCTACCAGATGTTCTTTGCAAGAGCTGCTAGTTTTAAGTCTCTTCTCCCATCAGTGATATTGTGTTGGTTCTTATTGTCAGAAATAAAAAAGTGGCTGATTTTTTTCTGTGGCAAACTTCCTGATATGTCTCGTACCATGGTGCACAATATGATTAGGATGTCCCTCAAGGTTGCGCGTGTTGTCTTTTATGTGATCTGTTTTTCTTTTTGCCAGACTGAATTTAATCTTGCACTTAGGGCAACTGGTTTAACGTGCAGGCCAGTCTCTTTGCCATTTGTCTTTGTCTCTGTTTTTCATTATCCAGCCTGCTTCAATGCATGTGTGCGGTGGTGGGGGGAGAAGGGAGGGGGTAAATGAAGTCGACAGTGCATCATTTATTCAGAGCACTGTATATGGTAGTAATCATTGCTAATAGCTCAGTAGGCATCTATAAATCAGATTTTATTTTTTAAAATATACCCTAGGTATAAAACTAGTTTCTGTAACAATGAGGACATAATAATTGCTTGAAATATTTAAGACAAGTTATAGAAATAATATGCAAACATGGTGAGGGTTGAGAAGATAAACTCTATCTACAGTCTGTGTATAATCCTATGGCAGCAAATGTAGTGAATTTGGAGCAGTATAGACTCTGTAGCTTATCTACACTGGAGCATTTGCCCAGAATGGCATTAATACTCATTTGATATCACATACAAATTTAACACCTGATTACATATCAACAAAAACATGCTACCACAGATGGAATGAACAATTAAATAGGCCTAGCATTCATTACAATATCAGTTTCTCCAGGGTGCAAGAGAATATGATGAAACAACAAGGATATAGCAGTGATCCGCATGGTGGGAGAATTCCTGAGGAATTTTTAGGAGAACCAAGTGATTTAAAAGAAATAAGCTTATATCATAATCAATCCCTACCAAAAGGGACTACAATGACTACCAGATGATTGGCTATGTTAAATGCCATCTGTGTAAAATCATAGTTTGGATAGGCCTGTGTAAGTAATGGAATGGATGAATGACAGAGGATAGTGAGTCAGATTGGAGGACAGATGTACAAAGGGCAAAATGTTGCGATAAAATACACACTGGAGAAATGAAACATTTAGGAGACGGCACTCGTGTGTCAACCTGCTCATGCTGAGCTGTGTCCCTGGAGTCTGCCCTGCCCTGCAGGTGTAAACCTCTTCCTGGGTACTATTATTTGTGTATGGCCTTTAAGCAGTGTGCCCCTTTGTTTAGAAACAAAAGAGCCTTTAGTATTTGATCCCCAAATCAGAGTGAGGCCTACTGGGGCACCAACATAGAAATGCTGAAAATATGTGAAAAAAAGGTTTGGAAGATCCAGTGGTGTTTGCAGTGAGAAGCAAGGTTATTGGAAACTTTGAGAGCAGATAGGAGAGGATAGGAAGTTCATTACCAAGCACATGGTTCAGATGTGGGAGGAGAAAGAATGAACTGTACGGGGTGTGTTGGAGATCCATGGAAAGGATCAAGGGGCAGAGGTTGAAATGGGGAACTGAAGAGAAGTGATGGGCCGCTTTTGTCTTTTTGAGGTTATCCCAGTGATGTTTTCGTAGGACTGGTTTTGGTCCGGCCTCTGTTGTACTTTAGAGACGGACTGATGTCAGTGACGTTAGTCACAACAGCCAAAGTAAAACCAGAGCCAGAACGGTTTGGGACTTGCCCACGTTTTCTTTACTCCCCTCTCTGATACTCGCGTGTGATTCCTGAACTACTCCTGGGACATAGTAGGTCATTCTCCACCTTTAATTAGCTTTGTAAATGGTCATTCTGATTTCATTTAGTGGCATAACCTGATGACACTTTTTTGGGGTGGTTTTTTCCAAATTGTGATTTGCCATTGTGGTCTCCGCTACTTCAGCACAAACTGGCTATCCCATAGATTTTACGTACTTAATGGGACATACGTTCAGCAGGTCATGAGCCTTTAATTCTGTGTTTTAAACCCACCAGTGAGCCCATTTAATCCACATTTATTAGAAAATAAGGGAGCTGAAAGCCTAGCTGGTAGTTTGTTAATACAACAGCTGCCATCGTTAGCTGTCCTGTGACAGGTTCTTTTCCTTTATAGCTATTCATGTAACCATAGGTTTTTTGTTCGCTGCATCTGAATAATCACCAGCCTTATTCTTCTATGTGAAGGAGGTGACTGAATTAATCTATTTAATTATCATCCTGTTTTACTCCTTCCCACCTCCTCTAAGACCTTAGAACAGATTATGCACGGAGAGTTGTATAATTATAACAAGTCTAGTAAAATCCTGCAGGGTTGTCAAGCCGTCGTTTAACCTTTGTTTTGTAGCTGTTGCATTCCTAAAGGTCACCAGGGATCTAATAAACTGTGTAGCTTAAAATCCCAAATAACTGTCTTCACAATACACGTTTTTCTGTCCTGAGCACAATGTAAAGGAAATACTTTTAACCATTGGCAGAATGTTCCATTTTATGTAACCTACCGTAGTCGTGTTATTATGCTGGGATTTCCAAAAAGAGTTGACTGGTTCCCTTGGGATACCAGGAAGGGCTCCTGGATTAATAAGCCATCATCTCTTTTTTTAAAAGGACTGGCAATGATGCATGGCTTTTATGCTGAGTTATGGGGCTGGTGTTCCACAAAGTTGAATGGAAATTGGACCACCAACTCTTGCAGACTCCTTTGAAAAACCTACCTACTACCATCTTGAGATCTTTTGATCCATTCACACCAGTAGATATCCTGCCAGCACTGCAGCTAGGAAAGCTATTTGCAACTGGGGAAGTTGATCACCATTTGAAAAAGAGAAAATCTGAACTGGTGCAAACAGAGGCTTGCAGCTGTTTATCAAGTCCACTCCAGGGATTTGGGCTGGGATAGCTATACTGATAGCTGAGGTCAAGGCAAAATCTCATTGTAAACATAGCCTTGGATACAACTGAGGAAACCCTTGTTAGAATGTCACTTAATTAATCTATGTAATTAATAGGCATAAACATCTACTCCCTACCTCTAGTAAGTAATTGTTGGATATTTTGTGTGCCTTATTATTTGCTTCAGAAAATTTTAAATTAGTCTAATAATTCATGTGGAATGAAAAATGAATAGCTCTCAAATAAAAAAAGCTGTGCTTTCTAATATGAACCCTGTTTCTTGAATCTCTTTAAAAGTGCCATTTATGGATTGATTATAGTTCAGCTATTCTAATGGAAAACATTTGAATTACTATAAATATAATCTTTTTATTTATAGCATTTGTCATTCAACTGCAGCTATAGTTTAATTAAGCATAATAACATAAATCTCACAGGCCCCATTTCAGGAGAGCACTGAAACGTGTGTAGCTTCAAGCACATGCTTCAGGACTTTGCTACAGTTTTGGGTCCTAATTTAGGCAAATGAACGAGTTACCATGAACTAAAAGGAGAGGAGGATTTGCTATACATCAGCTGTTCCACAGCATGCACACATTTTCCTGTGGAAAATTGAAAAGCAAATTGTGATAGCTGGCTGTCTTTCACTAAGGAATGAGGATACCAGTGTACGTGCTGGCACCTTTTCTAGAAATGCTGATGTCAGTAAATGCACAACTCTCTTTTGCATCATGATAACTTGCTGTCTGCCTATACTTCTATACTCAGGAGTAACTCTACTTACACCAGTAGAGTTACACATGGATGACGAGGGTCAGACCTCTCTGATTTCATTTCAGCCGTGTCAGGGTCTTGTAGCAGGTGCCAGCAGCAGGTCGATGCCCAAGGTCATGTTGTGAAGCTTACTTTTTGAAGAAAGCCAGCATAAGCTCTATGAGTTGAGGGATATCTTGCCCTGGCCCTCTACACAGAGTGAATGTCACCCTTTAATAAATGTGTCTTTCAAACAGAATTTGGCCACATGCTTTCCTAGCTCCCAAACCATTTGCTATATAGCCACAACGGCACACTCCCTTAGTCAGTCTTGTGGCTGGGAAGACGCTAGCTCTGTCACAGTGGAGGCTGCTGTGAAAATCTGGATGCAAATTTTTACTCCATTTCATTTTTTGAACAACAGAGGTCATGTACCCAAACTACCGTGTCTACCAACTACCGCGGCAATTCAGTTCTCATCTTCTTGCCCTAAGTCGGAGGGCTCTGGCCAGTGCTTCAGGTTATTGTAACCAGATCCGTGTAATGTTCCATTTTATGAAATCCCCCATGGAGTTCAGTACAGATTGTACAAAACACTGTAGCTAGTACTCTAACCCAGTAGAGATGCCTTTCCAGCTTATTATTGCATTGGCCAGCACTGGCTTTAAATTAAAATTTGTGCTGTGCTCACATAACCCTTTCAGCATTAAAGAAAAAAAAACCCCATGTATTTTTGTCTTCTCATTCTTTGCATTTTGAGTCATGTCTCATGATCTAGTGAAGTAGCCTTCTTGATCGTTCCAATTGCACCAGACCTTTGAGTTTATTCCAGTGCTTTTATTTGTCAAGCTTATTGGATATGGCATTTATCTGGAATTCCTTTCTGCTCCGATTTATGAGGCTAATTGGATTTCATTTATCTTGCTGTTTAAAATAAATTAAGACCAGGATATTTCCCCCCCCTTTGCTATCACTCAGTTCCCTATTATTTTTCTATAAAGATTAAAGTATTGCCATTGGGTAGTTAGCATGTAAAATGTCATGTAAGTATGGGATCGTGTTATGAAGGATTTTGTTCATCCAAGTAGTTTTAGGGTCCTCTTCAGTTCAAAGCTATTAAGGATTTTACCCTTGCAACATACCTAACAGCAGGACAGGGAAATGTTATATACACCAAAAAACACAAAGCCCAGGGGAACTTCTCCATGGTTGCAGGGGAAAAAAAAAATTGATGGATTTACAGAGAGCTGATCTAAGCCCTGATCTAAGCAAAAAAGTAAGGCACACACAATATCCAGCAATTACTTATTAGAGGTAGGGAGTGGATGTTTACGCCTATTAATTAAATAGATTAATTAAGCAACGTTCTAACAAGGTTTCCTCAGTTATATCCAAGGCTGTGTTTACAATGAGATTTTGCCTTGATCTCAGCTATTGGTATAGTTAACTCAGCCCAAATCCCTGGAGTAGACTAGATGAACATGTTGCAAGCCTCTGTTTGCACCAGTTCAGATTTTCTCTTTTTCAAATGGTGATCAACTTCCCCAGTTGCAAATAGCTTTTCTAGCTGCAGTGCTGGCTGGTGATCTACGGGTGTGAATGGAGAAATCCTCAGGAAGGAAAAGGCTTCAAATCTAATAGCCTGGGAGCCAGACTTATCATAAACTGGAACACAGCTCCGTTGACTTCAGAACATGTTAATTTGAGAATATGGCCCTGATTCTTCACTGCCTTGGGCCTTGCGTTCTTATTTGTATCTGTGCAAAGTGGGTGTTAAAGCGCTGCAGTCCTGACTTGGTGGCAACTGGGACCCACTCCTCCCAGGGGGCAAGACAGTGGAGGTCTGCACCCTTAAAAGGTAGAAATCTTTCTTTTTTTTTCTTTAGGCAGATAATTTAGTTTTATCTGTCATGTTGATATGATTAAATACATGCAGGACTTCTGCTAGGAAAGCATCTGTTTACACCAAAGCATTCTGGTTGAAAAAATAATCATATTGTAGGGAGCCAAAATACACCGAGGGGAGAAAAAACGCTGATTCAGCACTAACTGCCTTATAAAAAGCCAGGGAAGGTATAAAAAAAGATATATAGAGAAAAACCCAAAGCAAACAAAACTTTTGGGCACCAAGTTAAATTATAAGGGTAGAGTTTAAACACAGCTTTTCAAGAAAGCCTTTGAAGTTTTGTGGAGCAGGGTTACTTTTACTACCCTGAAGGACTGATTATAAAAATGAAGCTTTGGGGAAAACTGAATAAAATGTATTTAAATATGAACTGACCCAAACTTTTACCTTAGATCTGAGACAGAACCTGAAATTGCCAAGCAGAACCTAACATTTTAATGAGGTTCAGAAAGGTTTGGTTAACTCAAATAGCCCTGCACTTCTTGATGTGGAATAGTTCTGAACATAAATACCATGAAACAAGCTATTCATGTGGCTTTTCTGGTTCTTTCCAAACCAGACGGCATGTGGGATCTCATGCAAGTGTCACATCTCATGAGTCTGACAATGACGGGGTATGGGCCAAATACTTCAGAAACTAGTTTGGGGCACCGTTCCAAATTTCTGAGCTTCTTCAAATTAGAATCAGAGAAAGTAGAGCTGAATATGAACATCGTCCTGCCAATGAGACGCTTTTCATTACTTCTATTCATCATCATCATCATGATTATCTTATTAATAATTATTTGCTCACTCCAGTTTTAAATGTGCCCAAGGATACTCAGGCAAAATATCTCCTTTCTTTAAAAATTCTAAAGCAAGTCGAAACCTTCTCAATACAATAGTTTTCTACTGCATGAGCAGTACGGTGGAATATGTAATTGGGAAGCATTATAACAACAGTGAAATAATATTTCCCAATTATATATTTCATTTACATTTTAGAATAAAGAAACCCCCATTGCATATAATATTTTTGAAAAAATTCATTTTTTATTGCATAATGTTGCCAATATTATGAAGCTGAAACAATAAAGTCAAAATGTTTTGCCCTTATGCCAACATACTTAATTCCAGGATTTTGTGAAAAATTCTGAAATGCATTTGGTATACAATGCTGTGTTACATTTGGGAATGAAATTAACTTTTCACGTCAACATTTCCCATAAAATGCCAATCTGATTTTTGACCATGTTTTGAGTTCTATTATTTTAAAACCTAATTTGTCAATATCTTCTTGCTAATGAGGATCCAAGAACCTTTTCAGTACCATAAGCAAGTAATATAGTATTGCTGTCTCTTTCTATTACATACTTTTCCTCTTTGTATAACCTGAAATTATGATTTTCTTTGCAGCATTACTTGTTGCAATCTTGAATTGAATTAGGTTCCTGCTGCACCCCCAAATCTGAATGTTTTCCCATTTCTATTGAATCATGGATTGTTGTCCCTTAAGCTCCTTTCAAATTCAACCAAAAATAAAGTATAAATATTATAGGCCTAGTATCTAAATTGAAATCATTTGATGAGAAGGAAAAAAACACATCACAAAATCTAAATTGTGATTTTTGACTGGACATTTATGCTGGGTTATAAAAACACATCTTACAGCCGCTGGCTCTCCAAATCTTGACTTTGGGCATTCAAAGTAAGCAGGCATTGTACAGGTAATCTTCCCAAGGAACAGATAGGCACAGTATAGTTTCATCCTGTCTTACACCCTACATAACAATTAGCACCTGATTAATGGTGCTGGCAAATTATGAGTACATTTACCAAAAATAAGGTTCATCTATTGTCCTGAAACTATATATTAATTTCAGTCAAAGTTGACAGACAGGTTTCCATTGGAAAGAATATTTTTGAAACTTTTGAAGCGTGAGGGTGTTGAAATGGGAGAAGATAACTGTTCACTGTCATCTTTTTTGCAGTAGGTCAGGGGCTAGAGTACTGAAACAGCTAGCAGAGACCAGTCACTGTTAAGGTTTGAGGATTAACATTCAGAGACCCTGGCTTGCTTGGTTACCATGGCAAACGGTAGGAAATTCATGCCAAAGCTGGGAAATGCATTGAGTAAAACACACAAAAGGAAAGAGGAACAAAACAAGACAAAGAACATTTTGGAAGTGAAATTATAGTTACATAAAACAAACTTACTCAAAATGTGTTAAAGTTCCTTTTTTGTTGGTTTGTTTTTGTTGGTTTTTTTTTTTTTAGAAGGAGCATATTGATTAGTTTTCACTCTTTCGAGCAATCCTCCTTTATTGGAAGGAAAGAGGCCTGTTCAGTTCTGAGTTATGACTAACAGTGACAAAGCAGACAAACACAAGTGGGGAAAAAAGAGAGGTTTGATAAATTTGGGGGGCGAGGAGTATCTCCTTGGCTCGGAATCCAATGCAGATGGTCAGTCGGAGATGGGTCATCTCAACTTGTCTTGCTTGTGTTGTCTGCACTGTTGTTCTTGGGAGAACAAGATAAAAGACGAGGATGGGTAACAAACATACAACGGAAGGGAAGACAGAAAAGGGCCTCAGGTCTAAGGCTGGGTACTTGGTGCTGCAGTGCTCAGGAGTTCCTACTGGTGCTGTGGGGTTGAATGCCATTGTCTTGTGGGTGTGTGAACACAGGGCAGAGCTCCTGGAGAGAAGGAGAGTCCTAATGACGTCCAGGAATTCCTCAGCCAATCCTTCTTCCTCTCCTAAGATCCATTTTAAAGACTTCAGATACGGGCAACAGGAAGAGAACACCATTCTCTTTATTTCGTTCATCAGCATGGCCTGAATTCAGAAACACAGACTTTGGTCCATTGATTTCTCTTCCATACTTCTCTTGTTTACCAGACATAATCTCAGCACCTTCTCTGGCGTCTCAGGCCTTTTGATCAATAGGCCTTTTGATTTGGTCAGATCCAGCCTCTTCCTCTCTCTCTTTTTATTTTATTTTATTTTATTGCATTGCACCTTTTCAGTCAGCATTTGCTGTTACAAGTGATTTAAACATTTGTAAGTTGTAATTCACTTTTCCATAACTGAATTTCCAGCTGGTATAGGCTGGTTTGTTCCTTGTTATTACACAGCTCAAAAACAATATAGGCTTTGTAGCCCCCAATTATTGCAGCAGTGCTCTAACCACTAGGCCAGAGAGTTATTTTTCAATTCACATAGTTTAAGGTAAACTTCAGTTGCATCATAGGCAGAAATTAACAGCAAAACAGGCATATAATATATATCGTTTAAAGAAATCTTCCTAGTCCAATGCACGCATTAAAAAAACCTGTATAACGGCCAAATCTTAGTCGTACTGAAGTTAATGGCAAAGCTCCCGTTGACTTCAGTGAGACCAGAAATTGGCTGTTTATGCATGGACACTACTTTTTTCAACAAAAGCAAGCCAAATGAACTGAACACAATTTGGGCAGCTCACACAGTCACTGATTCCCATATGCCACAAGTATTTTACGATCTGGTTTGTGTCCATTTTTCACCATACATTTGAATTGGATACTAGTTATTTAGCTTGATAGTAGGCCCCTTAGAAAAGAGACTATTGCAGAGAAGACACTAGTATGTTCTGTTGTACAAGACTGTTTTAAAATCATCTCATGTTTTTAAAGAGCTGTTCCATGGGCTAATAATATGATGGGAACACAGTACACATGAAGAAAGGAATGAGAATTTTCTAACTTGGTATTTGCAGAGTGTCGAAAATTTGCACGGTTTTCTCTCGGCTAGAGTTTAGATAACTATAATTTATTTGCTGAAATACCCATTCTAGCTCCTATTAAATTCCACAGAAAGATTAGTTGAATAGCGTTGGACAGGCCCTTAAACATCCACTACAGTTTCAGCTAAGTGAGCAATTCTTCTTTACTTTTCCCCCAGCTATGCCACTGGTGAACTGGCTGCCAGATTTCACCCCATTTATTTATAGTGATGACTTGCATCTAAAGCTTTTGTAAAGGGAAAACTCCACTTTGTGGCTTTCCATATCTTGCATCTAATGAGCTGCGCTGGGTGAGTTTCAGTCTGCCCACATCTCAGAGATCTATGGGAAATCTTGCTCTTCATACCATTAGTCTCAGGACATCTGATCTAGTGTATCCTTCCTCACCACGACCCAGGAAGGACAACTTGCGGAGAAGCCATGACTATGACCTGTAACTAGTATAGTTCAGGCATCTCGGAGATCTATGGGAAATCTTGCTCTTCATACCGTTATAGTCTCAGGACATCTGATCTAGTGTATCTTTCCTCACCACGACCCAGGAAGGCCAACTTGCCGAGAAGCCATGACTATGACCCATAACTAGTATAGTTCAGGCAATGCCAACATTTCCGTTAGAAATCTTGTATTTTAGGTCTGTGTAGTTTGACCATGAAAATGTTCACGGGTTAAAACTTAAAGCGTCGGCAACCAGCCTGCAGCAGAGTATTGTTTTTTATTTTTGGGGTTTTTTTTTCCTTTAACAGATTGAAAGCAAACTCTTTAGAAACCTTTAAATTATAAACACACGAATAAATAAATGACACGATTGGCATCCGTTCATGGCTCTCGATTCAAAAACAAACATTTTTTATTTTAAAAAAAGGAAAGACTTTTGAAGGTCATCCATTCACAGGGGGGACAATCCTAGAACTATTATTTATATGAAACCCATGGGTCTGACCTTATTACGAACAAAATTGGAGGCAAAGTTCCCATTAATTGCTAATGCAATAATTTACATGAGGAAGAGCATCAGGATTTGGTCCAGTGGAAATTCTGAAAGACAGAAAAAGAGGGGAAAAGGGGCAGCTGCCCTTAGACCTGGGATCGCCTTTCCATATTTGTTTTGTGGACATGTACTGACAACTCAGCTGTCACTCGACACAAAATGTCACTTGTGAGTTAATCACTTATGAAGAAAGTGTTTGTTACACGTACATTCATGGGTAATATATTTCCTTTCTGCTTTCATTTCTGTTTTTCCCTTCAACCATAGAAAAAAATAAAAAGGCACCAGGTTTTCCTTCCTTTTTGTTTTTATTTCATTCAGTAAAGCGATTTTTATGTGTCGGGGGGGAGTGCACTCAGAGGTGGGAACTTTCACCATTTGTTTGCAGTGGACATCATTGCAGACACAAACGTATTTGCAGGGTTTTCCATGTGTGAAGTGTCACTAAATCCTTTAAAAAAATCAGATATTTTCATTGAATTCCATCCTACACCAAGACTGAATTGGGCACAAGCTCTCTGCAGATGGCTGCCTTGCATATTTACATTTGCAAATGTGACTTTTTTTTGGTTTTTATGTTTCTTTTTATCAGCTCTTCAGATAAACCAGAGTCCAGTGTAATTTAATCAGAATGAGTTTGCTTACAGCTTTCTGATCTGTGGACAGAATGTGTTTTGTGGGGATGTCTCTCATGGTATGCTGTATTCATCCATGTGTTAACATAATTCATAAGCAGAATCAAAACTACCGCTGGCGTTGTCTGGGGAGTGTTGATAGAGTAGTTTTTAGTCTGCAAACAGTTTCATCCTTTACTTAAACACATTCACTTTTTCAGCTCAAGAACATAGAACAAAATAAGCATACCGCTATATTATTCTATTAGTAGATGCCAGAAGTTTCATTTGAGTCGAAGTTATGCAAACCCCTTCTTGACGTGAATTGGGTATAAAATGGAAAAATAGATACATTCCCACAGAGCAGCTTCTTCTGCTGAAAGGAGTATTAACAATTTTGAACAACATTAATTCTCTCCTGTTTTCACTCAAGTCTGCTAAGAATAGCATGGAAAAAATATAAAAACAAGATTAAACTTTTTTTTTTTTTTAAAGAAAATGGTCAATGTTAAAAACAAAATCAAAATGAGTAGAAAAACCACTGCTTTTAATTTTGGGACATCAGCAAACTTAAGATAGGTTTTTAGGGATATTTTGAGCTTTGCCTCAAACCTCAACGTACCAGCAAACCACTTTACATAACTTTGTGTCAGATGATCGACATTAGTCATTGATGCTGAGGAGCTCCACAATGCCATGTCAGAGCTCACCGATTGCTGGACTTATCGACTGGTGTACATTATTAACCGTGGGACGACAGTCCAGTGGCGTGCCCTACATTAAAGGCTGCTTGTGTTTAATTACTAGGAAAGAGCAGGCAAAAAAGAAGGTATTTTTGAGGCCTCATTTTATGTCAGATGAAATCAGAATCCAAGTGTCACAAGTATGGCAGCCTATAATATCCACATCCCACATAGCTGTATGCTACAATTTGCAAAGCACATATAGCACAGTCTGCAGTAATTATATTCCACGGGTAGGTTACAATGTCTGCTTTCATTTGTCTTGAATTAGACTTTTTGATATTTTATCATCTCCCCATGAGGCAAGGAGATTGTCAGGCACGGTAATGGAAAGAACAAAAGGCGGAGCCCCGCATTTCTATTATGCGTCGTTCCTATTGTGTCTAGATTTGACAGTAAACTACAAACAAGCTGCAATCTCATTTACGTAGATTAATCAGGAATGGGAGTAGATTGTTGCTGTCTGAACTTCCCAGGGCTGGAATTCATTTCCCCACTCCCGCAATTAAAATGAAAATTAACGTGATTTTTTTAGGTTTCCAGTCCTTAGGGACAGAGGAGAGAGAGGCCAAAAGTATGGAAATGGCACGTGGAACTATAAAGAAATGATCTACACTTGAAGGTTTGATTTTTACTGTCACTGTGATGAAATAGAGGTCCACAGTAGAGACTTAGCTCTTTTACTTTGAGGCGCATAGGAAAAGCAAATTTGAGAGAACCTGAAACCACATGTTTTATTCAAGGTTTTTGGCTATATTTTATCTTAAGGTTTTTTTGATCCCTTTAATCATACTGGCTAGACTTCCCCAGAAAATCCTTACCCATTGCAAACTAAAGCTGCTGAACAGATTACAAAAGTCAGCGCCTGATTCTGGAAACATGGAAATCTGTGCCTGACTCGACTCGCAGGTGCACTTGTCTTGACAACCATGTTGAGGCTCCAGTGAGAAGTTAGCATGGGCAGGGTCTGGCTTTACGTTGTGTCCTTCATGATGTCCAATGGACAAGTGCTAAAGTGGGTTTTTCCACTTACTAGGCACAGCATCCCTGGCAGCTGGCATTCTCCTGAACAATGGGCTGTCGTT
This sequence comes from Caiman crocodilus, assembly GCA_030014935.1. Lineage (NCBI taxonomy): Eukaryota > Metazoa > Chordata > Crocodylia > Alligatoridae > Caiman > Caiman crocodilus. The sequence continues at coordinate 17,845,161 of JAGPOW010001167.1, read as the reverse complement.
GCTTGAGGCAGCTGCAAACTCCTCCTCGCTGAGAGGGCAGATGGATGTCTTGGTTCAGGAAGTGAGGCTATAGCTAGAGAAGGAGGAACACCGGGGAGACTTGTTTTATAGAATAAAAGCTCTTCTTCCATACTTGATTTCTTATAGAAGAGGGTGATATGCAAACACTGGCCAGATCCTTTTCTTGACTAGAGCAGCTCACTCTGGTGTAGGACAGTGCAGTTTGCACTTGACCTTCAAAAAAACCAAAGGCACTGGAGAACCAGTGCAACCCTGCAACATGTACACAATCAACTGGGAAATGCTTCATGCCATCAAGAGCCTTGGTATTAGGGAGGAAGATCTTGACTCCCCTGGGGCTTGGAACCCATTCAGATGAGAGCGATCAGGCAATTTCTCAATCCTTTGGGAATGCTAATGGGGAATTTTGCTTTCATGTGCCAGGGGTGCTATGATTTTGAGCAGTTTATAGGGATATTAGGTTGGATAAAAAAAAATCTTGGTGTCTGCTGGAGTCAGCTTTCTATTTATCTATGGGGAAATGATGTGAAGATAAATTGTCACGTGGAATGAAGATAGTCGCATACTTTGCCCAGTATTATGAAGGTCTCGACGCGCAGTTTTAGGGATAGGACACTGAAGATGTTCCTTGTGAGGAGCTACTCAGTACAGCACACTCACCCCTGTATCAGCAAGCAGTTTGTTTCAAAAGGGCACAGGGGCTGATTCTCATTCATTCTGATCCCAAAACACCTTGACACCCGCTATGAGGCAGCACTGCACATAGGGACCTTAGTAAGACTGAAAATCAAACACGCGGTGTCTGTTTTAAAAACTTGCACAAGACAGTCTTAAGTGACAAGATATTTAGGGCCTTTTGTCCCTTAGTCTAGGCATTAAGGGTTATATATTCTAGGGGAAAAAAGAAATCCAACTGACAGACTGTATGCAGCCTGTTGATTTTGTTGCTTGTCACACACAGACTCTAGCAAGGCTAAACATAGCCAGAGATATAGCAGAGTTGATGCAAAGAGACGAGACGGGACAAACTCGAAAAGCCAGGGTGTTTGCAAAAATAACCCTGGATGGATCAAGGTTTTGCTGATGGGTAACAATCACAAACTTATCACAACTTTAAAGCATTAGAAAGGTATTGGAGGTGCAGAGGTAATTCGTTGAAGTGTTTTGTTCTTGATTTTCCAGTTCATATGCTGAGAAAATCTGATTTAACACGTGCTAGTGACTGTGCATTTAATGTCAGGGTTATCTGGCTATCATACAAAACTATTTTTGAAATGGCATTATTAACAGTCCTCTTAGTGGATAATATTTCAGATGTATTCCTCTTCCTTTTCCAGACTCATGCATTTTTTGCTTTTGGGTAGCACTCTTTTATTTAGATGCTTTGGACTCCTGATTTATTAGCAGGCACAAGGTGCACCTGGCTAAACAGCCCCTTTAGTCACTGCTTAGTCAACTGCACCGTGCTGTTTGATTTTTCTTAAAATATTTGTGTTGCAATGCATCCCTGTTACCTCCTGATGAGCCTTGTGTGTGCAGTGCAGATAAAGAGTCCTAGTTATTGCAACGAAGCTCTTGAATAACTGTGACTCCTTTGAAGAGAATCTGATATGCATACGTGTCTTCATCAAGAAATTTTCTTCCCAATCATTTGGGATGCCTTTAGTATCACCTACTACAACCCCTACTTATACAAGTGCCCTTTATGCAGATGAGAAAATAGTCCATGCTAATTCATTACCATTTATAATGAGTTAATAAATTAGCACTATGTGATATAAGCTTGTTACATACAGAAGTGGTATCTCTTCGTGTTCACTGTAGGGTGGGAATGGTTGGAAGCGATCTTTTTGATTCTGTAGCAATTAAGGACAATTGATTACCTATTTATTGAAACATATTTATTAATCTTTTGTAAAACAAAACAAAACAAAAAAACCAAACCAAACTTCTATTTATAATAGATCTTTTAAAATTTGATTGCAATGGCAATATTCACATGACTCAAAGTTTTTTGGGGGAAACTACCCATAACCTAGGAAGCAGGAAGAAAACTCCATATAAATAAAATCATAGCCCCATTGGATGTCAATGTGTGTTTTACCATTGATCTAAATTAAACCTGCTTTTCACCCTGTTATTCTGCTTTGACTGCCTGCTGCAGAGTTACAATTGCCTTCTGCTAAATCTATGGGTTCAGGCAATTGTCAGAGATAGGTACTGCAACAGATGGTCTGCCACTCTGATCCAGTGTGTTCCTAAACAGCTTTCTGTTTTGTAATTATACTTACAGTGGAACATGAAGATCTCGTCCTGTTCCCACTGAAGCCACTGGGAGTTTTGCTATTGGTTTCAATGAGAGCAAGACAGAGCCCCCAGAGTCCTGCAAAGCTAAAGCAGTCCTGGTTGGCAAGAAGCAGTCCATTAAGAGAAGTTAAAAAAAATGTTTTGGAGTAAAATGAATTATTTTGGTAAATTAAATTGTACCATCAGCTGTTTTTGTTTGGCATAAAATTAGTTTTATGAGATCTAAAAGCATTTTGCTTTATTTCACTTATATAATCTATTTTCTTTTATTATAGGGGGAAAAAAGAAAAAAAAAGTTACCGTGATTTACAGATTGTGTCACAGGAACTTTTTGGAATGTGGCACTCTGGTATATTGCCTAACTACTGACTATTGTCTCTTGTTGAGATGCTTTAAAATCCAGGTTACCAGAGAGTGACATTTCACTGATGTGAAAAGAAGGATGGGGGGGAAGGGGTGAAACCCTTTTCCAATTAAGGAGGAACATCAAATCACTCAGCCCATGCCCATTTTGAATTGTTGTGCTAACAAATCCAAGGAGAGAGCTTGGAGATTTCATGGAAAGCTGTGCCAAGCCCTAATTACCACTGCTGCATTCCTAAAACCATTAGATCAGTTTCCAGAGGGACCCATCGCTGATTTCAGGAATCGCATGGAAAAACTGAGTTAGAGACAAACAGAGCGAGGTGGGGAGCCGGGTGGTTTTGGACATATTAGTATGTATGGCACAAGATGCCTTCATGTGACGCTTTGTGCCATATGCAAACAAACAGACCAGCAGACAATAATACCTTATCAGCTGTTTGTTTCTCTTCCTGGGTTTTCTGGATCTGGCTGCTAGCTCTGGGCTTGTTTGGCTCTGTGTTTTGTACAGCTGAAATTCAGATGTTCACTTAGGTCTTTACTGAAGAAAAAAGAGAAAGAATGGCTGTTATTTGTAAAAATTAGAAGGCTAAAATGCTATCATAGGTTTGGGAGTAGGAGCTTCTCTATAGGTGTGGGGGTGGAGAGAAAACAATGGCCTCTAATGTATACATTTTGGATCAGGTAGCCATGCCAGATTCAAGTTGTTCTGCAAGGAACATTGTGCCCAGATTGGGTTCAAAAGGACATTTGGCATGCTTTTAAACTGCTATGGCCTGGGTATGGCGAGAGGAAAGGCTATACACCAGGATGCTCAGGTGTAGCAGAATTTTGCCTGGTGCATTCATGAAGAACTAGTTTTAAGGTTGCCTTCCAGACCCTAGAGCCTCTGCGGGCTGAGGATCGGTGAAACGCAGGGTGCTCCATGCCCGGTGTACTCCCGGGGCAGCAGGTGCCATGCTGGGAAGGACAATGTCGAGTCAGCTCCACTGGTTTTATACAAGCCCTTTTATGCTCTTCTGGCACAACACCGTGGCCAAACCATAGGCAAGAATCTAGTCTTAAAGATCTGGATTGCTATTTTTCATGTCCCTTTACACTGTGCAAGAATAATTAACACTTCTTCCCCCACACAAAACAATGGTCACCTCCATCACTGCTGTAAACTGCTGCAACTCCATTGGCTCTTCATTTACCCATTTATATGGACTGTTGATCTGGCAGGACCCTGCTACTTGCTAGTGGAGCAGAAGTTAGCAAACTAAGGCTGTTTCCAGAGCACCCGGCCAGGTGTTGCTCACGTTTAGTGAAATAGAGATGCTAATTTCATCTCCGCTTCTGCAGTGGGATAAAAGCAAATTCACATTTGATAGGAGAAGGAAAGAGAAAGCAAAATCAGGAGAATAAAAATGTGAAAGCTTGTGAAGGGATTTTTTTTTGGAACGGTGGAGAGTGAAATTCAAAGCATCAAGTCCCATCCTGCAATGTTTTACTCAGTGGTTCCACTGAGGTTAGCAGGTTCCTGGGAGACCAAGGTCTCAGGGATACGGTCTTCTCATCATCTCACTTTTAATCTGCTGGGCTAGATTGTGCTACAAAGCCACAGCCTGCTGTGAGGAGCGGTGGTGGTGCTGCCCAAGCACAGCAGAAGGAATTTACACTCGCTCCTGTGGGTTAGTGATCGTCAACTGGCCTGTATCAGTAACACGTAATTAACTTTATCGGGTCCCTCCTGGTTCTCATGGCTTACTTAATTAAGGAGCAAAATCGAGACTCACACGAACTGCTCTGGGTGTAGCAATGAAGGGGCAATAATGGGCACAAGGCACCTGAGGCTCTAGGTAGTTAGCACTGCATGGCGGGAGTGCTCACTCCCTCTTCTTACGCGGCTGCATGTATGTGGAGACCCAGGAGAGGTGATTTAGGGATGACGAACCCAGCAACTGCTAGTTTTCTAGTGAAATACTTGAGTGAACAGGTCAGAGGGATCAGACCCTATATTATTAATCTTTATACACAGCAGCAGCCCCAACTGGGACCTTTTGTGCTGGGTATCACACAAAAGAGACATGCTAAAGAAACAGACAAGGGTGGGAAATGAAATGTCTTGCCCAAGGTCACGCAAAAGCAGGAACAGAACCCAGGTCTCTTGAATCCTAGTGTTCCTTTGTTCCCTCTCTGATTATATAAAGGAAATACTTGCCCCGTGATACACAAGTTTAACCAGTTTCACCTACAGCCCTTCACTATCTCCGGCTCGAAGCAAGAGGAAGTTTGTGTGTAAGATTTTCCAGGCTTGTTATAACAGCTTTGTCATGGCAATGACTGAATGTTGTACTGTTCTGAAACTCCTTGTCATAAAATGTGACATTACAACTGGAATGTTTATTGCACTCTGTCATTATTTACACTCCGCTGCCTCCATTGACTGGCTGTCCCACCCATTCCCCATAGATTAATCAAGCCAAGAAAAGGATAAAGGACGACCAACCACGCCAGGAGTGTAATAGCTAAAAGGTCCAAAGAAAAAGCAGTCCACTACTATAATTCACAAAGAATGTGATGTGATGCATTGCACTGCACAGACCCCATTCTCATGGCCAAGATTTTAATGAGAATGGAAAATGCTACTATAAAAATCTACTCCTATAAAAATGTTAGCAACTAGTTTAAGGAACGGTAAATATTTTTACCGTCAAACCTGGTACTCTGTCTCTGACCCTGGTCTATTATGCCTCCTTCTAAGTTGCTTTAAGCACTTCCTTAAAACACTTCTTCTAAAAGACCTGTGTATAATGTACCCCCTCATTCATACCTAAGTGTTTGTAGAGGAGATCAACAAAACATGTTCAATTGTTATCTATGTCAAAACCCTGCAGAATCATGAAGCCAGCAAGCCATGCTGTATAGGCCTTCTCCAGCTCCCAGTAAAGTCAGTGGGAGAACCTCCTTTGACTTCAGCTGAAGCTAGTGCTGGCGCTGTTCCTAGAACTCAGAACTACATTGATGTTACTGACTTGTGTCGGGGTCGCCGCTACTACTTGTATCGGGGTTGCCTCTAAGGATTCCAGTCAGAGACCAGGACCTTATTGACCACATGCTATATGAACACCAAAGAGGAAGGACAGTCTCTGCCTCAGAGCTCGTCTTTTAAGTAATTGCCTAATGGTTGCTATGTACATATGCCATGTAACCATTAGGGGTGTGCGAAATGGGCCATATTTGATTCACATTTGGATTTGGCCCGAATTAGGGACAGTGATTCGATTCATTGATTCAGATCACTGTCCCGATTTGATTCAGCCAAATCTGAATCTGAAGATTCGGTGCTGATTTGGCGAATCAGTGATTTGGTCATAGACACAGCTTTAAATGTTTTTTATGCATACTTCAAGGTATCGGGCGGCTCACAAATGCTGCGATGGTGGGGCAGATGGAGCGTCCCACGGGAGTGCAGAGAGATGATGGTGTTTGCTCAGGTAGCTGGGATTTTGATGATTTAGGACTGCAGCCTGTCAGTCCTTGTGCTCCCTGAATGTAAAGGGCCAGGAGTTTCTTTGCCCATATATGTAGAAAAACAAACTGGTGAGGACTTACTGTTCTTTGTCTTCTCTCCTTTGCTGATTTTAAAACACAGGACTTCTCGGTTCCTTGACTGCAATATCTTTGGCCAACAACTTTGCCGCCTTGGTTGCAGAATGACCTACAACAGTGCGATGCTCCACAGAGGATAAACATTAGCTGATTCTTATGCTTATAATGTGCAGTCTTGTGGGAAACAAATCCATTTGCTAATCCCACCTGCTAAAGCTTAATGTCAAAGAATCAAGTAAAACCAAGAGTGTGGCAGTAAATGTTGTATTTGCTGCTGCTTGTGGTAGTTTCCTGGTGCCCTTGAACTCGGTCTTTCTGCTATTGCTGATGCCTGTCCTGATGGCATTTTCAATTTCCTAATGGAGTATTGCAAGATGAGATTTGGGCGCACTGAATCTAATTTTCCCAGGATTTGAGTGCTTTCAGGTCAGAATCACCTGCAAGTCTCCAAAAATGGGCAGGGTGCCCAATAGACTGCGGAGAGAAAGTTCTGCATTCCTTTTCCATCTCTGATTAAGCAAACCACTTAAATGCCCTGTGCACCAGTTTCCCAAGTGAAGATAATACAATTTCTTTACTTCAGAGGGGAACCGCGAGGGTCAGTGTGTGCACTCATTGTTTTGATGATACAAGTGCAGTCTCAATGTTAACTCTTGAGTGTCTTGCATGAGTATCGTCCGAGGCACATGTTCATTATCTGAATAAAATGCCATAACAAGGGAGACCTGAAGGTCAACTGGAAGAGGAAGCCTTGTGGAGATGTTAGCTAATAGGAACAATATCCTAACTTGCTCCTACTCTGAGCATCTTTTTATGGGATTATAGTTTATGCTTGCCTTCTGGTCCCTGTTTCAGCACTTGTCATCACATAGAGATTACTTCCTTCTTAGACTGTCTGTGGGACCTGACAGCTGCATGGCAAAGAAGAAACTTTCTGTGAGTACTACTATAGCAGGTGATTGGTAAGAAGACCCAGCTGTTTACGCCTTTGGTTCTGGTTATGTAGGGTTAGATAATGTGCCCATTCTTAAACCGGCTTCTCAGTTTGTCAAGCCATTTAATTTGCTCCTAGTTAGTAATGATGTAGGTTACCATGAAAACCAACAAGGAGGGGAAAAATAAGCAAGTGCAGGAGAAAAATGTGGTTTTCATTGTATAAAATGAAACATTTCAATTAATAACGTCGGGTAGCAGAAGACAGAACAACAACAAAAATACCAGTGTCAAACCTCCTCAGTAGCAGTCTAACAGCTTGGCAAAATCACCATGAATGTGTACCAGCATGGGCACAAAACCTTAGCCTTATTATGGTGAGGGTAATGAAAAGTATTGACATTTCATTTATCCGTCCAAAAAAAGAAATAACATGTTCCAGAGAGTCAGCTGAATAGACATTAGCAAAACTGCTGGATGTGATACACAAACAACTTTGTCCTTGTTAAAGCTAGCTCTTTCCAGATCCGATTAAGAGTACATAATAATGTAAGCAAACCATTGTGAGAAACGTAACATTAAGTTAGGTTAGAAGCCAGCTTTAATAAGTAGAATCCCACATTGTGCTTTTTGGAAGAAGGAAGCCTACAGAAGAAAGTAGAGGTAGGATGGGCTTTTGAATACCCGCAGGTAAGACAGTATATTTGGGGTTTTGATTGAGTTCTGTCTGAAGATTAGCTTCTTCTTGGCCCATTTAACTCTGAGTTTATATAAAAGACCAAGGTGTACAAGACTGAGTTCCCAGTTTCATGCTGGGAAAGTGGCTGTAAAAATGATGTTATGCCTCATAATAAGTTCCTCTTCTGGTATGGTCACAAGTAAAAGGAAGGATAGCTGGCTGTTCCCCCCCTATGCCCTGGCTCTGCAAGCTCATCACAGATTTGAAAGATATTTTGGGACCTTTTCATCTCATGCATATTTCTTCATTAGGCTTAAAGATTTGTCTATAAGGGAGGAAAGAGAAGGTAGTAACCACCATTGCTGAATAATGGTTTTTCGCTGGCTCTGCATGTGGACACTCATTCTGCCTGGAGTGCCATAGAGAGGTTTAGATGAAAGCACAAAAAAGCTCTTACAGGGCGGAGAATAAAGGTGTCCTCACAGGGAACTAGTCTGAAATAAATACTCCACTTGAAATAGGCTGCTTTCCCATGTAATAGCTTTCCCATGAATCCCCTGTCTAGATAAGCCTTACATTATGTTGTCAATGGCATCTTTAGAGTCTGGTTGCTGTAATTAGGTTTGCACAGGTGTAACTGCACAGAAGTTATGACCTGATCCAATGCTCCTTTGAAGGCCAAGTAAAGGTTCCCAGTGAAGTTGGGATTTGGCTCCTACTAAATGGTTATGATTTTTATGCCTAAGGAATAGGAACAGCTTGCTCACTCTCAAATGAGAGTGGATGTGGAAGAAAAGCTAAAAGAAGTAAAAAAAATAAATAAATTAACATATGTTACTGTGCACAAGTGGGACTAAAAGCTGGGCTCCCAAATCGATCTTTGGGTACCTTAAGTAATATGCCAATTTTGAGAGGCACTAAGCACTCACTGAAGTCTGTGCCTAAATATGAATGAAAAAAGTTTTAGGCTCAAATTCTTGAAAATTGTTGTCTGCACTTTTCTAAATGTACAAAGGGAGTAGATCTATTGAGAAAGAAGGTGAGTTGTTAATGGTCCTTCTGTCACTTTTCTACACTTTAAGGAATGCAGCTTCTTTGAGGAGTCAATGACTGGGCTTCAGGACAGGGAGAAGTAGTGGGGAGTGACAGAAAACACGGGGCCCAATCCTTCAGTCCCCAGTATTTCTTACATGAATATGATTTGAGATTGAAGAACTGAGCCCTATTTCTCCTGGATTTTCATTAGAAACTTTCAGATCTTGTATTTACTACTCTAGCCCTTAGTTGCTAACCAACTTTAACTTCTAAAGTTGCTTATCCTGCAGTTTCTATTTGTGCAAAACTGCCACTGAAGTCAACTCTAACTTTCTAATGAAAATGAATCTACACCTTGTTATGGCTACTTTTCAATACTTCTGTTTGTCTCATTTATTACCATGATTTACAACAACATTGTGAGTGTTATTAATTCAGACTGAAATCAATAGGAGTTTGGCATTAATTTTACACTGTTGGACTGGGAAAAATTAGGTTCGAAGCCTCACTAAGGTCACTTAAAGCACATTTAGTGGTTAGACAAAGACTAGTTTAGATGAGATATATCTTATATGGGGGACAAAAGTTGGAATATGAATATTAATTAGAGTAGCACATTTTGGGAATGTTTTTTTTTACCTCATTTTGTAAGCTTTCTGATATTTTAGCTAAGCCATTCAGTATAAATATGTTGGTTCATCTCAGGATCTTTGATCTTCAGCCGTGAACTACAGTTCCTGCTCATTTGCAGATGAACTAAGATAAGAGCTCCTCTAAAACTTCTGTGAAACCTAGGTGAAAAGTGCTTTTCCCTGGCAGGCTGGCCAATTGTTAGAGGCTTTGAAAGACTTTAGGACTTAGAAATTTGAATATTAATTTGCTTTCAAATATCAATGAGATGGCTATATATTTAGATAATTGTTCACTTTATAAATATTTAATCAGTTGCTTGATATGCCTTATCTGTACTGTTTAGTCGTCTACATCATTTCTGTATTATTAAATCTGTTATTAAAAATTATCTATATTTATAGATACGAGCATTTAATGGAGGTGAGACTGACTTTTTGAATCTTTCTTGGTTCTCTGCATATATCCGAGTGTCAACATGCCTCATATTTGCAAAATACTCATATGCTCAAACAACAATCAAACCCAGGACACAAGGGAAATGGGCAGAAAGGGGAAATAACATGTCTATTCTTCATGTTTTACGGAATGGCAGAATGTAATGCCAACTTCCTCCACTTCTGTGGATGTGTATAAGCAAGAGGTATAGTTTGTGGGTCTGATCAGGATGCTCTGAGTCAGGAATTCCTGAATTCACATCCCATAGCACTGACTCATTTTGGAGCAGTCATTTGGTCTCTGATTTTTTCAGATGCTCTTAAGCATATTCTTATTTCCCAACTCATGAGTAATCCCCGGCTGAAGTCAATTGGCTACTGAAAGTTAAGCACATCTTTTTACAACTGGGCATGAATCTCTCCACTTAGCTTTCAGATGAGGATCACACCTTCTGGTGCATGGAGTGGGTCAGTTAATAAGCTATAAAGTACTAATTATTGTTTGCAAAGCTGCAAAAATTACTCAGACTCCAAATTCCCTTCCCACACCTTCCTCTGCAGACCCAGTCTTACTCAATGTTGCAAGTGCAGGCACTCTGAGAAAATATTTGATTAATTTATATTAAAATCAATTGTGCATAAGGTGGTCTGGACATAACTGTTGTTTTCCTTTCCTTCAATACTTGACTCTGCATTGTGTGAACTGCTTAGACTGAGCCCAGCTAACATATGCGTTATCTTGGGTGGGGCTGTAAAATTTGAAAAGTCAGCTAAAAACCATGCCAGGAATTTAAACCAAAGTTTGAAGACATTTCAGAGCTGGGAATTCTTAACTTTTAGGTTACAGTAATTTTCTACTCTCACAAGGACTTTGTTCCCAGCCACCTTTTGAAGAATAAAATTTGTCTATTAATGTACTACTGTATCTACTTAGCACCTGGTAATGAGGACAACATGACTATTATTATTTCTTATATGTGATACAATTGTTTTTAGAGTCTTGATCAGTAGTCAGCATCCCTTTAAGCTAGATAGTGAATATACAGTAAAGCTAGGGCAGACATTACACATAAACCGGTTTAAGTGATTAGAAACTGGGTTAAACCTGTAACAGAACAGATGTTCAGTGCACATAAACTAGTTTGAAGATGGCTGAAACCAATCTGAGATAAATCTGGTTGAATGTGGCATCAGACTTAACTGATTTGGGTCAAACTGGTTTATACAACGTCTGTCCCAGACCCCTTCCTGGTTTTAACTTAAACCAGAGTTCCCTAGCATCTCAGATGCTTTGCAGGCATGGGCAGGGCTCTCTGCTCCAGAGTGGTGCTGGCCCTGCCCCTCTGCTTCCTGTGGAAAGGGAGGGAGGGCTGTTGTAGCATCCCTTGGCTTCTAGCCTGGGACACTGCAGACATGTGCCTGCACTTCTTCAGTCCAGAGGGGATGTCTGCACAAGTACAAACTGGTTCAGCCTAGCCAGGTTAGACTAACATGCAAAGACTGAATCAGTTCAGGCTTAGGCTTTTTGAATGTCTCTCCCTAGCCTAAGACACAGTCTCAGCCCCAAGGAGGTTAAAGTCTAGGCCAGGGGATGCCAGCCTCTTTGGAGAGGTTGGCTGAAATGTAATAATGCTGCTTGGTTTAAGTCAGGCCAGCACTTCCAGGTCAGGACCTGCTATTGCCTGCAGGTGGCAGTGGCAGTGTCAGCAGTGGGGGCGTGATGGCGGTGAGCGAGGGGCGGGCTGAGTGGGGACTACCCACAGGCGGCTGCGGTGGTGTCGGGGGTAAAAGGCGGGAGATGGCGAGCAGCAGCCATCCACAGATGCCAGCAGCAGCATCAGCAGCAACCAATCTCAGAGGGGGGCACACGCCCCTGCTATGCATCACCTGTGATACTAGTCTTACCCGTGAATATGTGTCAATCCCCCATAAACCACCAGCAAGTGCTCCAGGGACCAAGTATGCATGACAGACTGTGCACTTGGAGAATGGTGGAGACATTGATGTGTAAAAATGGGCTGAGTGTTTTCCTGAGTCCAGCACTTAAGGAAAGTTGACTGAGATGTTTTTAAATGGATGATTCTTGTTATAAAAAAGCTACCTTCCCACTTCTCCTCCCCACAGGCAGACAGGACATTTAGTACTGCATACATCCAGAACTAATCCAGCATACATTGCAAGGCATAATAATTGACCACCAGAATTCAGGAGGCTGTCTCCCTTTTCCTTATCCTTATCCTCTCCTCCCTCCCTCTTTTTTCCCCATAAACCAAAACACTGGTTCAGAAGCAGATAAGATGGTTTTCATTCTGCTGCCCCCACTCTTTGTCATCACTTTTCAATCCTTGTATACCAGCTCCCCTGACACAGCAGCTGGTAAAAGCACAATTCAAAGAATCAGAGAAGATCACTGACATGTAGCAGTTTATGAACAAAATTTCTGTAGAAATTTTGTGCATTGACTGCTTCGTACCTCAGACAAAAGGAAATTTGAAAGCAATCTATGTTCACTATTGCAGCAAGCTGTTCCAATTTCAGGTGTTTTCATAGCCTCTAAGATGTCACCATTTTTATTCCTTATGTGACTTGTCTATCACAGGCTTCCATGCTTTGCAGTGTCCTAGGATTTTGTAACCTATGCTAGTCCTCTTTAGAAACAGGAAGTGTTCCTGTTTATCCTTTGGCCAAACTTTTTCATTGGCTAGTCCTAGAACCACAGCTGGAGTAAAGTGGCCCAGCTGTCTTAGTCCAGTGAAAGCTCTGGCTTTAATCCTTAATACATGATATTCTAGTATAGAAGAACGGAATTGCAATTTTCCATTATGTGGATGACTTCTTTTTAAGGCACAATCTAGCAATGGACTGTGAATGCAATGAGCTTGGAGGACTAAGACCAGGTTCTGGTGCACTGAGCTGTTTTCATCTCTAAAATATCTAACTGCCTAAAAGAAATGACCAGCCTGTAAGTGGACGGTTATTCTGAACCTTTTGTTGCACTCTGTGGGTAAATGTACTTCAGTTCTTTCAGGCAATCAGGAAAATGCAAGGGAAAATATTATAGTAGGTGGGAGGACCTAGTCAATTAAGCATGTCACCCTCGACATGGATGGTAATACAGGATAGCTGAAATCCTTGTGAGGAACACAGGAAAAAGTTGGGAAGATGCTTAAAGGATGAGTACACTCCAAGCTGATCTTCTTCATAGGCTGGATTCGCAGCTCATGTAAATGGGCCCCAGTCCATTGGCAGTGCACAGAGCTACCCCGTGTACACCAGCTGTGGATCTGCCTCCCCGAGTTTTGTTCTTTTACAAAAGAGAACAGTATCGGCTAAAGTAGAAGGCAGGCGCCCTCTTCACTTTGCAGAGCTCGGTATCTGTTTGCTTTTTAAAATAAAGAGAAAAAAGAACCTAACTTCACAAAGGCTCACCCCACCCCTCGCTTGGCCATTCTCCAAAACAGCCAGCTGGCTGGGCTATTTTTCTTCTGCAGTTGTATACTCCTGAAGACTTAATACATTTTCCAGAAGTCTCCCAGCACCTTTTCTGTAACCCCATTTCATCAGCTTCCTGTGTAGCCCCTGGACTTCTAATTGTCATGTTTCCCCAGCACACACCAAGGATACCCCAGAGGCACAATGAATTCTTGCTGCTTAGTTTTTAAGTAGGAAGAATTTACCAAGATCCCTGATTTGTGTGAAGAGCTCTGGAAAAACCGCATAGCACCAAGCAAAGTTTGCAGAGGTATTGTTTCTTAAGTAGCATTATCCTTCCCCAGGGTATCTGAAACACAGTGGATGCTGCACTGATACTATACTATCCTTTTGGGTGATGAAGGTGTACTGCTCCCCATAGCTGGCCAGAGCTAAGGCCATTGGCTTTCTTCCTCTCTTTCTTTTGTGACTATTGAAGGAACAACATTTCTCAAGCAAAAAGACTGTACTATCTATGGTTTTAGTATGTAGTACAATGGAGAAAGATTAATCGAGTCCCTTCCCATGCATCCACGTAAAGGCTTCACCATGTCCTGCCCTTCTACCTGATACTAACTATCAGTGATTCTGCTTAGTGCTAGATGCATCCATGAAAGCACACATGCAAATCATTCAACCTTGTTTTGCATGCCAGATCCTCTTGCTGAAGATGTCACAACACAACATCAATGCAAAGGACATACTTCCCACTATATCCGCAATTTCTCTTAAAAGCATTATTCATTGTGTGTGACCTGTCGTCCTATTTTTCCTGAATAAAATTGCTCATAGTGGACGTTTTCTAAGAGCTAAGCTAACATTTCTCCATAAATTAATACGCAGCAGCATTTATGGAATGGTCACTTAATTGTCCACCATGTCCCAACATCCAAAAAACCCAGGCACAACATGAATCAGTCTCAGAAGCTGTCTCTTTCTATAATTTAAATTTCTTGTATAGCAGCGTGCTTGCTCTCTCCAAGCCAGAGAGAGCCGCATAAACTTTTTTCCTGAGATTTTATAAACATTCAAGTGACATAATCTGTTAATGTAAAAACCTGCTTGTATATGAAATCATCTGATATCAATGTCACTAAATCAATATTAGTAAAGTTACAGGATCTAGGTTACATAAGAGCCATCAAACTCAGTTATACTTAAAAAAAAATGGTATTGAAACACAAGTCAATTTGGTTTTCCTACATCAGTGGGTATTAACTTTTCCTGATGGTGAACTATCAGAGATCAATGAGAACTTTTTCCCCTTTGTAGGCAACTTCTTACACTGAAGAGATTTCTATTTCAATGATTAAGTAGTGTGGTGGAGTCTTAATTAAGTCCACAGATTCGTGAGTGGTTTATAGGGGGTGGCATTATTGTAAACAACTCAGAAACAACTAGATTACATTACCCTTATTCAGGGGTGCCCAGTATCTGTTTTGTCAGATAGTGCCACTCATATCAGAAGGACTGCTGGCAGATTAAGATAATCACCCCCCAAGAGTAAATGCACCACAACTGGGCCCATAACTGAGATCACCGCTGTTCAGTTATGCCTAAGTCTATGTAAATTTCTTAAAGGATAATGACACTGAGACCGCGTCTACGAGACGCTTGCTGCACAGTAGCTCATTACTATGGCGCAGTACCTTATTAGTGCTGTGCAGTAGCATCACAGGGCATGAACCATGACATGACGCTTCTGCACAATAGTAAGGAGCTACTGTGCAGTCAGAGTCCCCAGGAAGCTAGGTGGGGACACTACTGCACAGTGACGCTGGTTACTGCACGGTCATTTAGTACCTGAGCATGCAGGTCCTAAAGGACTGAGCAGTCAGCGTCTCATGAAGATGTGGCCTGGGTGAGATACTTGGCTGACATTGTTCCTATAAAGTCACAGGTTGCATACAGGTTTTACTTTTCTTTTTACATGTCTTTTTTTTTGGTCTTTGCTAGGAATGTACCGTTTTACGTAAGCTAAAATAGTTAAAAACTAGGACAAGAATTAAAAGCACAGCAACAAAATTAAGACGATAGTCAAGAATTAGGTAATAAGTCTAGATTGACCCTGCAGAGGGTCTAGAAAGAACGTCCTGCTATTTGTCATTGTCATACACACACAAATATTGGACAGACTCAGAACCCAAGTAAAGTGACACCTTTGCATAGACACATCGACAAATGTATTTGTGCATCTGTTCTCTCTCTCTCTCTCTCTCTCCATATATGCACACATGTAGGTAGCAATATAGACTATGGTAGGTTAGACATCACGTGGCCTCACTTAGTCTGCTGCTTTGAAGTTTGTTATATTTAGGTTTAAAGCTAAATTTGCTTTGACAGGAGAGACAATCATTTGCTTATTCATTTTCCAGAGGGAGGCACATTTGGGTTTTATTTGTTCAAAATGCTTAACTAAAATACACAACTGAAACACTGTAGCTTATTAACTACAATATACAACTGAAGCAATGACCCTCAAGAGTCCTTTCCCTTTAGTCAATTAAGAATTAAGACTTAGCTAGTACTATCTTGCAAATGCAGGATGACTGTTACTGTCTGAGTTTAGCTTGCTATAGGAAATCTTTTATTTTTAAGCTATCTTGTCTCTCTGTCATACGACTGAAATGATTTGTCATAGGAACCACGCTAAGATTTCTTTCAGTTCCCTTCTTCAAGACAGCAATAGGCATGATGGGCACAATATAATACACATAATGGCCAGAACATTAGCATAGGTTCTGCTCTATGCCCTGGCTGCTGGTGGAGTGAAATAAACTCTCCCAAGGAAACTCAAGACTATACAAAGTCACAGAAAGCAGTTTTCAAGCTGTTGGTTCTGGCCCATTAGTTTTCTGCAGCTCCCTAACTCTTTTAGTCTGCAGAAATAGTTCAGGATCCAAGTACGGGAAGCAAGGCTGGTAGAAGGGAAGTGGTTCACAATATGGAAGGTTTAGAAATGGTATCGTCGGAGTATTCATGTGGCGATAGGTCCTTCTAAAAGAAATGTGACATTAGGATTAATTTGCAAAATATGGAAGGTATGAACGAGACCCTGTGGGCAGGCAGCAGTGTCAGGATCTTAATATACACCAGAAAACAAGGAAGGGATCTTTAGCTGTGATTAATCAACCACATTGGCTGTTCTGCAGTCATACTCCCTGCTTCGCCTATGAAAGAAAGTGGCACAGTGGGTGTAAGGGTTAGATTGCACCATTTTCTGACATGTCACGCTGTCATAGTGGCCTCTTGAGAGCCATTACTAACAGTCCCCAGCATTTATATAGTTCTGTGAGTGTTTCAAACACTGTCCGGATAATTAATCACTGTGAGGATGGGGATATATATTATTACCCATTTACAGGTGGGGAAGATGAGATATTGACCTGTTTGGGGTCAGTTTGACTCTTGACCAGTCCCAGAGGAAGAGAGCCAGAGTGGTGAAAGCAGAGCTGTGCTACCAAAGCTTTGCATCAAGCTTGATCCTGACACGGTTGAGGCTTTAGAGATCCCCGGATGGAGAAAAAGGGGCATTTGGATAGTGCGTGAGAAGATTCTGCAGAATTATTGCTTCTTTAGGAAGGCAAGGGGGAATAAGATGATGCTTCCCCCCACCCCAGGTTCTTTACCAGCTTTGTTACTCATTTTAAGATGAAGATGTAGAGAAATGATTGTACATAGCACGGCTCAAATAACTGTGCAGCACAGCGAGCGTCTGACAAGCAGAACAGAAAGTTCCATTAAAATTATCTAGAGAGGCGAGTCAAGAACAGTTAGTAAATGCCCTTATCAGTTGGATAGATATCTGGAGGCTGCGAATCCTAGAAGTATGCTGAAATTCAACAGCCTCCTGGACAAGATAAGAAGTTCTTTGTTATCAACTGGTTTGGGGGTATCTGTATTGCCTTGTGCCTGACACTTCTTGTAGCCACGAGCAGGGAAAGCTGTATCAGACATGTCTTGTATGCACTTGATTTTCAGACCTCTGTAAAGTTCCTTTTAAGTGCAAAACCAGGAGAGCAGTGCTTATCTTGTGGTTTGAGAGCAGCGCCGGCCTGGTGCGGTAATGATCAGACCACTATTAGTTTATCGGTAACTTACTTTTAGGACTTGTCACATAAGCAACTTGGAGGTGGGATCTAATTCAGTACTGAGATGCTGTACGTCATGAATGGGGCAATGAATTTAAGATGGAAAGGCCTTTGAAAGCAGATTGTAGCAGATTTTGTGCCCGATTCTCCAGTCTATGACTATGTGAGTGGAGTTAAGCTGGCATAAAATCAGTGTAACGTAGTGGAAAAGCCCTTCTGAATGGAGAAGGTTGAATCAGCAAGTAATCAGTCTGGAGAAATGCTAGAGTGCTGCCTAAATGCCAAACTCTTAAAACCAAACCTTGGAAACTGGTTTTTATTATATGTTTAATAATAATCACCATTCTGCAAATTAAATGCCTACTAATCCTTGCAATACATGACTTTTGATATTCACCATAATGTTTTATGGCCTTTTTGGGTGGTTGACAAGCATGTTTAACTTAGTGCACAGTGGGTCTATTAGAGCTGTGTTATTGTCTTAAATAGGACAAGGATTTCAGCAAATGGGTCAGCTCACTCTATGTAAAATTCAGTGTGTGGAACTCACAATGTGTAACATTCAGATTTAACATTTAAATTAAAACTGAAGGCTTTTCACAGCTGGGGTTTGAGCACAAAGCACCAGGAATAAGATACTGTTGGACAAAATCTGCTTTCAGTTACACTCTGTTAATCTGGATTAATTCTACCAAAGGCAGTGAAATAATGAAAATTGACACTAGTTAAACAGAGAGGGCAGAATTCGGCCCTTTTAATGTTTACATTCATTATTAACTGTTTCTCCCTTATAATTTCTATTTCTCTTCTTTCAGACTCCCTGGCAATATAATCAAGCAGTGAATAAAAGCAACAAAGTTTACCTTTACTGTGCATTTCTGGACTATAGGTATGTGTTGAAATTCTGAACATCTTTACTGTGATCTGCTTAAAACTAATTATTTATGGCAAATTTGACAGTTTCTCTGTGGCCTACCTGACAGATATTCTCTTTACCTTCATCTTATTCTCTTTATATTCATAGGATTTGTTAAAGTAATGAAACCACAGGATGTATACCAAAGATGGCTTCAAAGTCATCTTTTACTATAGGCATGGCATTTCTCATTTTATATGATGATCTCTGGATAAAGCAGATTATTGACAGAATCAACAGTTTTGGGATGAAACCAACCTATGAGGGCTGATTCTGTTCATATTTCTGAGGGGTTTATGATAGTATTACCCATTCGGCCAGAAACTTGGATGTTGTCATTCGGCATAGCTCCACCAAAGTCATTGCTTTCACTGGAGTTGTGCCTGATTCACTCAGGTATAAACGAGATCAAAATGAGACCCATTTTAAAGCAGCGAGTTATGCCTGATATATATTTATTAATGAAGTAAGCTGCCACAGGGTGAAAGCATACATTCATTTTTACATCTTCACACGTATTTATACGTTCAGTTATGTTACCGCGAGTAAATAGCAATTACCCATAAATGGTGGTTATTTTTCTGGTAGCTTTAGATAGCTATGTATAGTTTTATGTGTTCGGTTTTTCCAAATGTGATGAGTTTCTGAGTCAATTGTGCAACAATACAAACCAGGACTTTATGAGAATTTAGCAGGGATGAACATTTTTTAAACTAAAACAGTAGCAATACTTGATGCGATTTTGGGATCTCGCCTATCCAAATTTTGTATGGATAGAATCAACATGCTTGTTTTATTAAAGTTTCATTGTAATACGTTGAGCTGTCCCAGATGTCTATACTCATTTCGTGTTATGATTATTCATAAATTGTAATAAATTAAAAACATGCTTTATTGAAGTGTATTTAATATGGTTTGGGGCAGCACTCCCATATCACGTTCTTTTAGGGAAAGGCCACTTGAGGCATTGCCTGACAACCAATGACTATAATGAAAATCTGTCCTTCCAAAATAAGCTTTATTTATGACAAGATGCACTTTTTCGCCAACGTATGAGTAATTAGCAGCCAGCCTCTGAATCATTACCATGTCTTTGAGAAGTCATGGGGAAGAGGAGAGTTTCCAGAGGACTGGAGAAGGGCAAGCATAGGTCCTGTTTTCAAAATGAAGGGAGAACGAGGACCTGGGGAATTATACAACAACTGGGCTTTTTTTTTTGATCCAGAAAGATACTAGAACAAATTATTTGACAATCAATTTACAAGCATCTAGTGGGTAATAAAAGTGAGATAAAACAGCCAACATGGATTTGTCAAGAACAAATTGTGTCAAAACTATCTGATTTCCTTCTTTGGTGGGATAGGTGGCCTAGCAAATAATGGAGAAACAGTAGATGTAATATATCTTGACTTTAGCAAAACTTTTGACATTATCCCATGTAACTGTCTCAGAAGTAAACTGAGGAAAGATGGTTTAAATGAGATTTTAATGAAGGGGAGCACAGTTAGTTGAGATGCAGTGATTTCCCAGATTGAAACCGTGGTAAGTGAGGTCTCTCAAGGGTTTGTCCTGGACCAAGTTGTATTCATTATTTTCAATGACAATTACAGATGAAAGTTACTTGTAACCTCTCTCAAAGGCACCAAGCTGGGAGGGGTTGCAGGCACTTTAGAGGACAGAATTAGAGTTCAAATTGACAAGATAAACTGAACAAATGATCTGAAGTCAGCAAGTGAGTGAAAAATAGTACACTTAACAAGTCAAATATTCAGAAGTTCATATGGAATTACTGTTTAGGCAGGAATGATGTAGAAAAGCATTCTGGGGATTCTGGTGCACAGAAAAGTGATTTGAGTTTTAAATGATATTTGTCTTTTTCACAAACCAGAGTTGCATTCTGGGATGTATTAAGTGTCATATGCAAGCAGTCTCATATGTAAGACATACAAGGGTAATTGCTCCATTACACTCAACAGAGGTGGGGGTCTCAGCTGGAGTACTGTGTACAGGTGTGAGCACCATGGTTTAAGAAGAAAGTAGACAGAGAGGAGCAAAAAGAATAAGATGTTTAGAAAGTGGAAGCACCAAGTTTGGATTGACTTCTGGTAAAAAAGAGAAGACTGGGAAGCAGCACATGCCTTATAATTTACAAAGGTTTGTTACAAGGGTATGGTGATCAACTGGTCCTCAAGTCCACTGGGAGTATAACAAAAATCATTTGGCTTAATGTGCAGCCAAAAAAAAAAAAATTTTTGTAAATATTACAAAAAATCTGGAACAAGCCACTTTAGGAAGTTACACAACTTTCACACTGGGATAGATTTAAAAAAAATCATCAGTCAGAGATGGCTTCAGGGCAGGGAGATGGATGATCTTTTGAGGTCTGTTCTGTTTCCATGTCTCTGATTAGTCCAATACAATGTGCCATTTGGCATTTGTAGAATAGGAACAAATTCAGTCCAGATCTTCAACGGGTAGACAGTAATTATTACATGCGAGTCAACTGACATCAGTGACGCAGGTCTTCCACATGTATGGAGTAGTACAGTTCTGGTGGCCAGGACACACGTGCTGCGGTAAGCTGGTATGGTGCCACTGAAGTGAGATAAGTGGTGGCAGAATTTGATCTGTAGCTGTTGGCGCTCAATCCTTTTTTCAAACTTAATTTGTCATGTATCAAACATTGCATTGTATTTTGCTAGGTGGGCAATTCCACTGAAATCAATGAAACTATTCGATGTGAGCGAGGGCGGTGGGAAGAGGAACTTTATATCTTGTGCTATACACAACTACTTGCCACCAGGAGCTCTTCGAGTAGTTCATAATTCTGCCTTAGAAATACACTCATCTGGGACAGTTAATGGTGACTTTCCATCCTCACCATTAACGAGTCCACATTAACCATCAGTTACCATTTCGCAATATCTCAGTAATGAGGTTTTTTTTTACTCTTTTAAATTTATGAAAAAAACTTCAGCATCCCAGGTAATAGACTTCAACTTTCTAATGGCAATAGCTACATTTATTGAATTCAAGAGAATTAGTATTGGGACTATATCCTTTGGATTAGCAGATTGTTTACTCTATGCTGCACTACAAGAAACTGGGGAAATTAATCCATAATGAACTGCCTTAAGCCATAGTTAGTCTGCTACTGGTTCTTTAGCTTGCTAGTTTAATGATTAACTCAGGGATTTCTATACAATTTCTTTCTTACCTGGGTAAGTAGGTTCAGTTGGGTACACAAATTACCTAGAGATGGTAATTTGTGTGGAAGACTAAATATTCTTCCATCGTGCTAAGTTTCAGCAGTACATAAATTTCAGTGGAAATAAGATGCAAATCAGTTAGTTCTAGACAGTTCTCTTCTTTCTTGTGGTGTTTCTTTTGGATGTATTATAATGTTTGAAAGGTATATTAAAAAGCAGTTGTGACGCAAAGCACTCCCTGTACTGATAGCTGCACAGGGTTTTGTCTTTCTGCTTTACAATGATCTTTAAATTTGTAACTCAAATGCAAACTAACTTTCCTTATTTCTTATTGCAACCACTTCTTTTGTTATTGCATCTGCTTGTTTTATCAAATTTTATAAAGATGACTTAGTTAAGAAAACCACTTGGGTATGGAACTAAATTAGTCTTTTATATTATTGTAGCTACTACGAATCAAAAGGTTTATTAAAAAAAAGTCTCCTACTTAACTGAATTAATGTGCAATTGATGTCAGAAAGAGTTAATTTAATTAGGAGTTCCTGTTCAATGTTTGTGTTCTTTGCAGCAATGGAAGTGGTGTCTGGTCTAATGAGGGCTGCGTGCGTGAGAGTGGGGACCTCAACTACTCCATCTGCCTTTGTAACCACCTCACCAACTTTGCCATTTTGATGCAAGTGGTACCCCTGAAGGTAAGACTAAGAGCTCCAGACTGTGCACAAAGAAGAGTGTCCACTTGTATGGACAAAATATGTTTCCAACATTCAACCATCCCTAACATCACACTTGCATTCTTGCATTAGAAGGAGATAGAACTGGGCTCGTTCTGCCCATCTCATCTTTATTGCAAAATCTGAAACTTGACTTCTGAAATGCTGTTTAAACCTTGATTGCTTGTCTTCATTTTACTTCGTTTTTGTAACTGAAATAGAATAGGAAATGAGACTGATGTGATTGTCAGTGAGAATCATGGGGCACTGCACTTAATTCTCACCCTTTTGACATTACTTTAGGCAAATAAAGCACCAGAGAACATGGTATGTGGAACCATCTTTTAATAGCCAACTAGGGTGTAGGCTAGAAGGTGAAATAACTGGTCGTTTTCACCCATAGTATAAATGAGACTGGTTCAAGATGGAGATCAGCTGATCTACGGCTGTTTAAGAGTTTTGGTGACTAGAAGGATAGGGGCATGTGTCTGTGTTGGGGGGGGCGTTACAAAACAAGAAATATGAGCTTATTTCAACCACCCACCTGATCTGAAAACCTTCTGAGTTACTGATTGATAGGGTAGTATATGCTTTCTACATGTGCTTTCTACATCCTTTCTGCTGCTATTTTCTCACTTAAATGGCAAATTAGGTCTTGTTTGAGAAGGCTAGAGCAAAGTCAAAGATGAAGAGTTGAGAATGAATATCCTCATCTAGAGTTTCTCATCACATAGTTTCTTTGTACAAAGCGTAACTGATTGTGCTTTCTCCTCTGTATAAATATGCAGCCTGTGGATAGGCTTTTTTACTACCTACTTGTGTTACTGAATGGTTTCAGCAGAACTTGTTGAATGCCAGTTGGCAAAACTAGGACTGTGTTGGCCAAATGAGTTTTCCTACTAATCTTGTCACTGAGCCTTACCAGGAAGTGTGATCCTTGGCAGTTTGCACAGAGATTCTTCACATATGATGGCATCGATACGTTGCCTACAAAACAGTGGGCACATTGGCAATGCAAAGGGGGCACACGTGGGTACATGTACACCCCCTGAGCATGGCAGTCCACCCCCTGCCAAAAGTGCCACTGACACTGCCAGTGGAGCCTGTGGGCAGTTGCTGCTCGCCCCTTTGCCCCCTGCTGCCGACACTGCCGGCAGCATTTGTAGGTGGTCTCCAACTACCTGTTGGCGCTTGCCACCTCCCCCTCCTGCTGCTGGCACTGCCATGGTTGCCTGAGGGAGCTCCCCAGTTGCCAACACCACACCTCCACCACCGCTACTGCTGCCTCCACCTGTGGGTGGTTTCTGTGTCCCCCCAGTCTGTGGGGGCACGCAGTGTTCATGGGTGGGCACGTCTACATGTGCAAATAACCCAGTACAGTTTTCTCTAGAATAAAGTGCTCCTGAGTAAACTCTCGTAGGCACACATCTACATGTGCAGGGATGTAGGAGCAGATTTGCTGCTCCTGTCAGCAGACTGCTCCCACTGTCTGTGGTCCTGTACCAGGCCCTTGCAGCAGCCAGATGGAGCTATAGGAGGCTGTGCCACCAGAGCCAAGGTGGAGACTATGTCCCTCTCTCCCAGCAGCAGGGAGCTCCCAGCCCCCCCTCTGCAATCGTAGAACTGGGGTTGGGAGATCCTTATCTCCCAGCCCAAGCCCCATGGTCACGGGGCCCAGGCCTGGAGATCCTTATCTCCCAGTGCTAGCTCTATGTTCTCAGGGCTGGCAGCGAGACATCCTTATCTCCTAGCACCAGCTCTGGTTGTGGGGCTGGCGTTTGGAGATTCTTCTCTCCCAGTGCTAGCTCTGCAGTCACAGGGCTGGTATTGGGAAATTCTCCTATCCCAGCGACCACTAGGAGCACTGACATGCTAATACTGTTGAAACTACCAGTCAAATATTACTCTTAGTTATGCGGTAAGAATTTAGTGAAACTCTACTGAAGTCAGAATCAGAATAAAGAACATTGTTGTCATTCTAGTACTCTTCTATTATTATAGCCATTTTACAAAGGATAGAAATGAAGCACAAAGTCTTCTATAATTGTACTAGTTGTTGTACATATCCATAGTAAGACAGCCCCTGTCTGAAGGACTTGCCATCCAATTAGACAAAAGAAGGGAACTATGAATATCTCTGTTCTACAGAGCGGTAACTGAAGCACCGATAGATTAAGTGATGTAATCAAGGTCACAAAGAGAGGTGACAGCAAAATCAGGACTTGAACCTAGATCTCCTGAGTCTGGGGTCAATGCCTGAAGTAGAAGGCCAAAAGGAAATATGTCACTGAGAATCAGAGCTCACCATTGCTTAAATACTAGACTGCATTTCTAGCATATTGATATTTTTATCATTTGGAATAGTTACAAGGAGAATCATTCAGATTTACAGATGAATTGCATAGAACAGACAAATCCTCGCCAATGTGAGACAGGTTAGCATCTTTATGGAGCATAGTAATCATAACTGGACAATCCTAGCTGTGTTTTTATTTCACTTGAAATACATCAAACACTTCTAACCTATTGAGGCGAAAATGTGTCATAGCTGATATTATCCAAATAGTTAAATACTGGGCAGTATTGTAAGCTAGCTGAATCTACACTTGGAAGTGATTACATTCAAATAAATAGAGCAAAGAGAATCCAAGAGAAAAATCTGGGGTAATTTTTAATATTGTGCAATCTGGGCACTTAGGGAATCAAACTCACACACTTGTTGCCAAAGTCCTTGGAGTTGAATTTTTTTTTTTTACCGTCCCAGAGTGTTCCATCTGTTTGCATGCCCTTTTGCCAGTGTTTACATAATTGTCCACATTTCGGTTACCCTGGAGTAGATCTGGTTTTGTTTCCTTTTCTTTATTTTTTTCCCATATAGCAAATGAAAAACAAAACAGAAATGCTACTGAGATGGGAAGTGTCTAAGTGGAATGTATAGATCAGCTTAAATGCAAGGAAAATGTCTCTACGTTGCGATGGACAGTGTCAGCACGCTGAAAAGTCCATCTTGCCTGACTAGGTGTAGTTAATGTTATAAAAGAATCGGTTCTCTTGACCCTCAGCTATTTTCCTCTGTTGTGATAATGTATTTTTAATAAAACAGTGGATAGAGCAAGACAAGAGTTATTTTGCAAAGCTCATGAAACACTGGAGGATACACAATTGCAAGGCAACATCTTTCATCTTTTTTGGGAGCCATGTGCTCCTAGGATTAATCTGTGAGCACTGGAGATACTTTCAGTACTGTAAAATAAAGTATTCCCAATGGGCAGGTCAGTGAGGAATGGTCAGATTTTCCTTTACAGCCTTTCTAAGATCAGCCTAAAACAAGCTTTGATTCCTGGTTTTAGAGTGAGCTAGGGAGCTCATTTAGGCACACTTCTGGACTGGAGCTTGTAATAGGCTCAGAATAGCCCTGGAGAGAGTCAGAAACTAATTCTGACTTATT
>JAGPOW010001167.1:17770835-17788771 GCA_030014935.1 Caiman crocodilus | reverse complement strand
GAGCTGTACAGTGAAAACTACAGTGACCTACGTGTTGTGTATAGCTTTATACTTTACTGCTGTAACTCAATATGCATCTAATCCTTTGTAACTCTACAGCTCAAACTATTCTTACTCCTTCCCTCAGAATAATACTAACCCATAGACAGAAAAAGAAACCACAAGAGGAAAAAAACCATATACTTCTGTTTCTGCTATAATCCAGTAGGTGGTTTTACCTAAACTCAGGGCCAAAGGATTAGTGCAGCAGTGTGTGGAGTTACGATGAGCGGACAGTTTCACAGATTTCTTTATGCCTGGGCAAAACTGCTCCTTGGGTTGCAAGCATTATCATAAACTGGGTTTTAGAAAGTTTGCCAAAGTGAACATCCACCTCTGAGGAGTGCTGATATCTGGGCACTGAGCTGCTGGGCCTGCGGAAATGAAACGTAGCAGAAATACTTTCCTTTTCTAGATAGTGGGAGCATCTACACAGAATGCTATTGTGCAATGGTTACTGCACATTTATTTAGTACTTGTATAATCAAGCACTAAATAAATACTTGTATAATCAAGTACTAAATAAGTGTACAGTAACTGGAGTTATTGTGCGGTAGTGCAGGTGAACACCTTTTTGGTGATGCTAGTGCTCAGTAGTAGCCTAATAATATTGTGTAGTAGTGCATTAGCACTGTTTGGGCTATAACACACTACCGTGTAGCATTATTTGGTTACTGTGCAGTTAGCATCTCATGTAGACATGCCCACTATGTAGTATTTTATGTACCAGATGACTGGTCATATTGCATCTCTGCATTGCATCCATCAGTTCTTTTGCTTCTATATTGGTTTGGCTTTGAGCACTATGAACCTTCCTCCCTGGTTGGACCAGGTTTTTGTTTATACCAGCCAACCCAACAATCAATCACAGGTCTGGCAGTGATGAGGAACGTGTGTCAGATCATTCAGTCAGAGCAGGTTATGCTATACGCTGCAGTAACGCAGACCTGTTCGTATTTGAGCTCTGATACAAAATACTGGTTTTCTTGCTTTAATAAAACATAATATAACGACAACAGTAATATAGTCATATATATAATTGTAACATAATAATAGTACTGTGAACAGCTGCCGTGCGTTTTGTCACTTCTTTAGAAAGATGACTTGTCTTTTACTACAAAAGACACTTAGATTAATGTGTAGGTATGAATGTAAAGGGATTGTAGTTTTAGAGAGGACACTATACCACATCTTAAGCTTGAGAGAGAAGAGTATACAATACCACAGTTACAAGTCACAGTACTGTATCAAACTTCAGAGTAGAGATGTGGTTCCATATTAAAGAAAGAAAAAGAGAGAACAGTTTGTAACACAATACCAGAACTTACAAGTTAGTGAAAAAAAAATGTGGCTGTTTGGAAAACCCAGGGTTCAGATAGCTGAGGATGTACTACATACCTTGGACAAACTTCTTGATGCTGAAATGGATTTTTTTGTCTTGCTTGGCTTATGAATTGTGTGACTGGCAAGTCAGACAGTTCTTATTTGATAGATCAAGCCCATCTTGTAGGTCAGTTTTCTGTTGCATGCTTTTCTTTTGGGGCAGCTTTCCTGCGAAAAGAACAGGGTGTTGGAATATGCTCCATTTTATACTTTGGCCCTTGAGTTTATGATGAAGAACTTAACCAGAATATTTTCACAGTAACCAGGGTGTTTTGTCAATAAACAGGCAATTGCAATTAAAGATCACCAACACAGTTCAAAACACCCGCTGTATCATTATTAAAATTAATTTGTATGCTGATTTGGAAGCAGTGCAAGAATAGCAGGACAGTTCCTGATCTTGCCTACGTCAACTAAATCCAAACTTTGATTAAAGTATCGAGTCCCGAAACACCCACAGAAAGGATGAAATGCCATCGCATGGCAGCTAAGCAAATGTAACAAAGAGAACTGCTAATTAACATTTGAAGGAGCGGAGGCAGCACATTGGTTCCTCTTGGCAACAATATTTCAGCACAGAGGTATCTGGGCAATTGGAGTCTTACTGTGTGCTTTGCCCAGGTGATGGAAGGGCACCGAAAAGGAAAATAAAACCTGCTTTTTTGTCTTTTAAGTGTTGTGTAAACAAGCAGAAGCCTCCTGAAAGTCAATAGGTATCTAAGAAGCCTTTTGATGGCTGTTGTGATTGCAAAGCACTGCCGTGTTCATCAGCATGCCAGGAAGATGCAGTATTCAGATATCTCTGGGATTCTGTCCAAAAAGGGGTCTTAAAATATACCTTAAACTGAAAGCATACTAACCAAGGGTGCCTCGCAGCAAGATCATCGGCAATTGTATCTGCCTTGTGATAAGTCATCCTTGAAAAAGCGAACGGGTGGCAAAAGGACGGCGTTCTGTGTGCAAGTGGAGAACAATGTGGGATTTGGCTTTGTTTTTTTTCAAAAGGGTTTATTAGAAAATTATAATGATCTCTTTGGGGAACAGTTGGTGAGAGAAGTTATGAAGGCCTGTAAAGAAACCCGGTAATTAAAAGCACATCCTTGCATTGCCTGTATTCTATGTGAAGCCCATGAGTTTAGCTATAAATATGATCTGAGAAGAGTGTCTCCATTTCACATGCTCTCTCGTAGTGTTGACATTCCTCCTTTTGTTGCAGTTGCTTTTATTTCTTGTCAAAACAACTTCTTGAAACAGAATTTACTACTCCTGCTTATCCAGGATGGATGGTCTTACTTCTTGAGTGGTGTGGGCCTGTAACAAAAGTCTGCTTTCCCTATTTCCAGAATTTCTACCACTCACTGAGCTATGGATGAGGACTTAAATAGTCATAAAGGGGATTTAAGTGGTCTTAAAAACTCTGGTAGGGATCGGCTCCTATCTGCCTTTTACTACTAGTCATGTTCCTGGCAAATACAGTTTTGTATATTGGGAAATGAAGGCTGTGGCAAACTGGGAAGATAATTGTATAAGCCAAACTAAACTAGATTACTGCCATAAGGCAGATATGGCTCATGGCCAAATTATGGCTTATTATAATCCAAATGTGACAAAATTTAAAATCTCCCAAGATACTTCATTAATTGTAGGTATGAAGTGAAATTGGGATAGATACATCTGAAATACAATATGTTTGAATCCAAACATTGTCCTGTGTTTACTGTGAAGAACAGCGGATGAAGGAGTAACTGGAGTTAGACACCGAGATAAATATTACTTTTCACTCGAGCGAGTCCAGATTCCCCCTGCAAGTTAGCTCTTCCACTGACTCTCACCAAACCTTCAGTGGAGATACTGCTTGAACCCTATAATTCCTTCTCTCATGGAAATGAAGGATTTTTCTGGCTTGTGATATCTCTTAATGTCTGTTATTTACCTTGCGCTCCATCACCTCTAGAACATCCTAACATCCTCAGCGACTTTACTGCCGTGTTGGATGCACCTGGAATGCACAGAGCAAGTTTATTGGGTTGGGTAGTACAACCTGGCGTTTTTTGGGGGGAGGGGGACTAGGAACCTTTAAGAGGACTAGTTATTCTGAAGCCAGCTCAAAATGTTATACTCTTTGTCATTTTTTCTTGCATTTTTTTTTTTACTCCAGTGAATTTTTGTTTAGCAATAAAACCTAGAAAAAACAAGACTGGGGAAAAGTCATCAAGATGTTTGACATTTTCTTGTTTCCTTCCCATTTTAGGTGCCATGCAAAATCTTGGCCATTCTACTTCATTTCTTCTTCCTGAGTGCTTTTGCTTGGATGCTGGTGGAAGGATTTCATCTTTACAGCATGGTGATCAAAGTGTTCGGGTCAGAAGAGAGCAAACATTTATATTACTATGGAATTGGATGGGGTACGTGTTCAGCAACATTTTCCCATGAATCTTCTTCAAACCTGTAGTGATACTGCATGTATGAATCCTGGCCATATAATTATGTATTTGCTATATAAATTATTTTGAATTTCAAAGTATTGTATTTGATCTAGGAGACTGGAATCCCACAGACAGCATTTCATGACTTCAAATACAGGACCCAAACTATGAGTTGCCTGCATGGTGAATATTATATTCAAAACGCTTTGCACAACACAAAAAAAAATTACTGGCATTGTTCTAGAGATATGTGAATGACACTTGACAAAGCTCCACAATTAAAGAAACTGATACACAGAGACAAAAGGATGACTATGAAAATATATCAAAGAAGAGACTATCTGACTAATTACGGATAATTTTAAAAATATTTAAAAACATGCATTATCTTTTTCCCAATGGAATCATTTGGAAGCTGAATCAAAACCAATTATAATAATAATACAGACCTACTGCAGACATAATTGGAATATATAATGCCTATTGCGTGTTGCAGATCTAGATAGTAGAATGCCATTCATTTACATGCGTTTCACTGCAACCTGCTTTACATTTTTTTTTAGCATGACCTTTTTATTCTGCTCATCATTTTCTTTTCCATTTTTCATAATCTTGTTCTAGCCAATTTTCTTCAAAGGGTCTTTGGATACATATCCAAGGGTTGCATGATCTCTTTCAAACGGGGGGGAGCAATCTGTAGCTTAATTAGTTACCTTTTTTGGGGGGGCATCATTGCTTCTGTGCAAAAGGTTAGGAATATCATGTTCACTTATAGCACTGACAGTCACCTTGGTGAACATCCTAGACAAAATAGCTGGTGTTAATTGGACATGGGAGCTAATGAGTAGGCACATCTACACAAGATGCTTTGTTGCTGTACTTATGAGCTTTGGCAATGGAGCTCGTTGCTATGGCGAAGTAGCATTGGCAGGCATGAACCGTGATACCAAAGCTACTGCACAATAGCTGTGAGCTACTATGTAGTACTGTGTAGTAGCTCATTGCTACTGTCCAGTAGGTTTGGAAATGATCCATGCGCCGCTGGGATTGTTCAGTACTGGCAGTTACAGCACGGTCATTTAGCCCTTGCTAAAGCATATACTAAATGACAGTGCAGTGACAACTACGCAGTTGGAGGCACGCATAGAAGTAAGTGTTCAGTAACTCTTCAATTGATGAAAGTCCTTGGGGCGTACAAACACTTTTATTTGTTGCAGGGGCAGTTAACTCTTATCGCTGTTTACATGATTGCTAATTGAGTGCACAAGCTATGATCGATCCCCTTTCACCCTTGATCTAGTGTCACTGCCCATGGCTCCTAAACGTTCCTCGCTGGCTAGTTTTTTCTGTTGTATGGGGTGACAATACAAGTAGGAAACTCACCCAAAGAGGCCAATAGAAATCCCTAGAAGAATGCACAAATGCCTGGAATTTTTTGAAAAGGAGACGTATTTTGCAGCCTTTGCTCCCCTCCTCCATAATCCATGCCTGGCTGTATGGATTCAGGCAGCTACTACCACTGTAGACTAGTAAAAAACAGAACTGCAATGTACATGATCTTAACCCAATTCACCCAGGTGTACAAATTCAGATTGAATTTGGTCTCGAGTCTGAATCTGTAGATGAAACAGGGACCCTGATGGCAAGAGATCAGAGAAGTGAGTCTGGTTGAATGGAACAGTGTAGTAAGTTACTGACTAAAGCTTCGGTCTCCATGCATGCTTAATGTTCACATCTAGTGATTATTCATTGCTATTATCCTTTTTGTTTTTATACGTTATGATCAGCCATTTTCACCTTGAAATTAACCTTACTTTAGTATTCCATCAAACTGCCAAAACGTGGTGCCAAATTCTGATGCTGCCGAATCCTAGGATCCCAGCAGATGTGTTAACCTGGTTGATTTTAATCGAACCTGGGGCTAGTAAGATTTTTTTCCCCTCTCTCCTTGAGACTGCAAGGTTAATGCAAATTAAAAGGGCAGTATTGACTAATGACAGCTGTGCATTCTACTACCTAGCTTCACATCAACTTTCTGTCAATTAATTTTACTTAAAGACTTATGGAATGCATCCTTAGGCTAATTAGTTTAAAATCAGTTGTGTTCCTTAGGGAATGGCCAGTTTGCATGCCAATGGCATTCCTCATGTATCTTACAGCTGTTAGTTGATGCAAACATTTTGAAGCCATTCTGTAGAGCTTTCAGAAGAGTTGTGTGAAATATTTGCAGAGAAACGTGGTGTCATAAGAAAAACTCCAGTGTTTTGGATCATGTTTATAAAATCACAGCTGTACAGGGCAATGTTGAGAAACTTGGGGCAATTCATGATTTAGAGTTGAAGTTACAAGAGGAAACTTAGATTCAAAAATCTCAAAACAAACCTCAGCCCAAGACTCAGATAATGCAAATCCAAATGGACTGACATAAAATAGTCTTTTCACAAGTCTATGGAAAAGAAAGTGGTCAAGTGTCGCCTGGCTCTTGTTTGGAAATGCAATAGAAGTATGAATTAATATAAATAATTAGAATTGGAATCTCATTCATAGGCAGCTTTACTTATTATAGTAGTAGTTTTTATTAAGTTAATTTCATGTACAAATTATTCAGAAAGCAGGTTAGGGTGGGACTTTATAGGATAACTCATTTCAAGTAGTGTGAGCTTTTGTAGGTGAGAGTCTCCTTCAGATACCATGAGGAAGTAGACTCTTGCCTCTCTGTAAGAGTCAGTCTATGACGTGTCACCCTGTCCTACCTTCTGCCTATCTTTAGACTAACATTGCTAACTATCTTTCTATACAATTTATCATTAACTGTCAGGTGAAAATATATTTATGATTTGTATGCTCAATGATGCAAGCTTGTCACTACTCACAATGCAAATGTTTTTTGTTAAGGAAGCATGGTCTGCATAGTGTTGCGTGAGAAACTAAGATTGTGTTGATATGGTCAATTTTCCATGCTCCCGAGTGTCATCCTTAAACTTGTGGTGCCACTCTAGACAGGCTGCTCCTTAAGCCAGAAGCGGTACAGCCATTTTGTGCAGCACCAGGACTCGGCAGCACTAATCAAGGGTCACTACATGACTTCTGATTCAGGAAGCTGGCACCTCTGATCAACACGTTTTGCTTGAGAATACATGTTTCCCATGTAGACTTAGGGTAAGAAAACCAAGGGATTCCAGTCCTGCCAAGTTGTTTTTACTACCACGTAAATATAACTCACATGAGTAGTGCTGGTGTTCAGTTTTGCCTGTCCCTCCACCTACTGCAATATGACCTGATATATTGCCATATTATTGTAATAATTAGGACAATGATTTGACTTAAACTGTGGCAGCCTGACGCAATAAATGCCGATCTGAACCCAACCTGACACAATAAAACCGCTAAAAAGTGGTTTTAGTGGTATTGTGAACACAATTTGCAAGATCAGACCCACTGTCCTGCCCTGGGAGCCCGCAGTCAAAATAGATGTGGGACACTAAATGCACTAGGAAGCCGAGCATAGAAGGGTCTAAGACCCAGGGACAGAGATAGAAGGGTTTTCCATACTAACGCCGATCTTTTCCGTACTAACACTGATTTTGATTCTCCAAATCAGCATTGAATGTTCAGATTTGAATTTGGCCGAATCAAATCAGGGACAGTCATTCAAATCAATGAACCAAATCATTGCCCCGGATTCGGGCTGAATCCGAATCCAAATTGAATAGGGCCCACTTCACACAGCCCTATTGGTGCCTGTATGTCACTTTCATAGTAGGCTCGTGGGGACATGAAAGGGTCAGAAATGCTGAGGACACCTGGGCATATCAGTTTGCAACTCTTTTTATTGCTAGTATCCTGGCTTTGCACAGGGTTGGAAATGTATATTTAAAAATCAGCAATGTGTTAACGGATCTTTGGGCTCATGTACTCATGCACACCCAGCTTTGATTTGGGGTGCTGGTTCATGAACATGATAGAAGTATTGTAGCGGGGAAATACATGCTCTGGGATGAATTTACACATATTAACAAAGCCCTTTCAGCTCTTGGAAAAGAGACTTGGCTGTGAAATGAGGGTGAAGTGAATGGCTAAGTGAAGAGCTGAACTGTGGCTCAGCTTGTACCGGAGACATGAAAATTTTGTCCGCGATGCATCGTTAGGAAACGAACCACACCCAGTTATTTCCTCCACAAACATCTGCACTTTTCTCACTTGACTGAGGCTTTCATTGGTGGCATCCTCCATTTGACAGGCTTCCGTGCGGGAGCTGTGTTATCCATCTGTTAACAAGGAGGACAGATTGCTGTCATAACAGTAGAGCATTAGAAAGGTTGAAAAATATTGCAACAATATTCCAACTAATCAGCATTCAGCCGCAGGGAGACAGCAAGTTAGTGTTTGCACTAATGCAGTTGTCAAAAGAGGTTCACTTGTTATCTTGTTGCTCTGGGACATTAATATACAGGTTTCCCTCGCTTTATGTGGGTTCTGTATATGCGAATTCGCTCTAATACAATTACCCTTTTTATACCAAAAATTCATTATATGAAAGGTAAATTCACTCTTATGCAATCAGTGTGGTGGAAGCCAATAGTCAGGTGCTTTGTTCAGTGCATTGTGGGAGTGATGTGCATCAAAATATAGTCTCCTGTGTGGATCTGTGCTCCTCATTTGTTGTCTGCGACACGTGTTTCTGTAGTTGCCATCCCCATTATGGTAACATTCACCACCACCCTGTGCTTGTGTGTACTGTCTGGTGTTGGTGAGTACCAAACTTGGCTTGTAAGAGTGGTAGAAATGGGTCTGGGGGTCAGTACAGTCGAGGTCTTGGAACGTATTTCTTACATTGTAAAGTGAGTTCTCTTTATGCAAATTTGAGTTGTGTGTCGTTTTCCAGAAACGCACGTACAGCACAAAGCAAGGGAAACCTGTTCGTCTTTGTGACTTTCTAGATGTCTGACCCAAGTGGCCAGTTGCTCATAAATACCAGCCCAAATGAATTTCAGTGATGGAAGGCAGAGCTGGTTGGTTTCATACCAGTCAAAGTAAGATGGCTCTTTCTTTATCCGCCAGTTTTATCTTAAATGGAAAGAAATCCAGGCATTGCATACTTACAGTTTCTGGCATAATGACATGGGCCTGATTTAACAAACCCAGGCAAACAGTCCTTATTATATAGGCATATTGGACTACACGTGTGAGTAAAATTTGACAGGATCTGTATTAATACAAAGCTGGAACTTAAGGCAAGCGCAGACAATGAAGCTCTTGAGTGCGTATGACTAATATCCTAGCAGATACTCTGATGTTTCAGAAAAAATTACTTTGGTGAAAGGAGTTCAACAGTGATCAAATAATCAGACTACCCAATGCCCTGAGTCAACTGGAGCCTTTAGTCCCAGGCTTTCATTGTCTTCGATTTCAAAGGTGCTAGCTACAATTACTTAGAAAACTGCAGTTGCCAGTAATTCTAAAAAGATCAATTCCAGGAAGATGATGATACCTTGAACACTACTTTGAGATTGTTTGGGAAAACACTTTGTTGCCTCGGTGATTCACCATAATGTATATAGATTAATATATCAAACTTTAAAAATACCTTTTCCCCGCACCTGTTTGTTCAGACATTGACGATCTAATTTGTTGTGTGGGATGTTACTACCATAGAATTTGAACTGAACATGTTTCCCGCATTGCAGGTCATTTTCTAGTCCCTTAAATTTTTTCTTAGAAGTAGAATATTTTGTCGTGACTGGTTAGATCCCATCCATTTAAAGCCTGCTTATTTGTTGCTGTTTAACTGAGCTAGTTCCAGTATCCCTGGACAAGCCAAGAGATATGGGTGAGGAGGGGAATAGGAACTGAAATGTAACTCCTTGCCAAACAAAATGGAGACTCATCTTTCCTGCATCATACCAATAAATGCATTTTTCCATGCGTTTCAAAGTAGTGTTCTTTGTGCTTGATGCTTCTCTGAATTTTGTACGTAACATTGAACAGTTAGAATAAACGTCTTAGAGTTAATAACTGGCCATAGGTTTTCTACAGAAAAGCTTCCTTACTACTTCTCTTGTTTTTTCTCTCCACATAGAAGTGGACTGAAATATAATTTTTTTTTCAATCTTAAATTTTGTCAGCACCTCAGAAATATAAAATGCATGGGAACTAGACAGTGACATGAAGGATGTTTCAAAGTACCACATTTCTTTGTTAGCAGTATATAACTACCACTTAAATTGAGGTCTGAGAAACCAAACCCCATTTGGCTTCAGTGGGAGTTATGCCTAAAGGAATTGGGTCGCTTGTGCTTGGTTGCCTCACATAGATTGTAACTTTGGATAGGGCTGTAGTAGGAACTACAGCACAGAGACATCTGAACTAGCTATGAATGAACCAGGCTGGATACCTGAAATGGTCTAGCCATTGCAGCCCTGAGCTCAGTGTAGGCTTCTCATTTTATTGAGAAGTACGGTAAATTAACCCATGCTGCTGTGACTGGACTGCTTCTGGCACCTCAGCCAGCTTGGAGGTCTCTCTGGAGCCTGCAGTATAGATACACTCTTAGTTCTTGAGACTGAAGGGCCACTTTGGAAAAATCACTGCCTCAAACTGCACCTTGAGGTGCCAAACATTTGCATGGCTTTTTCCCTCCCTAGGTGGGGTATTCGTTTTCAGACACCTTTACAAGGGCTGGGACTGGAAACAAATGCCCAAATAGAAATAGTTTTACTAGATTCGTAACTATAGGGGTACATACAGGCATTTGGGGAGGTTAGAGGGAGGTCTGATCACCTTAAAATGGCCACTCAATCTAAAGGAAGTCAGGATGGGGGAGCTCGTGGGGGATCTTGGAGAGATCTGGGGTAGCCAGGTCCACAGGGGAGTTTGGGAAGGCTTGTGGGGTCCCCAAGGAGGGACTGGGGAAATTAGTGGGGTCCACCAGGGGGTTGGAGTGATTGGGGAAATTGCAGAGTCCGGTGGGGAGCTTGAGGGGAGTTAGCAGGGTCTGTGGAGGAGGCGGTGGAGCCCAGGATGGTGTGGCAGGATCAGGTGGGACTAGCGGAGTCCATGGGGAGTTGGTGGGGATCAGGGCAGCGAGTGGGGTTTATGGGGGGAGGGGCTGGGGAGCCAAAAATAGACCAGTGCTGGAGGGGAGGAAGGACAGGTGCA
This sequence comes from Caiman crocodilus, assembly GCA_030014935.1. Lineage (NCBI taxonomy): Eukaryota > Metazoa > Chordata > Crocodylia > Alligatoridae > Caiman > Caiman crocodilus. Next base: position 17,777,765 of record JAGPOW010001167.1, on the reverse strand, counting down.
ACCCTGGGGCTGGGGCCAGTGGCTGGACTTTAACCCAATCTAAGTTAGACTACCTCCAAGGTACAGGTAACTTGGATCTGGTCAGCCATTTTTTGACTGATCCAACCTACCTGGAACTTCTGCAAAACTTGCACTTGGATCAACCTAAGTAGGGATCTAAGTGTAAAGTCTGCACCTGGGTGAACTAAGTTAGAGCACATGGACCTTTTTCATGCAGTTTAGCCTTCCCCCAATCTCCCCAAATATCTGTACCTAACCTGAATGTAAGCTTTGTTTAAGATACCAGCTGAGTGCTTGTCCCTGCTTAATTGGTGACAGTCCAGAGTCACATTAGAAAAGGCCTAAGATATACATTTTTACCTGGAACGTGTATCTTAGCGTGCTTAGTATAGAGGGATTTAGAGTGACAGTTTAAGTCCATTTATACAGATGGCTCCAAGCTGTGAAGTTCAAATTCAGATCACACCTTCTCCGAACTTTGAGGGTATGGTATCCAAAATCTCTGTTGCCATGTGGGCCCATACATCCTTATGCATATACTCTGTTGTGTGGCATGCTCTGATAGCGCACGTTGCAAGTACCATCAGTTGGCCAACAGCGGAGCATACTATGGTGGTCTGTGTTTGGTGTGGCATACCCAAAAGTACAGCTTACTACATAAATCTGAATATGGGAGGTAGAAGCAGTGTACATCTTTGTAAAATGCAACTGAGAAATGTTACGCACCATATAAAAATGTGACTTCTATTTCTTACGTGGGTAATAAACAGCATTAGCACCTTTCCTGTTGTGTTGCTAGAATAAACTGTCCTTGAATGCTATCTGAATCTGATAGCTAGTTGAAAATTGTTACATACTGACCAAGGATTAAGAAAACACATTTAATTTTTTTTGGAATATATGGCTCATGGCAGCTTTTCAGTCCAGATCAAGTCTTCCGATCCCCTTCAGCTGACCATGTTTGTTTCCAATCCTTTTAGCATTTCTTGAATGCGTTTTTCTTAAAACACTGTATTTGCTTCATAGTAACACGAGTCTCATGCTGCTTTCCACCCCAACCTATCTTTTTAAAATCCTGTTAATGTAAAGTAAGGAGAAACACAGTGCTGTAGGCTGAAGACCATTTTACATTCATTGAATTAACTGTTCCTGTTATCCAGATGACTGCACTACATTTTATCTGCATAAGTTTTATTATCTTGCCGAAGAACTCTGTATTTAATTTTCTTCTTCACTGCAGTTTAAAATTGATAAACAATCAAGTTAAAGCCTCTGAATATCTGAAGTTTGCCTGGGAAACAGGCAAGCCGGTAAGATAGAGAAAGCACAAGCTTTATTAGCACACGTGATGGGTTAGCCTGTGTGGTGCCTGTTTGCCCTGGGAAGGGAATTTGCACCACAGAACCGTTCACCTCAAGCAACAAAACCTGGGCCAAGGGTCCGGTATACATAGTTGGATTTGAGTAAGATTTAATCTAGGCACTCTGCGTCTCAGCAGAAGTGAAACCACAATAGCTGAATAAATACCTGGAGTACCAGGCTGGTTCGTGCAGTCCCTGCTTCCACAAGTAGTGAAATCTAAAGTATTCCACTATAGCTAAATATTCCACTAAAATAGATACTCTTGGAATGTAAAATAGCTAGACTAAAGCTACCTCAGATTTGTTTCACTCAGATAGTCTGTGCCGAGGCCACACCGCCCATTGGGGCACCTTTGATGGAGCAATACATTTCCTTCATTCTTCCACCCTTTTTTTTTTTTATAATTCTTATACAGTCAGTCAATTTTTACGCCATCCAGTTGGTGACTTTGGTGGTCCAGCTCATCCTAGGTCTTCCTCTTTGTCCGTCCACAGCACCCTGCAGGACGGTATTGGCAAGGGTTCAAGGTTCTTCTTGTTATCCATCCAAACCACCGCATCTTTCTTCTTCTGATGATGTCAAGTAATGGTTCACATTTGCCAACTTCTTCAGATTGATTTCCATGAGCTGTAATTGTCCCGCCTGATTACAGCATTATACTTACTCTTACTCCTCTGTGCTTGCAATAGTAAAAATCTGGGCTTTTGGCACTCCCAAGAGCAGGGCTCACGTAAAGACATATGAGCCCCACTTCAGTGAGGCACTTAAAGAGGTGAATGGACTTGCTCTAGGCATCAGATATGAATGGGTAGGATTTTCACATGAATGGCGAGGATTTTCCTGTGTGTGGTTTTTTTTCCCAATAAACCCAACTGATGGTTCTCAAAAATATTTTAGACATTACAATGCACTCTCCAGCTTGGCACTTTTCAGACTAAGGACCCACTTATGTTAATCAGGAATAATTTCACACAAGTTAGCTAGGTATGAAGCAAAACCTAGAGGTTTTATTTGTTGGTGGTTGCATATCCTTGTCTTGTAGAAGGATGGCTTGATGCTGACTACAATCATTTAAGAATTTAAGCATCTCTTCCTAAAATTATATGTTCACCCTTACAGACCAATCCTATAACATTTAATAGGATAAATCCAATAAAGTACTACAGAAATTAATTTGACCGTTTTGTAGAAACTAATGCAAAAAGCTGTAGATTTTAATGGAGAATCATCTTTTTCAGTATGATTTTTAAAGCCATCTTTTACAATTCTCTGGCAGGGACATGATGATTAAATTCTGTAAGATGATAAAAAACACCTGTCATTTTATATTAAATTACATGAGACATTTTAGAAGGGCCTGACGGATAATTTAATATTTAAAGAGCTTAAAGAGTGAGTTCACAACTGCTGGCAATAGGAACCTTACTTCCTCTCCAGCTAGTGGCTTGGAATAACAATGCTGAAGAGGCACAGCAGGATATCAGCCCGCTCTGGGCCAGATTTGCCCAGCTACTGTTGATGGCAGAAGCACAGTTATCAGGATTTGTATAATAATTCTATAATCATGTAAAACATTTTTTCCACCTTCTTGGAGGCAGTGCAGTGGGACTGTCAAGCTCTTTCTGGAAACATAATTTACTGAAAAATATATATGCCGCTAGTCCAACCCACTCATTCATATGAGGAAATGTGTTCTGATTGGGCATCTGAATGGTATCTTAGTTTGCTTCAGTTCATTCATAACTGTCTCTTCCTACTCCTGTCATGCTCAAGAGAGTAACTGAACATTAATATTGCTATACTATCTTCATCCTCGGAGACCTGACTCTATTCTCTAAGATTATTTTTTGGATTGAAAGTGCATGCTCAGGAGGTGAGCCTGGTGATGCTTTACAGGTCACCGTTGGAAAAGAAGGAGATTTTATAAGCAAAAAAAGTGTATATAAGAAAGGATTGACATGTGTAGGGAAAAAAAGCCACAACTGCCTTTTAAAGGCCATTATTCAGGCCAAATTTCTTAACTGGCTATTGAGAGTAAAGGATAAACTCTTGTATTGAAATGTCTTCCTCTGTTTAAAGGTGTCTGTCTGCAGGTGACTGGGTTATGTAGCTGCAGATAGAGTCTTAGTTCCTGTGTTGCCGAGCTGTGCGTTCATCTGTTTTGCTGCCCATGAAATTGCCAAGTTTGGTGCAAGGAAGGAATAGAGTGCAGTTCTGTTTCTAACTCTGTCACTTATCTCTGAATTTTTCAGGGTGCCCGCTGGTGATTTGCATCGTTTCTGCAACATCAGCCACTGACAGCTATGGAGAAAAGGGCAAGTGAGTACCAAAAGTTTAGTTACAATAAAAAGTAAGAAAGGTCTGTGGCTAATGCTGTATACCTTCCAATACTGCCTGGTTCTGAATGCCCACAACTCCTCCTGGCTTTATCGCTATTTATGGTAGATCCATTACATTTTGGGATTTTTATCTGCAACTCTTTGTGTATTTAGTAGGGTTGTGCCCAACTCTGGAAGTTTAGAGCTATGTTCAGATCTGGATCTGAATTCCTTTGAAGTTTGGACCCATCACTATAAAAATGAAGAGCGAGAAAGCACTGTGTGTATTAGCCATGGGTGTAGGTGGCATCTAGGCGTAGAGCCCTGTGATGCCCGTGGACAACCTGAGATTTCATGGAATGTGTTCATCGCTCCGGTTTACTCAACAATAAGTGGAACTGGTCCAAATAGGGTAAATACTTTTAATGAAGGAAATAGGCTTTTTCCATAAAACCTTTTAAACGAAAAACTCGGGGGGTTCTTTGTTTTTGTTTGAAACAAGTATTCTCTCACTCTTTCTCTCTCAACTTTTTTTTCACTAGAAGAAACAAAGGATATGGTACAATCATAGAATCAAAGGTTGAATAGATGTTAAGGGTCATGTATAGTCCAGTCCCCATACAGATTACAATATGCAAGCGTGCTATTCCTAAACCATCTCGGACAAACACTTTTCCAGCCCCTTTTGGAGAGTCCATCATTTCCCTGGGCAGCTTGTTCCTTTATCTGACTGACCTTACAATTAAGAAAGTATTTTTTTTCCTGAGTTTTAATTGAAACCTGCTTTGTTGCCGTTTAAACCAATGGCTTTGGTTCCTGCCCTCTGTGAAAAGGGAGAATAGTTGTTCTCCCTCTTCACTATGGCAGACTTTCAAACATACGAAATTTGCTGTCATGTCTCCCTTTAATCTTCTTTTCTCCGGAATAAACATACCAGGTTCTCTCAACCTTTTCTCATACATCTTATTTCCTAAGCTTTTTATCATCTGTCACTCTCCTGTGAAGTCTTTCCAGTTTCTCTGTGTCCTTTCTAAAATTCAGAGCCCAGAACTGCATGCAGTATTTTCACTGAGCCCCAACTCAGTGAGCCTCAGTGAGAGTTACCTTGAATCTAGAGGTGGGGTCTGGGACAGAAGTTCAATAAAGCAATTTAACCTAAATCAGTGAAGTGTGTATGACATCCCATGTCTTGCATGCAATGCTTGTGTTAATGCAACCCAGATTTCCATTTGCTTCTTTTGCAACAGTCCCATGTCTGACCCAGGATGAGTCTGTGATCAGTGAGAACCCCCAGGTCCTTCTTGGCAGGGTTACTGCCTAAGCAATTCTCTCGTTCTGCATTTGTGCATCTTGTTTTAGTTCTCTTGGTGTTGGCTTACATTTTCCTATGGTGCATTTCATTTTGCTGTCTCTGGCTCAGTTCTGTTTTATCAAGGCCCTTTTGAATTCCAACCCTCCAAAGTATTTGCAGTTCCTCCCAGTTCTGTGTCGCTTACAGATTTGATGAGGATATTTTCTAGTCCTGTATCCAAATCATTAGTAAAATTGTTAATCGACACCTGCCACTGAACAGACAGCTGTGGAAGCCCCAGCTTGAAACCTCTAGCTATTGTGACATTGATCTAGTCATTCTTTGTTTGGGGCTACGTGGCCAATTCTTCATCTACCTACGTATCCTTCTACCTACCCCCCATCTCTTAATCTCAGGTTACTTATGAGACTATCAAACTGGATGTGTCAAAAGCTTTTTTGAAGTCCAAGAATATTATGTCCACTGAATTCCTTTCCTTCACCAAATTAGTCATTCTGTCAAAGAAGGAAATAGGCAGGTACTCCAAGAGAAAGTTTTTCATTTTAGCTTAATGTTTATTTAAAAGTGTAAAACTCATCCCGAGGAATAATGTCTGCCAAAACTTTCTTAGCTTGTCATGATTCTTGGAGCTCATTTACAAATGACTGGGGATGAAACTTGCATCGTTTGGACTGTTTGCAGAAAAAAAGCTTAGAAACCATTTTATAGCCATTTATGCTCTGGGATGAAAAGTAATTTTTTAGCCAAATTACTAAATAGGCAGAAATATATCTTCCTCCACTTGACTGCAATAATGTACAGAAGATTATGCATTTGAAGAAAGGATTGTGAAATGGCTTTTAGCAATGATCATGATTAAATGAACTATTGTTCTTATAGTCTTTCCATGCTGAAATGTGTGATTGGTTCTTTGAGGCACCCTTTGCTTTCCAGCATCTCTCTCAGAGGCATGTGATGAATGCCTCTGAGTTTTGTGAGCGTGTGCCTGGCATACTGCATGTTACTAAGATGGTCTACAGCTGTAGTTTGTTTCCTCCTTTGACAGTGTCACCTGCTGGTTACAACTCCAGTATGGAAAAGTATTTAAGCAGGTGCTTAATGTTAAACATGCAAGAGCTCTCCTTGTGTAAATGCTCTTATGCTGTGGAGATTGTCCATGTGGGGCCAGGCACCTCTGTCTTGAGATGCACCTTGCTAGCTCTGCGCGATATAGCTGTGATAGGGCGGCGGGGCGATAAATCCCTGCTCTACTTAGCATTTAACTAGACCAGAGTCTGGGGGAGAGGCCTCAATGCTAGGAAAGTATGCAAAACGGTTACATGTTGTGATGAGGACCTTATTTCGTTTCTGTATCTTGTTGAAATGATTTATCCTTGTTGGGGCCAAGTCAAATTTGACAAATTTAGCACTGGCAAAGCAGTTTGAAGTCAATGGGATATTGAATAGGTGCAGCACCTCACTTATATACTTTGTTCACTTTATATCAAGTGCCCCCAAACTATCTGCGGTTTGGGGAAAGAAATGTCTTTTGACCTTATGTCTGCTCAGATGCTCAGTAAGAGAACGTCTCCTAGCAAAAAGGGAGGTGTACACCCAATGGAAAAGAGGGGCCATCACCAGGGAGGACTATACCTTCCTGACCGCCCCCCTGCAGCCCTGAACAACCGAGGTAAAGGCAGAGATGGAACTGGGACTAGCTACCCAGATTAAGGACAAAAATAAGTCCTTTTTTAAATACATAGGGGGCAAAAAGAAGGTATTGGGTAATGTGGGGTCTCTGCAAGACACGCTAGGAAATCTAGTTGTCGCACCAGACGACAAGGCTAACCTATTTAATGGTTTCTTTGCCTCCATTTTCCTGAGCAGGGACCAGATCAGCCCGTCTGCCAGGACCCCCTCAGGCCCTGGGAGAGGCACACCCAGACCTAGGGTCAGTGA
>JAGPOW010001167.1:17738321-17762075 GCA_030014935.1 Caiman crocodilus | reverse complement strand
ATCTGACCCCGGTGCTCTTTCCTGCCAAGGCAGGGGGTCGGACTAGATGATCTGCCCAGGTCCCTTCCGACTCTAGATACTATGAAACTATGAAACTTCTATGCACTTGTGACGTAGGCTAATTTCTTTTCCATGAGTAGTCATCAGATAATATTTCTTTGGCTATTCGAGTCTTGGTCTCAGACTCAGGACCTTCTTACACAATAATTTTGAGCAGTTCCTGGAGTTTTTGGTGTTAATGTTGCAGCGGGGGCTGGGCAGGCAGGTTAAACCTTCCCTGTCTGCTCCCCTGGGACAGACAGGATAGGCAGCCACAAGTAAGTAATGCCCTGAGGCAGGGGGACCAGGGGGGAACCCCAAGGCAAAGGGGATACAGGGGGAAGTCTGGGACTGGATGGAGGGATTCTTAACTTTCAGTCCTCCAGGCCCCTGGATATGTCACTGCTTCAAAATCAAACTAGTACTAATACCAATAAACAGCTGTGTGGCTCACAATGGGTGCATTTACACCTGCCATTAGAGCACTGTGATAAACTCTGGCACAGTTTGCACTAGAGTTTATCGTGGAGCATTAATGGTACATGTAGGTGCTCAAACTCTGCTGCAGTCCAGGGCATACATGCAGACACTGCACCTGGGACCAGAGCACTTGGAGCCAAGGTGGAGCAGCCCCAGGTTGGTAAGTGGCCTGGGGGGTCAGCCCTGGGCTCTGGGGGGCAGTGTCGGGCAGTGGAGAGGTTGGCCGGGACTAGGCACCAGACGCTGGGGTCTGGCTCCCTGCTGCCTGGGATGACTGGGTTAATGTATTCCTGGGTCAGTATTTACACACGTGTTCAAGCGCAGTTGTTTTTGCCACAGTACTGTCCCCAACTATCTTATGACAGCAAAAATTAGTTTGTTGTGGTGTAATAGTGTCACATGTATAGACTGTGATGCTTTACACCACTGCAAATTAGTCTACTGTGCATTTAAGTGCACATAGAGATGCACCCAGTGTAAAGTGCAACAAGACCCTCAGTGATTGCCATCACTGCCTTACACTGGTATTCTCTTGTAAGGACTAAATCTCTAGGGCAAGATGCTGATTAGTACCTAATTCCATAAATTCTCTTGACTTCCGGGCATTACTTGTTATAAATAAGGGCAGAGGCATAACTGAGTGCATACGTACCCTGGCTGGCAGTTGTGCAATGGGCAGCATCAGTGGCTTTGCTTTGGACAGCGATGGCTTGGCTGGAAGCACAGCAGCTGCTGTTTTAGGCTGCTTCTCCTACTCTGTTGGCACCCAAGTGTAGCGCGCCGGTCGCTCCCCTCTTCATTGTACTACTGAATAAAGCTGTGGAACCTGCCCCCTACACTGTCATCTTCTATGCTGATGAAGTGTCTCTTCCTCTTGCTCCTGTTTGTATGCTGTGAAATCAAGATCAGATACGTCTTCTTCTGAATTGCAAATTCCTTTAAGTAACACTGGTAAAAATTCAAAGCAATTCTATGTAAACCAATAGAGTGATTCCAAAATTGGTCTCAAGGAGCTGGGGGCAGAATCTGACCCATGGTTCTTCCAGCATTGAACATCCATCAGCTTAATTGATTAGCTGCATGTGGAAAATGCATTATTTCCGCTAATGATTTCCGATGTGACCTAGCAACAGACCACAGCCACAATAACTGCTGATGACAGTACCCCATTAATGTTGGGAATAAAATTAACTTGCATCACCAGGGAGTAGATTAACACTCAGGACGGATGAATCTGTGAACCCCTTGATGCTACAGAACTTAATTAGTGCTTTAAAGAAGTTTGGTCCATGTGCTTAATTAAATTAATTTACGTAGTTTTAGGAATTCTTTTGCACTGCCAGGTTCTGTCCTGAAGTCCTAAAATGCCAGACAGGAGGCTTTTTCTCTTATTCCTGGACCACAGAAGATAAAGAACAAAAAATGAATGTGAGTGGGATCAAATCTGGGTGAAACCCTTATAAAATCAGACTAATTTCCAATCAAAAGAAGGAAAGAAATTGTTCCTATGCTCTTTCCAGCATAGGTTTGCAAACTTGATATAGTTTTTGGATAAGCAGCCATTTTCTGAGCCAACTACCCTTCACAAAAACTGAAAGGTGCTTGTCCACATTATCCACGTTTTCTAGCTAAAGATATTCCCTAGGGTTTCTTGCTCCTCTTGTGGTCCCACTGTGCTACAGGGCTAGGCAATAATGGAGGAGCCTGACTGCAGCTGAATCACCTTAAGATACTGGATGGAGATTTGGCTGAGGGCTTCAGGATTATTTGCTACCATAGCCGATTTGGGTCTCAAATTCCAGTTGTAGGGCTGAGTTTTGTTTACCCTTTCATGACTGTAGCTCTTAGACAATACTACCTGGGTGAGGAAGCAGAACAGGGTTTAGGTCAATACAGTGTTGTCTTTCAGAAACAAAATACTGGTTCTGATGGGAAATCTCATAGAGAGAGAAAAGTGATGCTGAAAGGAGGTGATTGACTCTTTAACTATGGCTCCAATCTGAGTCTTTTCTCAGAAGTATTCTCATTGGGCTGGATCAAAAGTCCACGAGAGTCCTTCCATGAACTTTGGTGAGCATCAGATCAGACTGAAGGTAATTAGCCCCTGTAACTCCCAGTAGCTTCAGTGTGAATGCAGGTGCTCATTACTGCCTGGGCCTGCTGACTCAAAAGGAACTTTTGTCTGAAAATAATGCCCTGTGAGTCATAAAGCCTCGACTATTGCCATTGCCTGTATTTTTACAATGGCAGAACGTGGTCAATCCACTGCAAGCAGCAATGCAAGTCCCGCAGCATTAGAAGGCAAAATAACTGCAGTTGTGCAACAAATATGGCCCTTCAGAAAAACCAAGCAGTAGGAACAGCCTACACTTCTCTTATCTAAAAGTGTGTTCTCCCAATCTGAACATTTTAATCTGTGAGGTCTCTGTATTTGGTCGTGTCCTCCTCTTAGGCTCTAAATCTGAAATAACTTTAACCTTGTGTTATTTTGTCAGTTAAAATATAACGAGTGTTTCACCAACTAAATCTCCTCCTGGTCAAGTTGTTGAGAAGGTATTTATGCCAGATGTAAGGAAATCACTGGGGAAACCATTCATTGGCTGTATGCAGTTTAGGATGGGAGTGCAACTGCTTCCTTACTTTGCTTGCTAGAATATTAATAAGACATTCGCATCTGATCGGTTTATTCAAGCTGGATGAAAATATGGTAATTCTCAAATATGGGAATTATCTGCTTAAAAACTGCTTTTTAACCTTCTAGCACAAAAGTCACTTCTGATTTAACCCAGTCTGCACAAAGAATTTTTTATTGTGAGTATTGAAAGCACATTCAAACTGCACAGCAAGTATGTGAGATTAATGCATACATGACTTTTTAGTTAACACGGGCTATTAAAACAGGGAAGCTTAAACATTTTTTTGCCAATTATTCTATGGCCCTTTTTAGTAGTAAGATCACAGCATTTCTTTCCTGGACAACAGTGATGTTAGTAATGTACCCTAAACGAGATGTGGTGACAAAGACTTCACTGGAGGAAAAAATCAAAGATTTATAAAACATTAGCATTTCAGAAGTCCCCTCATATCACTGAAGTTTAAGTTTGCAGTCATTTCTCATTTGGTTTCTATTGCATAAAATTCTGAAACTGGAATTTGCTTGCAAATAATTAATGTTCAGTTCACTGGAAAACAAATCTGTTTCTGCATGTTATAAGCAAGGGCATCTGGCTATATTAATAAGTTACTGTAAAGCAAGCTAAGGTATGAATCTATAGCATGCTTTCTACTTCCATGACTGCTAGTAAATACGCTCTTATCTTGCAGCATATATGAGGTATCTTACCCTGTTTTCAACGACCGTGCATTTACTGCTGGGTAGCTAATGTGCTCTCAGTTCATATTCTCCTGTTCTTCATGGTAATTTGTTTTCATAGGCATGTCTGGGACCTGATGACCTGTTCCTAAAGGTTCATAATTAATTTGGATTTGATTCGGCATTTCACCCACAACTTCCACTGAACCTACTAAGGAAATACTCAGAGCAACCAACTCTTGTTGCCTGCTCCTGCCTTTCTTTGGTTTCAATGGGGATTTGGCCCGAGTAGAATTTGAGTGAAGACTCGCCAGTCAGCTTACTGGCTTTAGTGATACCCTCGTGTGAATAAACCCTGTAAAATCTGACCCTATTCTCTAATTCCATATATCATAGTTAAAATACTCATTTAAAATAAGTTCTGCCCAGGGATTAATAGGTGAGAAACAATACATAGGCACCACTGCACTCTCCTTTTTTCCACCTGCTTTCTTTTTATTTTTGTTCATGCTGATCCTGTCCTTAATCCCCCATCCTTAGCTTCACGTAAACAACACGCTCTGCCATTTGCTGTACAGCTTTGGACAAAAAGGGAGAAATACGCCTTTTACTTTCTCTTTCTCTCTCTCTTTTAAACCTAAGGTCTTTTGACAACAAGGCTGTCTTGCTGAGTCTCCTTTAAATGGTAAAGTTTTTTTCCTCTCTTCCTTCACCTGTGACTCCAGAGGGGATGGCAAACATTCCTTTGTTCCATTTTTTCAATGTCGATCTTTTCAAGATTTCCTAGATTTCTGGTGGGAGTTCGTTTCATTATATGGATGTTTCTATTGGGCCTGACATCAAACATAGCGTACCTTTTGAAAAACTGAGTTCAAGCTTAATTTTTTTTTCCCCTTACTTCTACTTTGAAATAATCTCATGGCAAGGTTACAAGCCGATTTTGGTAAGCAGAAAGAATTCAACATGGAAAGATTTACTGAAAGGTGCTAAAATGTGTGTGTGTATGCACACTCACTTGCATACATAATGCGTCTCACATTGTTTGTCAGCCACTGGTGCAAATGTAACAGGATTCTGCATACAGCAAGGTTTTTGAGCCATACAGGTTTCCTCAAATCCACACTGCGCAGGGTGGAATGGAAAGCTGCTAGTTAATTCATAATTGACTAGTCCTCTTTCAGCATGCTAATCCAAACTTTGTTCTACAGATTGCAAGCATTTCTTATTACAAAATAATAAGGTGCAGTGAAAGAAAAGTACATGAGCTCTGGCCTCCTTTCTTTTTGTACAAGGACAGCCAGAAAACCAGTGGATCCAGATTTCTGGGAATTTTTCTTGCACAGAGAAATGTATGGTGGCAGAAAGTCCCCTCCCCCAGGACACAGAGGTGTTCTTGGGGGAAACAGCACTAGCTGCCCCAGTGATCCTGGGGACTATGGGCAGCAGGCCTAAATGAGAGCAGTCCAAAATTAGAACCCCAGTGTTGCTAAATACAGCACAACTGGTCAAATTACTGGGTTTTGCTGGTTTTGAAGACTACTCCCCTTAATGGACTTTGCATCCCAGGTGCATGCTTCCCAGGTACATACAGTCCTCCTTTTCCTAAGTCCTCCTTTTTCCCCCCTTCTTTAGGTCAATATTGGCATTCTCATTGCGGTCACAAGAGTCATCTCAAGAATCAGTGCAGACAACTATAAGGTGCATGGAGATGCCAATGCATTCAAGTAAGTCTCTTTCTCATTCAAATTGCTCCGCAGCAAGTTAATTGCTTAGAACTAATTGTGCTCTATCACAGGCATATATTACAGGCTCCTCTTTGTACTGATAAAATGACCCTGTAGAAGAAAACCTCGGTTACGGTCAGCAAGTTTCTCTTCCCCATCTTTAATGTAGCCACTGAACATCTATGTTATTACAGAAGAGGAAAGCTGAGTTGAGATTAACTCCTTTTTCAGAAGGATTACATTATTTTCTAGCTATCCTATAAGAATACCCCCTCACCTGTTGACTCATGATCTTGTTTTCTATTAAAGCCTTGTTTTATTTCCTCTTTAGAATAGCTACAAAATACTGTCATTAGTTTATACTACAGTACTGCAGCACACCCTCTTTCAAAGGGTGCCCATATTCAGCAAAGTATTTAAGCAAATACTTTTCTTTAAGCCGTCTCTATTCACCAAAGCATGTAGGCCCACGCAGAATTTCAACAAAGACGTAAGTCCCGTTTTTCTTTATCTAATAATACACTAACTAGGCTGGTAGCCTCTCAGATCCAAACATAGATTCACATATGAACATGAGATTAAACACTAATGTCTAAAGGTTCAGGGGTTGTGCTGTTGCATCTGAGAGCTTAAAATCACTTGTTGATTTGAGCTGGGACAAGGTATTTTGTAGTTTATGCAGACGTTCTTATATCTCCTGCAGGCACTTTTAACCAAGTACAGAAAGGGCAGATTGAAAGGCTTAATGAGTATATTACTAGGGCACTTGAAAGATGTGTTGACAACTTGTTTTTTATGTTCTGAGTCCTGATCCATGATATATTCAGGATTTGGTGCTGCTGTCCTGAAATTCTGACATGAAGAGTCATCTTTATGATTAGATCGCTTGTGTAATTTCTGAAATGACAGCAGCTTTCCAATATCAGTAGCACTTACCTAATTAAAGTAAGTTTAGTTATTGTATATCTTTTCTGGAGCAAAAGGAAAAACAGTAAATATGTCTGCACAAAAAATCTATAAGATAATTATTCTGTAATGGATTCAAAACCCTGTGAATTACAATGGCTTGTAGTGCTGGTTTTGGCTGAGTCCCTGTGACCTTCAGAAACATGAACAAACTACCATAGTTTAGGAGACAAATGACCATATATGTCAATGCCAATGCTGTATTTTCTGTTAATGTTATAAACAGCCTCTATAAATTAATACCAGCTACAGAGATATGCTGTGTAGATCTTTTGGTGACTGGTATTATAGAGAAAAATCATGATTCAGCTTGTGTACAGTGCAGGTGGTAGAACAGTGAAGTGCAAATGAATAATATTGTCCTTAATTTACATAACACCAGGAACAGAATCAGCATGCCTGAGACCTAGCCTGAAAATGTATTTTTTGAATCATTAAAGACAATGTAGTTTGATGTTGTAGGAGTTGTTCTCCTGCATCCTCAAATGTGGAGATCTGACCTAAATCTCCCTCTCAAAGAATTTCTACTGTAAATCGTATCTCATTGGTGAAAGTCGTTATTTAATTTTAATTCTAAAGTGCCTTATGGCACTTGGTGCGTGGTAGCCCAGAAATAGATATGAGCCTTGATAGGGACAGCTTCCAAACTTTATTATTACTACTGCAGTATAGTTAGTGCAGGAGCTCGAACATGACCCAGTACAAAGGCATGACCAAAAGATGTTTCCTACCCCAAGGAGCGTATAATCAAATGTCAGACTTTCCATAGCAAGGAGGATAATAAAGCAATATGGAAGTGTAGCAGGAGGATAGAAGAAGTAGGATAATAATGTTGTTATTCAGTGGAGGAGTGCATACAGCATGGTAGCACAACTTCACTCACAGCATTAAATATACATAAAACAGGTGTGTCATAGTTAGCTGATTTCCTGTGGGATCATTTGTAGAAGGATGCTTTCTTAGGGGAATTTGGGTGGCTTTCTGAGCTGGTTTTTGGAAGGCATTGAGATCCTGATTAGCAAAGTGTTTAGGCACGCTGTCCTGCATCGATCGGCGTTCCGTGCTTTAGAGGATGTCATGGAAAAAGTCATTGATGTGGTTGTCAGAAAAGAAGAAAAATGAATCATCAAGCAGTGGCTTTAGCTGAATTTAGTTTTGCTCATTTGCAGTTAGTATTCAGTATGGAGTTAGTATTGTTTGCATACTTGGGGGAGGTTTGTATTTTTGCTCTTAAAGGATAGAGATTACTCTTTTTATTTTGGAATTTTTTCCAAAAAGAAGAAAAGTAAACTGCACCAGAGTCCCCAGAGTTTTGTCAGCTGCATAACAGACTCTTTTTTTTCAGTAAAAAGTGAAATAAGTGTTGCTAAATATCAGAGAATCTGGAATGTTGATTAAAGGCTGTTAAGCATGTTTAAGGGAATGAGCATAGCAAAAGTGAGACAGTGACATAGAGCAAAGGGAAATCAAAGCAATTAGCTCTGTGGTTTCTGTGACACTTCTGTCACTAAGGACCACAAGGTAGTTTCTGAGTCACAAGAGTTCAGTTAATGTGGGAAGAGATCACTGAAGCCTGCAAAATGTGTCATGTAATACAGTCTTTAAAGGGCCTGTCAAGATCCATCTGGATAGTACAATATATTTGACATGAGCTACAGTGGAAAGTATAATAAGTTAGAAAGAATTCATCAAATGTATTTTTAAAAAACACAGCACGATTAAAGTGGCTTAACATGGTTTCGGTGAGACAAGAAAACACTTTGGATAAGATTTGAATAGGTTCATTAGGCACTGTTACTTAGGTATTGCTCCTTCTGACTTTAACGTGCCTGGGTCTATGAACATGATTCTTATAGCCACGATTAAGACCTAGGATTATGCACAGCTTTAGATGCCTCTTAATTTGGAGTTAGTCACTGTGGCTGTCTGTACAGTGAACAGGGAGAGCTGATCATCTCCAACGGGTGACTCAGAAAAGCAGGAGGCACTTAGAGTTAGTCAATAGGAAACCCCAAGCACAGTGGTATCTTCCCACAGTGTAGGTTCCCAACTTGGGATGCACTTGGGATCCAGAGTGTCGAGGCTCTCTTGTCAGAGCAGACACCTAACCAACTGGTGTTAGTCCCATTCACTTCAAATCTGAATGTAGGTCTTGCATGTAGGCACCCAAACCTGACAAATCTACTTTACAGCTCCTATGAGAAAATCCAACTCTGTAGCTGCCAGGGTTGGCTACTGGAGGAAAACTTTCACTAGACTGAGAAATGTTGACCTCCTCATGAAAAGAAAGCTGATAAAAGTTCTGATATATATTGGTGTAAATGAAAAAACCCAGGTGACAAAAACATAATTAAATGAGAGTAATTATACTATAGGCACATTTTAGGCATACAGGGCTATACAGCTCATTACATGAAGTAGGAGAGATTTCCCCCTAAAATAAGAGACGGTGATCTTCCAAGGTACTCTCCTAAGTGCTCTCTGCTTCTCTTAAATACACTAGTAATGGAAGAGACACTTAGCACTTGGGAAAATCAGACCCCAAATGGGTGCCAGGCACTTGACATACTTGGCAGAAGAAGGACACAGCATGATGACACCAGCTGAAAGGAATATGTGTTGGTAAAGAAGTGCTGGTTGTCCTAACACATTTAGGCTCCCTAAATATGAAGTTTCTTGGCAACATAAGTGGATATTATCAACAATAACTTGTTTCTCCTGGCAACAGACAGCAATAAAGTGATGTAATTATTTACAATAATTGTTCATGATTTTCCATATGGCAACGGATCCAGTCATCATGCTCACTCCAGTACAACTAGGGGACAGCATATGCCAATGTTTTGCTAGAAGTGCGGCATTTACTGAAACCATGCATTTTGCTAACTCCTCTTGACTATGAAATATCCTACACCGTCCTTGTTCAGAGATCTGAGATTTGTTGTTTTCCACACTGAATTTGCCCAAAGCTTTATTTTTATCTGATAAGTCCTGAATATCATATATCTAAACCAAAAGTAGGAGAAACAGGAAGTTCCTGTCTCATGTTCAGAGTCCAGTTTTATTCTTAAAGGGATTCAGGTTCCTATTCTGTATAGATCTGGGTTGAATATTACAGGCCGAGAGACTGTCTCAGTTGAGCTGTCGCCTGTCACTGAGAAGGGATCAAACAGAGCTTTAGCTGATCATTTATTCCAGTTTCAAAGACTGAAGTTTAGTGTACCACAAAACAAACTTTATGAATGGAATAAAAAATCCCCCAAATTAAACAATTGTATAAAGTTGAAGAATGATCAAAGAGAAAAACTCACATATCTGTGGGATACAACAGTGTAGGATTCATAGATTATAGAGACGGAAGGGACCCAATGGATCATCGTGTCCAACCCCTGCCCTGGCAGAAAAGGGGACCGAGGTCAGATATCCCCAGCCAGGTGATTGTCAAGTCTCCTCTTGAAGCCCTCCAACTTAGGTGATAGCACCACCTCTCCTGGAAGCCCATTCCAGACTCTGGCCACCCTTATTGTAAAAATTTCTTCCTAATATCTAACCTAAATCTACTCTCCACTAGTTTGGCACCCCTTATTTCTAGTTACTCCCTGGGGTGCTCTGGTAAACAGTGCATCCCCAATTCCCTGCTGTCCTCCTTTGACAAATTTATAGGCAGCAACCAGGTCACCCCTCAGTCGTCTTTTGCATAGGCTGAACAACCTCTCCTTGTACGGTTTTTCAAGGAGACCACTGATCATGCGGGTGGCCCTCCTCTGAACCCTTTTTCAGATCCTCCTGAAGTCTGGTGCCCAAAACTGGACACAGTACTCCAACTGCGGCCTGACTAATGCTGCATAGAGAGGAAGCATCACCTCACTAGATCTGTTGGTTATGCATCTGCTAATGCACAACAAGGTGCAATTGGCTTTGTTGATGGCCTCATTGCACTGCTGGCTAATATTCATCTTTGAGCCAGCTATGAGTGCAAGATCTCTCTCAGCCTCTGAGCTGCTGAGGAGGACATCCCCCAACCTGTAGGTGTGCTGGGGATCCCTCCTTCCTAGGTGGAGCACCTTGCATGTATCTTTGTTGAATTGCATCCTATTACATTCTGCCCATTGATCCAACCTGTCCAGGTCGGCCTGTAACTGCAAGGGCCCTCTCTTGTATTAGCTTTGCCCCATAATTTGGTATCATATGTGAACTTGGAGAGGGTGCTCAACACACCCTCGTCCAAATCACTGACGAAGATATTAAATAATACTGGCCCACAGACCGAACCCTGTGGGACCCCACTGCCCACCTCCTTCTAGGTTGAAAATGACCTGTCAACCACCACTCTCTGGGTGAGGTCCCTAAGCCAGTTAGCCACCCACCTGACTCTGCAGGCATCCACTCCACAGCCCGTTAGCTTCCCTATGAGAATAGGATGCGAAACTGTGTCCAAGGCCTTCCTAAAATCCAGGTAGATGACATCGGCCTCTGCTCCTGTGTCAAGGCGGTGTGAGACCTGGTCATAAAAGGCTATAAGGTTTGTCAGGCAGGATCTACCTGCAATGAACCTATGCTGGTTTCCTTTCAGCATTGTTTCCCCTGCTGGGTTTTCACAAATATGCTCTTTGATGATTTTTTCTAGTATTTTCCCAGGGATAGAGGTAAGACTGACTGGCCTAAAGTTACCTGGCCCCTCCCTTCTCTCCTTCTTAAAAATGGGCACTACCTTGGCCTTTTTCCAGTCCTCAGAGACCTCTCCAGAGCACCACGAGAGCTCAAACGACTGTGCCAGCAGCTCAGCAATGACACTGGCCAATTCCTTCAGCACCTGCGGATGGAGGTCATCTGAGCCAGCTGACTTGTACCCATTTAGCCCCTCCAAGTGCTCTTTAACTAAGTCAGCACTAACCTTTGGCGGTCTGGTGCCTTTTGGACATCTTTCTATGTTCAAGGGGGGAGGATTGTCTTGGTCAGTATTAAGGAATACTGAAGCAAAGAACACATTGAAGAGCTCTGCCTTTTTGTCTGCATCAGCCACCAACTGACCTGATTTGTCCTGCAGGGGCCCAATGTTACCCTGCACCTTGTTTTTGCTTGCTACATATCTTTAGAAGGACTTTTTATTATCATTGATTGTTGTAGCCAGCCTAAGCTCCAGTCTGGCCTTGGCCTGCCTAACTGACTCCCTGCAATAGGGTGTTAGGGTGGTGTATGCCTCGCTGGTGGCTGCCCCCTGCTTCCACTGCTTATACATCTCTCTCTTTGCCCTCAGTCTTTCCTGAAGCTCCCTGTTCAGCCAAGGGGGGATTTTTTATCCCTTTAGCTCCTTTCCTGCATAAGGGGATAGACTCCTTTTGTGCTACAAGGATCACTCCCTTGAGAAACTTCCAACCCTCTGGGACCCCCACTAGCCCAATGCTGTTGAGTTTGGCCATCTCACTAACTAGGTTCCGAAGTTTAGTAAAGTTGGCCCTTCTGAAGTCTAAAACTCTAGCATCACTGGATATTTTTGTCACCCTTTGCTGGCTAGTGAACTCTACCTACCAAGTGGTGGTCACTATCACCCAGGTTACTGTGTACCTGAAGGTCCCCCACGAGATCATCCCCTGTTGCTAGGACCAGGTCTAGGAGGGCACTACCTCTGGTGGGACTGGATATCATCTGGGTTAGGTGGAGGTCCTGCACATAGTGTAAGACCCTTCTTGAGTGGCTTGTTTTGGCCGCCTGTTCCTCCCAGCTCATATCCAGGTAATTTAGGTCCCCCACGACCACTGCCTCCCTCGCCTGTAGTAGTCACAGCAAAGTGATTCATTCTAAGCTCCATTGATGAAGACACTTTCTGGAGCAGAATGTGGTAAAGTTCAACGATTCTGGGTAATCTGAGCATTAAGTTAGTGTGACAGGTCCATATATTCCATATATTCTCAGGCATATGCTTTTTTAATTTGCTGTCTATGAACAATTTTGACACAAAACTTGAATGATGTTCTTAGTAACTGAAGACAAGCATGGGCCGAAGCAAGTGTATTCAAACATTTACGTAAGAATTAACATAATATTTAAAAATTTTCCATCTGGTTCTACTAGTCCCTGATACAAAAACGTATGTAGGCAAATGCCCAATTTTAACTATGGCTAGTGTCTCTGAGTACAATGGGCAATCCCTCTTTAATGCCTAGTGCTTGGGTTTGGGTGAAGGAGAGTTGCTTTCCCCTGCCAAGATGAGGAAACATGGCCAGGTTGACTCTATTCTCACAAATATGACTATTTCTTTGTATAAAAAAGTGAAGAAGTCTATGCTAATATCTCACATAGAATCATTTTGATGAAATAAGCTGAAAGCGCCTGGATTCATTAGGAATAAGAGTTTGCAGTTTTTTCAAAGGCCTAATTATTGGAGGCATAAGGGACTTAAGATGATCAAAATTCCTGTCTCAATCTCTAGTTCGACAAGGATCTTTTAAGCTTTGAAACCAAGATACCAGCTTTAGAAATTCCACTGCATTTTCCAGCATGCTCCCTTTTGAATTACATTCGTCCTACAGAGTTTTGTTAACTTAGAGAATTGCTTCTCACTGTTTTCTTTGCACTGTTCTAATGGGTTGGAAAAATCAGTATGATTTATATAAAATCCACTTTTCATAAGCTAGTGAACCAAATGGCTATCACAATGAGCTATGGAGAAAGTGATGATGACATAATTAAAACAATGCCTTAGCTTTTTACTCTATTTCTTTGTTTCCCTTTTTCATTTCTTTAATATCCTTTCAGTAAGATAAGAAAACAGTCCCTTAATCCTCTGCACGGTGGCATTTTTTCCTGTTTAGTTAAATGAACTGAGGAAATCTGGAAGACATGCGCACACACATACTCCAATGAAGATGGCTCCTATCTGGCTCCTGTTAAAGCCAATAGGCTACTTCCCATCAGCTTCAGTTGGGACAGGCTAAGCATCTACGTTCTGCTTCCCTGAAAACTCGATGAAGACTTTAGGAGACACAAATCTTTGAAGAAACTTCCCAAATTGCTAGCTGAGCAATGCTTAACGTGATTATGTGAAAGTACCCACTCCTTTTGCATGCATTTTGGGTTTCACACATCAACCTTTGCAGATACAATTTGAGCCTCTTAAAGCTATGCAGACCATTAGAGATTTCAACATTTCCCATAAAGACTGCATGGTTTAAAGGAGAGGCTCACGCGGAAATGTGTTATGTCATTACGCCTCCCTAGTGACTCGTCCCACAAAAAATGTAACTTCAGCTTATCTAGACATAACTGAGAGAGCTTTGAATTAGCTAGATTGATGCAGTGCAGACACAACAGTGAGAAACTCAGCATAGGTTGCAAAACCCATCTGAGAAGATGAATAAATATTCAGGCGGTTAATATGCCTTGAGCTGTACGCTGCTCTAGATACACTGCTGGGGAACCTGACCTGGCTAGTCCAAAGGCATGTCTGGCTTTTGTGTGGCAGTGTAGAGAGAGCTTATTACTATACTCAGTTAATGGAATTACTATTTTAACTCCAATGGTAGAGGCCTATACTTCCTCCCTGGAGCTAAAGCTGTCCCCAGTTCTGTTCCCACTGCCAATCCATAATAAGGTAAGTAGAATAAAATGGTATGCCGTGGTAGATCAACTTCTCTGGACTTCCCATGCTGAAAATAAGCTGCCTGTGACTGGGAAAAACATGTAGCACCTGGACAGACGCACACTCTCCTTTCCTGGTGTGTGTAGAGTCAGGACAATATTTAATTTGGTTTTGGTTTTTTTTTTTGGTGAGGACGGATAGTTACAGCCCTGTAACACTGAATTTTTAAGGTCCTTAAAGAAACGCTGTTCATGTTACAAAGTAGAAGTTGGCTCCTAAGCCAAGTGCTAAATAAGGATACACACCATTAACAATCATGCAGGACAAATGTTTGTTTCCTCTTGAAAGAGCTCTTATTAAAGTCCAAAAACTTAAACTGGCATAAAGTCACAGAAAATAAATGCCAAGTTATCTGATGTTGTTAAAGCCTTGAGATACAAGTCTTTCTTCTTTATTATTTGGATAAGTGGAAAACAAAACATTAATTCAGCTAAGCCAGCGACTTCTTGTATTTCCTAATTTAGACTAGCTGCTCATCCTATTTCCATGATCTAAGGATTACAGCTAAATAACTCACGCTTTTTTCATTTCCTTGAGGCATGTATTTTTATTTTATGACAGAGATTACTATACAAATGCCCTTATTGGTAGCATAGATATTGTCAGCACTTTGCCACAAACACTGAAACAGCTCTTGTTCTAGCCCAGGGCCGGGCACTTATCTCGGGCGGAGGGCCGCTCACTGAGGTTTGGCAAGCCATCGAAGGCTGCATGACAGGCAGCAGATAAATGTTAATTTTCTAAATTTTTTAAGGGCCCCACGGGCTGGAAAGAATGGCCTGGCAGGCCGTATCCTGCCCTCGGGCTGCATTTTGCCCACCCCTGGTCTAGCCCCTTTCAAATGTGTCAGAAACCTTATTTGTATGTAGATGCAGCAACATTTCTTGTGGACGGAGGGGTGGAATAAAGGGGCACCTGCCATTTCCAAGCACCATGAGAAGGGCTTAGTATGACCACAAAATGCGGAAAGCAGATGTTTCCATTACTCCTCATCAGACTTACCTTTCCTATAATGGAGGAATAAAAGTTTGAAGAGAAGCTTTGAAGGAGAAGAGGGAATCAGTGTTTCTCTGTCGAGGCCTGGAGTTCCTCGCAGGATTTAACGCAGCGGAGACCAATTTGCTGAGATCCCAGGTATCATGTACTGTCTGAGAACCGGGGAACCGCAAGTGTCTGTGAATGGATGTTGCAAAGAGTGGCTTCATTAGCTTAGATTTTAAAGGTGATTTTATTTATTTTGGTTCTTTGCAAGAACAAGCAAATGCCTGGCTTGTTACAAACCTGTTGATGTCATCGAAAGTCTTCCTGTTGACTCAGGTGGCAGCTGGATCAGGCCCATAATCCGTGATGTGGCCTCCCTGCTGAGTAAAGCTGCCAAAATCCTCTGATGTGCCTGAGACTTCAGGAAACACTGAACCATAGTGTACCCACAGTTTGTTACTGTTCAGCCAAGCTCCAAACACATATTCAAGGAGCTGCGTGAGACTTGGAAGCCTTAACTAGCTGGATTTTCAGCCTGCCAGCTCTTAAACTTCCATTTGTTAGGGAACTGGAAGCACAAACTATGCATAGGATTGGCAAACTAATCTAGGCACATACAGCTGCTCCTCTCCCGTGTCAGTTTTAGCTGTTTTACACTTCCTAAGTGATGGTACCTCAGCAACCTTTGAATTCAATTTGGATTTTTTCATTCCACCTGCCGGTATTCTTGCTAACAGATTTCTGACATGAATATTTGTCAATATGTTTCATTTTGGAGTACATTCCTGTTAGGCATAACTAACCTGGGCTCTTCTCCAGCAGCTCACGATGCCGTGCACATCCACAGGGTTCGTCTCTGTAGCACAATATTCCAAAGCAGTTTGCAAAGCCATACATTAGGAGGAGCATGCTGACTGCACTAAAGCAAACTTCCCGTCTGCATAAACGATGTAAACAACGAGCCATTCTACTTCATGGCCCTTCATCAGCGTTTCGTTCTGTTTATAAACGTGCCTTCCCTCCGTTTAGCCAAGCCACAATTTATTTCAAGCTAATGTGATACAAGCTTCTTGGTTACGCTTGCAAACGTTGGTCATTCTATTAGCAATGATCAGCGCCTCTGTACATTTGTCATGTGTCTCCTTTTTTTTTTAATGTTTTTTACCTATGATATGAAACAGGAGCTGAAAGATATTTCTTTCAAAGGACTCTCTTAGTTCACCTTACACAATGGTGAGCGGTCAATCATGCATCTCTTTGAAGCAGTGCATTGACTAATAGTGGCTCTCCCACTGTTGGTCATAACACTACGCTATGATTGAATTCAACCACTTTACTTCCCTCTGGTGGCCATTCATGTAATGCCCATTGAAAAAAAGGATCAGTGATGAGCCTGGATCTGGAACTTTTCTCAAAGTACATGAGGGTGCAAACTCTGTGCTGCCAGTTACAGTATTTTCCGTCTCACTGGGCAACAAATGCCACAGCTGCAACACTTGGATACATCTTTTTTTAAAATGTACTGTTGTCCTGAGCCCCTGCTTGCATTTGTTCTGTTCTTTTCCTGCTTTCCTGTCTTCTCTTTTTAATGAATGGATTTCCTTCAGTAGTCTGGCAAGTCAGGTCTGCCTTCAGCAATTATTTTTCTTGACAATTTCCAATGGTGCGTAAGGAATTGCATTCACTGAACATGGCTTCAAACAGAGTGAGGGATGTACTTCATGGAAACTCTTTGAAGGGAGAGAGTGAAGACTAATAAAAGAAAGACACTAAGACAATAGTATTAAGTGATGATAATTAGCATGTTGAAGTGCTACTGCTGAGGATAATGTCTTAAACCTAATTAAATCTTCAGCTCGTTCTTTATGATAAAATACCAACGTTGTTTGGGTCACATAAGGAGAATTCTGATTTAATTAAAAGTTCCTGGTTTTGCAAATGGGTAATGGAAGCAAAAAAGATGTAGTGCTAATGTGTCAGGGACCCATCAATGATATTAAACATGAGTGTACTGTCCAATCTAGAAGGCCAAATATTGGGTCTTATAGCCACACTGAAATTCCCATTCAGCAAAATATTTAAGCACATCATAAAAGATAAAGGCCCTCAACAAGGCACCCCTTTGCAAGTAGTTGCTGTTCTGTAAGTTCTTGCATTTCCTCTTCCTCTTCTTTTTGATCATCAGTCTTTGCTTACACCCTTACTTTTATGTGGTTTATTAACACTTTCAGTTCCTGAAGTTCCTGGAGTGTCTCTGTGTTCAGCACCATCACACCGAGTTTTCACGTGCTTGCTTTCTTCTGCCACTCCTAGGCTCTCCTCTACCTGATTTGTCTTCTCAAACAGCCAAATCCTTGACTTTTGCCAGCACTCTCCAGTGGGCAGGAGAAATCCAAAACTAAATACCAACCACATGTGATACTCACCACAGTGAGTTCATCACCACAGCACCATTCCTTGCGTCGGCTCATGAGCCCACAGGGCTGCCTCCCATCTCTTCATTTCATTTCTCTACTGCCACCCCCTTGTGCAGATTTGGCTCTCCATCCCAAGGGGCTTCTCCCCGATTCCCAGATGCCGACTCATTTTTTATAGAAAGCACATGCTCTCTATCTATGCATTTTAAAAAAGAGACTAATTAGACATGGGTTGGCTGGCCAGCTGCTTCTTGGCCCTTCTACACATGTACTCAACTTTTCCCTAATCAGTGCAGTACCTGAACATACGTTTTAAATGATTGCAATTTTGAATCACTGTTGTTTTAGTTAGGATTCAGTTGGGTCTCTGTACCCATGGAGCCTTCCACTCCCCTTTCTGTGATGATACCAGAAAATTGTTTTAAAATTTAAGTTTTTGGGGGCCTGCCCATACTAACTCCAATGGGCTTTGGTTCAGGCATCTTATTTCTAAATCTCATGCAAATGATGCAAAGGCAATAATAGTACAGCAGATCAGCATTGTCCTGAATCAACAATTTGTACAAGACTATCAGAAATCTCCATTAAAACATGCAGAATGCTATTAACTAACAGGATGATTGGCAAATGCTTCCTTGTAGCCGTTTTAATATTGCCTTTTAGAGCTTACTATAAATAAACAAAACTAGTGCTACTGGTGGTGATCAAATCGTTTCATGTAACTATTTCCATGATGCACACCTATACGGACAGAATGTACCAGCAGAATTTGATGTTCATGAAGGGCTGGACTGTCTGAATAAGAAATGTAATATCCAATAGGGCTGTTTAGTGTGCAGCTAAGACTGGAGTTTGTTCAACTTTGGCTAATTAAATCCTATTCATAAATCCAGCCAACTGACTCCTAGCTGACAGAAAAAACTGATGAGGCCCCAAACAGATTTGAAACAAAAGTAACCAAAAACCTACAAATATAGGACTTGATCCTTCAAGTTACCAGATGGCCAAGACAGCAACTGATTTGTAGTCAGGCACATGTTGCTAATGCTCGTGCTATATCACTGAAGGAGAAACAGACCTTTGGAAATGATTGAGTTGCTGGTGGGTCAGGTGGATCAGCCCCAAGACCTACGTAAGTCAAAGGAGGGATTGCACTGGATTTAATTATTATATGGCCTTTATATATTTCATAGATTTCATAGACATTAGGGCTGGAAGGGACCTTGGAAGATCATCATGCTATCCTCTTGAATAAGGCTGAGCTGTACCTTGGGATATCTGATAAACACCAGTGGAAGCAGGATCTTTTTAAGCAATAGAAGGGCATGCAGGACAGGAGTGAGCGTGAATGAGGTGTTTGAAATCTAAAATTGACACCTCGGAGCATAATCAGAAGGACTTTTGGGGAGAAAAATGAACACTTTTTTAAAGTCAGATAATAAAAAGAATGTGCCTTGTTGGCTTTGTCCAGGGAACAGCACTTTGATAAATTTATTCAGCGCTTCTGCTTTTGACTCCACTGATGCTGCTATATCTGCTGTAGCATAATGGTTTTTTTCTTTCCTTAGTGGAAGATTCGTGTGCTATGCTCCTGGCACGCCTCCCTTCGGTCTCCCACATGGGGGCATTATTTTTGTTCCCGTTGGAAGGATCAACAGCTAGGGACGAGCTTGTTTATAAGTAGCCCACTGCTTGATTAAATGCACTAGTGTAAATTATCTCACAGCATGAGAAGTCACCAAACTTGACAAAAGGTACAACTGTTCAGTTTAAAAGAATGGGTCTGATTTATCAATCCTCAGCAAATTGCTATAATAGTTTCACATGGCTGAACTACCAGGAGGCACTGATATTCTACACCCTGCATGGAAAATGGTTATTTGGCAATATAGATTCACTTTGAAGAAAAATATTAACATTACAAACATCATGGTTTAGTCGGTGGGTAGGCTGCTGGTCTAGTTTCGGTATTCCCAGACAAAAAAAAGCACAACGTACAGTGTCTGCCACTGAATTGCTGTGCAACCACTTTATTACTCCACTTCTGTTTCTACTCTCAGTCTTGCCTGTTTAGACTGTAACCTCTTTGGGGCAAGGATTCTTTTCATTATCAGTCTGGTTTTGCTTCAGCAGGCTTTGGATTAAGCCCATCTAGCTCAATGGGATCCCACAACCTTAGTTGGGGCTGTAACACACCACTGTACCTAAATACAAATAATACTATAGGTTTTGGAAACCCCAGTGAATAGTAAAGGCCTCTGAAGTTCACATTTCTTTCTTACCCTAATTGTCTTAAAATTTCAGTCCTGAAGTATGTGTTTATCTTTCTGTTTGTGGCTCAAAAACTCTGATTTCTAGTCTGTTGGAAATTTCTACAGGAGAAAGACACTGCTATATGAGTCATATCTCTGTGCATGGCACCAAAGCAACAATTAAATGTTGATTGTTCATCATGAAATGGTGCAACTCGCTGTGAACAGCAATAACTTAAGTGTTTGCTTGGAGTGTTGCGTTTACATCCTAGAACCAATTTATAATCCTAGAACTCTGTCAGCTTTATGCAGAATAATAAGACAAATATTATAGTTATGCCAGCACATAAAGTAAACACTTATTCAAACAAGCACCTTGTGCAGAGCTGTAGGCAACTATGTAAATCACTAGAAAAGTCTGACAGAGCTCTTAGCCAAGTCTGATTTGCATATTTCCCCCACAATGCTCTCTCAAAATAAAATACATGAAAAATATAGGGTATTAACCGAAGAAAAAAGTTCATATTTTAGAATCAGTCCTTTCAAACTTTTAGATTTTTTTTTTTTTAACTAAGTAACGTGACTCCATTAACTGTAGCTGGTCTACGAGCCCTGAAAACTGAAGTAACCATGTGTACATTGCAAATGTAGTCCTCTACCCTTTCCAAGCTCAAGAGATTATTAGCAGGAACAGATGTTTTATAGTAATGAATGATATGAAACCAACTTTCATATAAACTCATATAAAAATTATTTAATCAGAACATTAGGAGGCAGGAGGAAGCACAGCTGGCTGTCTTGCTCGAGACCATTGTCCAAGCCCCAAGTCTGCCACACTCAGTTGGCTGGGCTGTCCTGTGGCTCAGGAAAAGTCTTGAAGGAAGTCAGCTGAGCCCTCTTTTCTGAACCCTTGAGTCCTAAAACCCTAGCTGTACAGTGACCGATCAAGAAGAGGAAGGATGGGGCATAAAGCCAAATGTCTTAGCCCAACCACTCTTTGGGAGAGCCACACGTTTATCTGCAATGCCCTGCCTGGCCATAGGACTGTCTGAGCCCTATTTCCAGACTTGAACCCAGTCTTCTTCTGGATTTTCCACTGAACAACCAGAAAAGCATACCAACAGGGAAGATGGGTAGAGATTAGAAGCCAGGATGTCAGCCTCTTATCTATAAGCCCAAACAACTGGGAAAAACTCTAACCTTTACCAGCTACTTTCCTTCTGGTAGCTTTATCATGAGTCTCAGAGATCAAAATAACTTTGTTTATATTGCACTCCTTCCAAACAAAAGGATGAAAAGCGGGGACATACTGTTTATGGGTATTATTTATATAAAATCATTTTCCACATTAGAAATAAAATAAAAAGGCAATTAATTCAGAACACAATTGATAGCATATGAATGCCTGTTAAGTTGGGATTTCCAAAGCAATGGGCTGTATCAAACCTTGGAAAAACATTTTTCTTTACCACAACTGTGTTTTCTCAGGATAAGGTGTCTCACAGTTGTGGCTTTACTCACTGATTTCTAGGGGAACTTCAGGTATTTGAGCATTTTGTTTGGAAAACCAGTGGGAAGTTCAGACACTGAACTTTATCCAGATCTGCAAGATTGAGCCTGAAATTGCATAGGGTACAGCTGTTCATTCAGTATTTCTGCCTTTCTCCCCTAAGTTGAAAACTGAAGTTGCAAAGGCCCTGGAAAATCAAAATGAGGTTGTTAGAATTATCAAAGTTCTTTTAAACTTCATGTCAACTTTTTGTTGATAGACCACATTTGATCATTTTGTTACACATGCTTGTGCTTGTTTACTGTACTTTGCAAGCTCTTTCATTGTACATGTACCTTTGAGCAGTGTGTGCTTTGAGCAACAGGCATTGCAGCATGTGTTGCATAGTCTGAAGCTCGGCCGCAGTCACAGGTGGTTGAACCAATGGTATAGCCCACTTCTCTGTTTATTCCATGGAGCATCTGACTTCAGTATGTAGGCGGTCGAGACATTACCACCTTTACCATGGTTCAGCAGTGCATGGTGGTAAGGACTCAGCCACCGGATGTACAACTTTTCTCCGTCAGGTATTTTCTTTAGCCTCTCGTTCCACATCTAGTGTCATGTCTCCTTGGATGTAGCATTGAGAGGTTGGGTGCTGGTGAGGAAGCTCATGCATGACTTCAGACGTTTGTGTGCTACAGGATGGTTGTACAACAGATGCCTCACATCTTCAGTTTGCCTCACTCCTTCTGTCCTGCTGGCCACTGGACTTCTGATGGCAGGTGGAGCAGGTACACACTGCTTCGACTGGTAGGCTTCAGACATCCTGTGATGGCAGCTATAATTCTGAATGGGGTCAAGGTGCTTAGCACGTATAGATCTCTCCCATACCAGGCATACATGCTCAGCTAAGGAAAAACTGAGAGCCAAAGCAGTGGTGTGGATGATTGTGGGGCTGGCTCCCCATTTTGAGTTGATGAGCTTATGTAAAATGCTGTAAAAAATGTTTACCTTTGCTTTTGTCTTCATGATATGTTCTTTATATGAGAGGGTTCAATCAAGGGTGACTCCAAGATAAATTGGATTTGGACAGTGGGATCCCAGACCATGTAATGTTGAGCTGGTGGTTGGCCTCATGGTTTTACAGATGGAAGGCACATACTTGTGTTTTTGCTAGGACTGGGTTAGTGCATAATTGGTTTTCCATGTATTATCTTGTTAGGCCAATTAGTGCTTCACTTATGGATTTTTCGACATGGTCAAAGTTGGTGTTTTCAGCTGTTATGCACAGGTCATCTGCACAGATCAAATGTCTGATGAAATGAGTATTTTGTCTGATGAAATGAATATTAAGCAATGAAGACTGACGTTGACTTGTTTCATCAAAGCAGTTCACCACTCCCTAGAACAAACTTACAAGAACTGGAGACTGATCGGAGACACTCAAACTATTCTGGCAAGTTATTTTAGCAAATACTGGATGTGTTGTTTAGATAGCAAGGTAGGAGGCAGGATCTAGTGTGCTTATACCTGCATCTTCTACCAGGATTAGTATTGCTTCACACTGACTACAGTAGACTCCGGGACCAAACCACAGCACACTTCTGTCAGCCACAACAGTCTGGTTCCTGGTAGGGGGCGTGATCTTGCAGAGCTCATGCAGTAGTTCTCCCAGGACAGGCACTGTACCTCAGCAAAGATGCTGCAGGAATAAGGAACTGCCAGAGGAAAATCATGGCACCCTCGTAAATTTAATACAAGCAGAGAATATCAAAAGTAGGGGCATTTTTACCCATGTAAGTGCCGCAGCACCAGGAGCTTGGAAAAGTCTCTGGTGCTGTGTCGCTTACAGCTGTATATGTGGTGAAATATGTATCAGCGTGCAGACAATGGTGGTGGTCCACTTTTGAACTAAACTCATGAAGGTGCCTTCATTCAAAAGCATGCTGCTGTCATGTTCTCCATGTGAATGTGCATTTCACCACGTATACAACTGCAAGCAATGTGGCTCCACGTGTCAGCTCACTTGCCTCGATTAACTGAGTCTGCTCCGATGCACCAGATCTCCGGCACATCTGGGCACAAAAGTGTATCTGTATAAATGCCCTAGGATTATTTATTCAGAGAAGAAAGGATAAACAGTAACAAGACTTAATAATTAAGTTAATCATGGGGGCACAAGTTCATCATGGGGCACAGAAGGGAATTGGTGAGGTTTTAGTCACCAAGGTGCCCCCAGGGGAACAAGAAATAATGGCCACAAGCTAGCAGAGAGCAGATTTAGACTGGACATTAGAAAGAACTTCTTCGCAGTTAGAGTGGCCAAAGTCTGAAACGGGCTCCCAGGGGAGATGGTGCTCTCCCCTACCCTGGGGGTCTTCAAGAGGAGGTTGGACATGCATCTAGCTGGGGTCATCTAGACCCAGCACTCTTTCCTGCCTATGCAGGGGG
>JAGPOW010001167.1:17710432-17738221 GCA_030014935.1 Caiman crocodilus | reverse complement strand
CTTCAAGAGGAGGTTGGACATGCATCTAGCTGGGGTCATCTAGACCCAGCACTCTTTCCTGCCTATGCAGGGGGTCAGACTCGATGATCTATTGAGGTCTCTTCCGACCCTAACATCTAGGAATCTATGAAAGACTGACAGGAATAACTCAGTAGTGATGTGCTCAGCCTAACAAAGGGGTTTTGAACTTGAAAACTTGCTTATAATTTTTTTCCACCTATTTAAGTTGGTCTAATAAAAGATACGAGATTCACCCAAAGAACCTTCTCTGTCATTGAATCAAAATGTTTCAATGTCAACAATTCAGCTACATCAAGAATAAAATATGTATGTTGGAATTTCCCAACCACCTCTGTCAGACATTTCTCTAGCAAACATAGCAACTGTGGTTACTCCAGCTAAGGTAAACACGATAAAAGCTATTAATACCCATTTTTAATGTATTTTTTATGAGCTTGGGGCTAAGAAGAAATCCTTTTGCCTCATTCTTTTATACTACAGAGATGTGCATTTATGTGTGTATTTGCCACACTGGATACTGGTTGTTTCCAGAAATGGGACAGGAGGCTAGAAGGACTATGTATTTTCCACCAAGTCTTTTTTCCCCCCATGTACACAAAAAAGAAGTTCAAGTAAATACATGCTATTTACTTTCTAGTGCTGCAGTTAAGACTTGCATGAACCATTACATAGAAAATTACTTTCCTTTCTTTGTCAATTTATATTCCTGACCTCGATACCTTTGCTGTTCACTGGTGCTGTTGTCATGGAAATGAAAGAACAATCTTCCTGTGGATATCATTGCATAATTAAAGATTATTGGGACTGTTAAGGTCAAGAGAGCTTTTCCAGAGTTCCTCTCCTAAGGGTAAAGATGTTATTTTGCAGAAATTCTAGGTACAAGCTAAACTGGTTTTTATTCTATTGCCTAAAATTAAGAGGAAACAGAAACATTTGCTGAACCTATAGATTTTCAATAAATGCCTTCCTGATGGTTCTCTCTCAGGCTTTTTTCTCTGTCTGTAGCCATAATACTCTTGGCTGTTCTGAGAAAGACAGCTCTGAGTTACCCAAGGCAAACTGATAGCATCATGCCAATATAAAACTGGTCTAAGAAAAGAACGAGGCCCAAACATCTAAATACAGAGGTCAAGATAAGTTGCTAAGTTGGAACTCTTTGAATTCCTCTTTCCTGTCTTTAATTCACCAAGGTTCCCCTACAGGCTTCTTACTGTGCATCTGCCTCTATATTTCAGTGCAGAAGTGCCTAAGTTACTCATGTGGTGGGGAGGGCCAGCCAACGGGAGATCAACATACATTAGAAAGTTGGACTACGGAAGCGAGGAAGGCCCCATTCTGCTTCACTTTATGCACTTAGGTCCTTGATGCATAAGCAATGCCAGCTTAGAACCTCTTTCTCATGAGTGCAGAGGGGTAACAGCATTTATAGCAACGGTGCTCAACCTTTTTGGACTTGTGGCACCCCTGGATAGACACACAACCCCCTTCAGAAAATGCGAGGTCTCAGTTTTTCACTCTTCTTGACTACAGAAAAAATAATACAGTAATTTTTCTATTGCAAAGACCACAACTATGGATTTCTCTTTGAAATCTCTGGGTTTATCTTGTAAATCATGTTTGCAAACCTAACATTGCCAGCGTTATGTGACACCCTGCAGCACCCTTGAAAGGACCTCAAGGCAGTAGTTGAGAATTGCTAGTCTATAGTGATGCGAGGAAGTCAAATTTATACCATCTTTTGTACCTAATTAAAGATAATGGCTTCATAATCACTCCCTATTTGTCAGAAATACCAAGAAAGATGAGAATCTCCAGGCAGGCAAGGTTCTTTGGGTAGATGTGATATCTTTTATTAGACCAACTCAGTAGTTGGATAAAAGTCCTTAGGAAGCTTTCAGGCACAATCACCTTGTTCAGGCATGGGGAGTCTCTGCTGGTCTGAGACTCCAAGGAATTGAAGCAGCTAAAAGTGTGGCAGGATGTCTGCAAGAATGGAAATAGGTGAAATTAGGGAAACAAAAGGTAGAACAGGGAGGAGAGGGGAGAAAAGCAGGAGGTTGGGAGTGGGGGGGGAAGGGAAGCCAAAGGTAAGTAAGGGAATTACTACAGTAGTAGTAATTCAAGGTAGAAAAGAGGCTGTCTGTGAAAAAGGAAATTGGAAAAAATTAGCTACAGCCAAAAACTGAAGAATCACCAGGGCCTTTTTCATAACTTCTGTAATTTGACAATCCTTGTTTATTAGCATTGGGTCCATCATTATGGTTTACCGCATAGAAAACTAGAAAACAAAGATGTTCTCTATGTGATATAACCATGGTAAAAATGATTCGGATGGTTGTAAACCAACCCTTCGTAAATAGCACAAGAGCCCTAATTTCAGTATGTCATTTCAAAACAGCTGATGGAGATTTACCTAATTAGAACCAGTAAAGAATAAGCTGCTATAGATGTTTACTTCAAACTGAGAATATGCCCAGAGGCAGAATAGACAGAGAGCTGCGAGGAGATGCAACTCCCGTGCTGATACCTGTGAAAACAAGACAAGACATAACTATGGAGAATATACTGCACAGAATGAGCCTGCAGCTGTGGGACTAGAGAGAAAGAAATGAACCAGAGTGTCGCTTCCTTAGCTAACTTCGTGATCCTGTTGTGAAAACTGTGATGAATTAGCTAGATGCAATCCAAATGCAATTGCCTTACCCTCACTAAGCACCTGACCCAATTCGTTAAATAATTCTGGACCCAACTCGGCAACCCTTCTTGCCTATTTACTGTTCCTGGTTACAAACAAATCCTCTGGTACACTTTTCATTGTCTGGCTGACAGAGAAGCAAAATGCTATACCATTCTCGAGTGCTTGCTCTGCAAGCTCTAATCTTAGACAACAGGAATGCTAATCAGCCCATGGAAACAATCTGACGAGTAATAATTACACGTTTTGCCTTCCACTAGATAAAAATGATCTGGCCCATTAAGATGTTGCACTTCGGTATTTTAATAATAAATGGGTCTCCCCCCATCCAGTCTAGTTCTCCGAGAATAATAAAGAGCCTCTAATGGGAAAGGAGTTAATGATTTCTTGCCCTTTTTCCTCTTCTTTGCTACCTCCCCTGGAAATAATTCCAGTGACAGCTTTCAAAGAGGGGCAAAACAATCAAAGCTTGGGAAGTAAACGGTGTGTGTTCAGGAAATTCATACATCTTCACTGTGGTGAGGATCAGGGCCTGTCCTTTTAAAAAATTGCTTTCAGATTCTGTGTGGGTTTCTGAGCACTTGAGTACCCTGGCTTCTGGCCATAGCCATCAATACCAGCTGCTGAGGGAATTCATTCTCCTGTCACCTAGTTTCAAGCCTACTAATAAACTTCTCCAGCAGCACCGCTATTTGGCCTCGCAATAGATTGACTGTGTTGCTGTGCAATAAAGACCCACCCTGACAGTCTATTTTGTTTTTAAAGACATGTATCCTTGATTACTCATTTGCTACAAGCGGGCATACATCAGAGAAATATTCCATAGGTAGCGGTCTGCATTGCTAGACCAATCTTAAGAGATCATCTAACTTGAAGTGTTTCAGGTTGTGTATTCTTGCAGAGGTCACTATGAGAACAGGGAAGGTGTGTACTGAGTTGCTCTGGGGCCATTCCAGTGGCTCAAGGGATGATCAAAATAGAGGTGGTGAATGAAGGACAACACTGTATGCCAGGGGCAGGCAATTATTTCAGGCAGAGGGCCGCTTTCTGAGTTTTGGTAAACCATCGAGGGCCATGACTGGTAGCCATGGGAAGAAAAATATTAATTTTCTAAATTTTTTAGCGACCCTGCAGGCCAGGTAGAATGACCTGGCAGGTCACATCTAGCTTGCGGGCCACATTTTGCCCACCCCTGCTGTATACACAACTAACATGGCTCTTGGCAAGTCAAAGTACCAGTTTATGACTAGGTTTTCTATAGGGTTTGACTCAGCAGCTCCCTTTGAGAATAACAGACTTGCCTTCTGTCTCACGGAGCTGTTGAGCACTGTGTTCCTTTGGAAAGTTTAGCAGACGGGATTCACTGTGGCACAAAACCTTAAAACTCTGACAAAACCCTGTGGCTGAAAGCATAACAATTGCTATGAAAGTAACCTCTTTAACATTTTTCTCCCCTTCTTTTGATGACTTGGAAGTAAAGGTCAGTCAAAAAAAACGAGAGGTGGCCTTAGACTTGGGGACTGAGAAGCAGAGGCTGAAGGAACAGGAAGAGAGTCATAGTGTCAGCGAAGCTGAAAGACAGGAAAAACGAAGGCGCTGTAGATAGAATGGAAAAATCCCAGTACAGAGAGAGAGGATTGTCTGGGGAGCTAACCCCTGAACGAGTTTTATATTGAGCCAACCCCTGAACGAGCTTTATAGTTAGTTCATAACTTGAAACTTGAATGTGGAGGGAGGCTGAAAATGTTTTATTCAGCCCTGATTGATTTCATTGGAGAAGAGTATTATTTGTTTTGTGGCTTAGGCCACAAAAAGAATGGGACTTAGGTACCTGCCTGGATCCTTTGTGGATCTAGCCCTAACTACTGCTTTTGGCACTTACATCCACTCAGCTCCAGGGCTCTGGTATCCCCCCCACCCCTTCACACACACACACAAAGCTTGAAAGAAAGGACTACCTTTTCCTTAGTATTTGAAAAAGTGGGCTCCAGTGTCTAAAGGGCTCAAGGCTGTGAATTCTGAATGGAGAGAAGTGCTTTTGGGGAGTTCAGCATAAGGCACTTATATCCCAGAAGGGAACAGACAGTCCCCCATTCTCAGAAAGTGATGTGAGTAGTCACATGTTAAGGGTTAATATCATTTCTTGTCTGCACATCTCTGGCTTGGCACTAGATGGCTGGAAAGCAGGGGCGTTGTTAGGAGCCAGGACACCTGCATTCTGTCCCTGCTTGGATGGTGTAAGGAGGCTGGGAGTGGTGCATCCTGGGATGCTGGAGGACTGTACGTTGCTCATTTTATCTCATTGGAACAGACTGAAATTAACAAGAGTTAAGTAGCGTGGCCCAGAGTTAATCCTCTACTGAAGTGACATAATTTTGAGATACTCATAGGCCATTTAGCTCAAGTTAGTGACTTTTAACATATGGATGCTCATATTTTAAGTGCCCTTAGTGTGGTCTAGGTGTAATATGCAACTGGGGGGGCCTAATTCTCCCCAGGCACTGTTTAAGGGGCCCAGGCACCTAACTTGGATATTGTGAATTACAGTAGGTGGCAAGGTACCTAAGGTAAGGTAACTACACTGCAATGCCCAGTGTTGTGGAGCCGGAAACATTGTGCGACTCTAGCCTGTAATGTCTATTTTTGTCTCTGTCATAAATAATCATATGTTTTAAGTATCTCAAACATTTATAATAACAGGTATCCCAAAATACACATATGCTACCCTCCCCCCCCAGCCCTTTCCCTCCCCTATTCCCCTTCCCCGCGTTACTGTCAAAATTCATTTTATAACTTATTTTCTGTTGATAAGAATGCCAAGGTATTTGTCCTTAGCATTAAGGAATTCCATGGACTTCACAGTATATTACACATCAGCAAACTATAATACACTGTAGTTCTATCCCTGAGGTGAAACTTTGAAAAGCTGATGGCACCTGTAAAAAAACAAAAAAACCCACAAAGCTAATTTCAAAGAGCAGAAAACTTCAGAGATAAGAACCTCATCTCCCACCAGCAAGGCTCTAGCTGAATGGAAAGAGCCTTTATTTCATTTGCTGAACTGGAAGCTTTAGTTTTTTGGAAGCGTTGTAAGAATAGCCAATACTTTTGCAGAGGCTTCATGGTGAGAGGCTGGCTATTATTCACTCTAAAAAAAGAAAAATTTTGATTTCAGGAGCCTGGGAAACATCCTTAGTTCTTTGTAGCTAAGAGCTACATGAATTCATACAAACTCTGTCTTTTGTGGGTTGTAGAACCTTACCATACAATAAGCATAGGATCTGAAGTGGTTACAAATATGGCTGATTTAAGACTGAAAGAAAGAGTAGGAAAGTCCTGCTCCCTCACTTCTAGGTTAGGGACAGACATTCAAAAAGCCTGAGCCTAAATTGATTCAATCTTAACCTGGCTAGACTAAATGGCTAAACCCGGCTAGACTATATGGTTTGTAACCATATAGACATCCCAGAAATGCAAGCACTTGCCTGCAGCAGCTCAGGCTAGAAGCCAGGGGGCACTAGAGCAGCCCTCCCTTTCCTTCCACAGTGCTGAATTGAGGGGGGCACGGTTAGGCCCCAGCAGGATGCTCTGATTAGGAGTGGATTCCACCCCTCCCCCCGAACAGCCCAGAAGGCAGTTGATAACACAGTGTTTATCACCCCTATCTCAATGTTTATTACTGCACCAGAACACAAAGCCTCTCTCCATTACTTCAAGCTCTTCTGAAAAAGCTTTTCCAAAGAAGGAACAGAGGGACATTACCAGCTACCTGTTAATTAGCTCCAAAGAAGCCGACACTGCTGTCTGCTTTTGTCCTGTCTGCCACAGCACAGACTGTGGTATGCTAGCTAATGCTGAGAAGTGTCTGTGTAAGGCAGAGGGGAGTGGGGGCCCCTGATTCAGCAGCAAATGGTGAGGGGCGGGGAAAGCAGGAGGAATCCAGGCAGACCCCACTGTACTTGCAGTCTCTGCTGGAGCTGCAGCCAGGGAGCAGAGGGGAGGGGCCAGTTCTGCTGGGCTGGAGCAGTGAGCAAAGCCCCGCCCAGAGCTACAAAGCAACTGGGATGATGGGGTATTGTGATTTAACTTAAACCAGGGGATTCTGATTTAACTTAAACCTGGGACAGACATTGCATAAACCAGTTTAAGCCAAATCAGTTAAGTCTGATACTACATTCAACTCAGTTTATCTCAAACTGGTTATAGCCATTTTTAGACTGGTTTATATACACTGAACATCTGTTCTGTTACAGGCTTAAACCAGTTTCTGATTACTTAAATCAGTTTGTGTGTAATGTCTGTCCCTAGCCCTACAGACAGGGCCACCCCCATGCTTTGGGAGGCCCTGCAGAACCAAGTGGAGCAGCAGTGGTGTGGAGCTGGATGGAGCAGCAGCTCCATGTTCAGCCACTCACTACCACCCTGCAGCTGCCAATGGTGGTGGCAGCTTCTTCAGGTCTGGGATCGGAGTGGGGGCGAAGCCCTGCTTGGGCTGATTTGCTTGGGTCGCCTTTGCCTACAGATGGGGAAACTGATGTATATGAGCATTAAGGATCTTATTTTCAGAATTACAGGACATTTCCAGCAACCAGGGACTTCATATATAATATGCGTGTATGTGCGTGTGCATTGCAGTGATGCCAGGACCAGGATGCTAGGAACTGTGAACACACATTTTAAACATGTCTCAATTTATGCAGCCTACTTTCTAAATAGACAAGATGGACAAGAGATGGGAGGGAAAATAGAGGTTCCATAACTTGCACAAGGTCATATGACAGATCAGTGACATAGCCGGAATTTGAATCCAGGTCTCTTGCTTCCCACAAAACCAAAATTCCTGCCATAGTTCACTTCACTTGCAAAACCAAGGCTCCAAACCACTTGCAACAAGGATAGAGACTGTTTTGATAGGTTGGGAAGAGAACCAAGATATTTTGGCTATTAGGTTTTTTTTTTGAAGGGGAAAAGACAAAAAGCCACCTCCCCAAATCTCCTATTGATGTCCTGGGCTTCGGATTGGGCTCATATTGTTCACAAATCTCCCCTCAGTTCCATGAATACTGTGACAATACCCTGGCAAGTTTTTTCAAGCAATTTCCAGACCCAAAATTGTTCCAGTACTGTTCAGTGTAGTTACATGTGCTGGCTGACGGCTGGTCACTTCAGTCACCCGGTACATTGGCTGTGCTTTCTGAGTGAGTGATTGAATAAGTAGTAGCAAATAAGAAAATACCGTTTTCACTCATGAATCCCATTGCACTAGGAAACAAAATCCTAATGGGAAATCCTGGGGGATAGCAAATAGAAAAATGGGGGAAGGAATATATTTGAATTAAGTAGCCATTCTGATGGTGAATGAGAATTTGTGAACGCCATTTCACAGCATTTAAATTAGAAGCTAGCAAATCCCTGCTGTAGTAAACTGGATCTGCATCCATCTCCCTCCAATTTTATTCTTGGTTTGTTACACTTCTTTTGTGCACAAAGGATACATCTGACAGCTGCTAGGGGGGACTTTGAGAAGTAAAAGGGGAAATTCATTTAAAAGGTCTGTTTGTCAAAGTAACCATTTTGATGAATTGTTGTGGGAAAGTTTTGTTTTTACAGATGATATCTCCTCCCACTCGTTACATAATCTTGGTTTATGGGTTTGAATTTAGTCCCTAACTCTGCACATTGGATGGCTGAAGCCCTGGATGTCAGATGCCTTAAAAGGATTAGCTCGCTGTATATAACCAATAAAATTGATTTGTGAATTACAGATCCCCTCTCTTAGAAGTAATAAAGTTTGCTTCTTGAGAGCAGTGAAGTTTCTTCCTTGCGGCTGTGAGCGCAGCCATTCTAGGTCAGTATACGTTATTGGCAGCATGCTTGGAGGAGAGGGGGAAAATGAAATAAGGGACAGGAAGAAAGCTATATTGAGTAGAATTGCTCCAAACCAATTACAAATACAATAAAACTATAAAGCCCAACCCTGCTCTGTGGCAATACTCCCACTGACTTTAATAGGAACAAGGCTGAACCCTTATCTCATATTATGTCATTGATACAAATGATACCCCAAAGGACCTGACCCAGATATTCCTCACTCACCTTGGCTTTAATGCATCGATGGCACATTACACAGGCCCAAAACCTACCCCTTCCTTTTCCATTGGCTAGGATTTGGGAAACATCCCTATTGACTTCAGTGGAGTGACACTAATTAGCAGCAGCTGAAGATATGGCATTG
Organism: Caiman crocodilus; assembly: GCA_030014935.1. Taxonomy (NCBI): domain Eukaryota; kingdom Metazoa; phylum Chordata; order Crocodylia; family Alligatoridae; genus Caiman; species Caiman crocodilus. The sequence goes on along the minus strand of JAGPOW010001167.1, from coordinate 17,729,270 downwards.
ATTGTGCAAGGTATACAGAATTGGACCAAACTCCTATCTAGTTAGATGATTGTTAAAAAAAAGAAACTAGAGTAAAACAAAACCTTCAGTTGGACAGTTCAGTTGAATGGAAGTTCTGGGTATTCACAGTAAGGGTTTCAGTACTGGGCCATAAAAGGATTTGGAAACAAAAGGCATGAGCTAGGGATGTAAAGAGAAAGACCAAGAGTCCATTAGATCCAGAGGCTGAGAAAAGCAGAAGCAGGCAGCAGGAACTGCAAGAGGTCTGGTTTTACAACAGTGTCACAAAGATGTAAAGGAAGGGATAAAAAGACAGATCAGTGAGGCTGTAACAGGTCTGTGAAAGAGCTGAAAGCCCTACTTGGGGTCTGGGATAGATTCGTCCACATGTGCAAGTCAGAGCAACTATCCTTAAGGAGGTCAACTGATTGCACAACAGCCTATATGGGTCTGATTGCACAAAAAATGTCCACTGGATAAGGATTGTGGCCTTGACCGGTACAGATTCATTGTTCTTGCTCTGATCTGAATTCAGTCAATGCACACTAAAGCAGTTCTTGCTGAATGATCTCTGCACAGCAAGTTTATTCTGTGAAGTGCACCTGAACAGACGGTTATGACTTTAACGCTGTGAAAAAGGATCCCCAGCTACAGAAACAGCTGAGATGTACTATGTACAGTCGGTAGGTAATATTCCAAAGCCTACAAAGTATATACACTGGGTATGTCTACATGAGCGCTTTTATGTGCAGTAGCCTAGTTTACTGTGCTTTAAAGTGTCACATAAAAAGCTGTGTGATTATGCTAATGCACAGTAAGCTAGGCTACTGCGCATTAAATGTCACTTAAAAACTGTGCGCTTTAAGGCAGCCTAATGTGCACTTGTTTAGTACACAAAATTGTTTAGTCTCAAATTGGTTACTACCACTGGAGGTACTAAATGTAATGTGCATTAGGAACAGCACCTTCATGCACGTGTAGAAGTGCTTACCGACTATAAAAATGTAATCAGACCAAACATAGCTTTGTAGTTTCCAGAAGCTGACTATGTTATGAAACAGTAACTGCAACATATTAAAAGAAAATAAAATACAATTGGGAAAAGGGATTAAAGTGGAAGGACAAAAGAAATCCCTTACCATGCTTTTGTCTGGCTCTAAATCAGTTCATTTCAAGGCTGATCATTAGAAATGCACATGAATGTAGGAAGCAAGGAAAGTTTAATGCTGTTGGAAAAGAACTGAATGTAATGATGAAACACTGTCAGTTTGAGAGAGAAATAAACCCTTCTGGAGCTCTGAAAAGCCCACAGGGAAAAATCTTTGCCTAGAACATCTATCCTTGCAGAGGTTGCAGTCTGAATAAGACTTCTCTCCAGGTTCTCTGCACATATTTGCAGTGCATTTGTCTTCTGGCAAGCATGGCAAAAGAAGAGACTGTGCATCCTATACTTCACTTCCTTGTACAGACTTTGACACTCTTCCCCAGGCCATAAGCCACTAGAGTGGCCATAGCCTCTCTCTAGGGTTGTGTTTCTGTGGCTGTTTACTGTGGTTGCAGCACACATACCCATACCTAAGCAAATTTGAGTGTAGCTTGGAAAATGTGGCAGTAGAGGCTTCTCTTTGGAATACGCAGGCCTGCTGGGGATCTTGGGTACTAGCTCAGACAGCTAGCCTACCCTGAAGTCCATGCCACCTTCTCTGCACAGCTGCTGTTACCTCAACTAGCTAAATTAAAGCTAGCTCAGGTGGATCTACATGTGCTGTAATCCCATCTCCCAAGTGCAGCACAGATGAAGTATCCAAGGCCTTCTGTGACCTTCTAGCCTCGAACAGCCATTTGTGTGCTGCCTTGGTTCGGACAGTCAGTGACAAACATCCCAAAGTTTCTTGCAGACCCCGAGGTAGATGCTTATTACCAAGGGGGCCACCCCCAAACTTACTCACCACAACTTTTAAATGCAACTTCAGTGGGGGGAGAGTAATCCGCCAGAGTCTCCTCAGTGGTGGATACTCTGCCAGACGGCCATCCATAGGGCTCTACCTCCCCAACACCCCAGCTTCACGCCAACCTCGGCAGGTCACTGGATCTTATCAGCCATTCCTCCAATGCCACTGTACTCTTGACCCTGATGTCCTCCTAAGGCTTGTGTCCCCTGGCACTTTCTCCTACGATGGCCTAGTGAAACTGCTATCTAGCCTCAGCTGGGCCTTCTCCTGCCCTAAGCTGCGTCAAGCTGGGAACTGAGGGACCAAACAGCAAATAACACAAGAAAAAAAAAAAGGGAAGAAAAAAAGGAAGGATGGGAAGGCCCTGCCTGCACCTCTATCCTGTGCTTTCTTCCCTTTTACCGGGACTTTTCTTATTAGAAGACTTAGTCCCCTGGCATCATCTCTCCTACCACACAACCCCTCCAAAAGGGGGAAAAGGAAAAAAAAGGAACAAACGGAAATTACGAACTGGGTAGAGTTTGGCTGGCTACCTTCCCGAACCTTCAGTTTAGGATATGGAGGAGCCTCCTCGTCACTCTCTCCATGATCCTTTGTCTTTGTCCCCACCAGCTAGTGTCCCACACCTGGTATCTGGGCACTCTCTGGGGAATGATCTATCATATGGCCAGGGTGGCTAATGCTTCTCTTTCTGGGCCATTACTCCCCTGAGGTCGCCGAATGCGGCTCAGGGAGTCACCCCCCCCGACGTTGTCTGAGGCGTCCCACTTCCTGCACCCCATGGTCCGTCCTTGTCCAGTTGACCGCTGCTTGTGCTGCGGGCTACTACCATGTCTGTTACTGCCCTGCCAGGCTTTCTCTCTTGTGACTCCCACCAGTCTCTGCTGGTGCAGAAAGCCTCCTCTGGCTGTTCTGCCTCCTGGGCACACCAGCCTCTGCTGGTGCGGAGAGCCTCCACTGGCTCTCCCTCCTCCTGAGCACACTGGTCACCGCTGGTTCAGGGAGCCTCTGCAGCCTCTCTCTCATTCTGAGCACGTCTGCCATTGTCAGTGCTGAGAGTCTACACTGACTCTTCCCCCTGCTCTCCGCTGGTGATCCTCTTTATTCCTACCAGCCGGTGATTGCCAATGACGTCACCGGCTGGCCTCAGCTGAGTAAAGACGTGGCTTACAACCCACGCACGTTCCCACCTTCTCTCCAGCTGTGTTGTGGGCCCTGCTGCAGGTAAGTGTTTTTCTTTTATTATTTCCTTCCCTTTCATGCCTTGTCTTTGCCCTAGGGGCCCCCAGTGCATGGATTGGGGCTCTTGCACCCGATCACTCCCGTGATGCACTTGTTCCCTGGTCATCGCTTGGGTTGTGCCTGTTTTGTGCCAACCTCTCTTCTAATCTAGAAATTATTCTACACCTATATTAATTGTCCAGAACATTGATTAAGCCTTACTGTTCAGCTTCTCAAGGTAGCATACAATTACAAATATGACTTAATTCTGGTTACCCAATTTCATAGACAGTACAGAAGCTAAAAGATGATGCTTATGCACTGTTAGGATAGCATGGTCTCAATTGCATGACATACCTGGAAAAGTTTCAGAAGCAACATTTACTTGGTTGCATTTGAATGTATTAGAGCTCATCTAAAATAGTAATATTCACTCAACATGCACAACGTAGCGTGTAGAACAATACTGACTGCATTTCCCAAATTGTTGTGATTTTTAACCACATGATCATAGTGCGTGCTTGCTTGAGTTAGGTTTAATTCCCTACATATCTTTAGCATTTAATTCCCTATGTATTTTTAAAGGTCAACAAGGCAATTAATCAGGGGGGAGGAGGGAAGGAAAAATATCAGGAAGAAAATACCACCAGGCCTTGAAGCTTGTTGACAAAAGCTTCTTTACTCTTTGAACCAATTGGGTGAAATCGCCTGGGCAGCCTGTGCACATAAAATTTACACATCACTTAAAGCAACGGGCTAGCCCTTAACTCAGGCATGGTTTTCTCTCTTTAAACACTAACACTTAACTTGCAAAAGTGCATTTCCAGACAAGGTTGCTGTGTTTTGTATTCCCCTCCCAGCCAAGAATCTTTCTACTGCATGTGTGCCATATTAAGTTTTTAAATGGAAAAGGTCTTTGTTAAAGCCCTCTACAAAAAAATCAAGCACACAAAAAGCAGATTGTTAAAGGCTATTTGGGCACCTCAACATGCAGATAAGTGTTTAAATGGAATTTACAGAAAAGCCTGACTAAATTAAATGCCTAACTTCCATTAACTTTTAATGGGAGTCAAGTACCTAATCTTTTTTAGGCACTTTTGTACATCCCATTCAGTGTGTAGCCGCATTCTTAAATGCCCAAATAGCTTTGTAAATCTGTCCCAAAATGCCTCAATATGTCTATGTCTGACCTCTGTTTTGGTTCTTACATATCAGTCAGTATTTCAAGAGATTTATTTGAGTAGTATGCTTAGAGTTTTCTTCTGTAATGGGAAAAGTTTGTGACAGTCCAAGAATTTCAGTGATAGATAAAAGTATTTTGTTCAAACGTTAACAAAAATAAACGCAACTCACCTTTGGCAGTAAACCAAGCTTGAAGGTTATCGTCCAAAAGACAGGCTTTATAAAATTAAGAGCTAAAAGCTAAGGGGGAAATGTAAGAAGTTTATTTATGGAAATAATTTTGCACACGTAGTTTTGTAGGGCGTAGTAACCACCAGTTTACATGGGACATCTAACATGTCATGGAAGCTGAATGAACATGATCCATCCCTTCTGTATTCACTGAAGTCAGTGGTGCTATGTAGAGGTGCTGGGGTTGTTTGTACCAGCACATTTCCAGTTTTGCTCCCATGACAATTCTTTAGTGCAATGCACTATTGCTAAGGTGAAGGACCTCATTCCTGGTGGGGGGAAGGAAATCTCATCCTCCCATCATGAACAGATGCAGCATGTTCCATTGACCAAGCTGTTCTTAAAACCCTGTTATTTGTAGCATATGTTGTAAGTGAGTAATATTGCTCAGGGCTTATTGTAGTCTTTAGTTTCTGGCTGAGCATACCTGTTTCAGAAACAAATTGAATTGTACAGAAATATTTGTGTCCAAGGACACCAAAACTCTCATCAATACATAAACGTGATCTAGACTTTCTTCCCTATCCCAGATTTTCCTGCAGGTGTGAATCCCATGCAGTGTTCCTACACACTGTTTTTTAATCAGTGATATAACACTTTGTGTACTTGGGTCACTGAAATGAACAAGTATCATGGAACTCCGTATTTCATTAAAAAGAGATTTTTCCACTGAATTGTGTTATATGGCAGACACATTTTTCTCATGTTTTCAGTAATTATAACAGGAAAAACATTAGCTAGAGGCACTTCTGTCCTGGACCTGCACCACAGCCTGTACTAAAGGTGAACTTGCTGCTTAGAAAACATCATCACCTGCATTGATTTCCTGCTTGGAATCTGTCATTTCCCAAGACGAGCAATTGCAGTGAGCCTGGGCTGATCCTTGGCTTCTCACCTCCCACTGTGCACTGCATTGTTGAACTATCGATCCTCAAATACACCATAGCCCCAAAAGAGTGAAACGCTGAAATGTCTATTGAACACTAAACCCTGTGCTTCAATTGCGCTGACCTCGATAGGATTTAAGTATGTACCAACATGTAAGCATCCTCTGCTGACTTGAGACCATATCCCTGTGGTGGGACTTGGCAATAGTGGCACTACATACAGCCTTGTCCCGCATGCTACATCCACCTGTGTTGTGCTCCTCTGCTAATGAAAGGGACTGTTTGGTTCTTGATACCTTTCATCAATTATTTGATTCACAGCGTAGGCAAATCTGCACCCGTTCACTCTTCTAGCTCTGCTAAAACTAGTGGCACCAGCTGCTAGAAGGCACTGGGGGCCCGAGGAATTTCTGCCTCCTTGATTCAACAGGAGTCTGTGTGCAGAGGAGTTGTGCGTGCAATAGTGGCTACACTCAGTACTCGCTAGTTCTCCAAAGCTCTGAGCTAGGTGTTCAAACTCTGCGTCCTCAGAAGGAGTGGGGGTGAAGGGGAGAAAGTGGGTTAGAAACAAGTTTCTCTGTATTTACAGGTCATCTGGCTTCCCCTTAACTCTGACCAACTTTCAGTATGTAAAAACAACATGAAAATGGGCTGTAGAATTTGATACTGTTTCACTGAATGCAGAAGGATAGGGCTGTATCACCTTTCTTTCCATACTTCCAAACAGGCCAGGGCCTCGGTGCAAAATGCTGTTTCAACAGCTGCTGCAGTCAGTAAGGTAGTTTATATGCAGAGGTTGTTTTTTCCAGTGCAGGTCATTACCATACATTAATGACCACTGCATTGAGGACTTTTTGGAGGGGATACTTGCATAAGGTACCGAGCAATCATTCTGCCATCACTTTTGCCAGAAGTGTGCGCCTTGTATAAAATCTAACTGTTGAGCAAAGACAGCAGAAATTCCTGAATACAGCCAAGAACGTCGAATTGCATGTATGGAGACGCCTGATCCTGCGAGGCTCCATGTAAGGTGCTGACTGTCCTTAACTCCTGCTGGAGATGAGTGAGATTGGCATTTTGGAGGAAGGTGCCCGTGATGTACAAGGCGATAGATACCATAACACAAGGTCTGTCATGAAAATTTCCATCAGTGAGAATCACTGCCCTGTGGAGTCACTCTACCTACAATAAAACCAGACTCAAATCCATAGCCTTTAGCTATTGCACAGCTGTTGCAGATAACGGCAGCTAATCGTTTCAACTGTTAGTAAAGTATTGTAATTTCTTCCCCCCTTTCACTACAGCAGCAATACCCTGATCACAGTGCAGTAAAATAAATGCACCAGTCCCTCCTATTTTTGGCATTAACTTTTATAGTGCTATGTCGTCTAGTGCTAAAATCTTGCTGGCACTCCCAGGTTAAGCAGAGTGAGCACTTGGAGGGAAGACCTACAAAGATGATGATGCAGAAAAACAGTTCAGGAGGTGACATGCTTTCCTCAGCATCCACACCTGGCCAAGCACTGTGGTCGTGGAACAGTTCTGTGCTGCTGCACATTTCACTGTCAGCAGAAGTAGTAAAATCAAATCCTTCCCATTTGCAGTCATCACTGATCTCAGGGCATTTTTCAGAAGAATAGAGGTCTGTATTCTCATAGACAAAGTCCAGCTTTGAGCAATGCTATTTGCATATGGACACTTTCTCTCTTATTTTTCAAATGGACACAGTTGCTTTCCTCACTTCTGCTTGTGTGGTCCTACTTTATTAGTCTAAGCTACCATTCAGTACCAGGTGAAAAAATCTCTAAGACAGCAGTGCATTTATACCCTGCTGTATTATAGTAATGGTGAATGCCCTGTGCAATGGGAAAGCACTACCATACTTTCACCCTATACTATATATCCCCAAATAAAATATGCACCTTGTTTTAGGAAGGCAGAATAAAGAGAAGAAAAAAAAAGACTTTTCCAGAATCATGGCTGAATGCTGGCTGCGTGCAACTGGGAGAGTCTGCTCTTCAGTGTCACTCACCTTCCTCTTGTTACTCAGCCAAAACCTAGTGGTTTACCCTCTCCCAGCCACTGCTGAATTGGCAGCAGCTTTTGGCTGACAGTATACCTGCCGGGCCATTCCAGTGTCCCCAAGTTTCCATTAAGCACCTTTGTTTAGTACACACACCAATTTTAGATGGCTTCTTTTTAGGTTAAAAAGTATGTGTGGTATGCAAGTAAGTATGGTAATCTCTCTGTGCACCCGTCTCCCCGCATGTACACAACTTAATTTCCTTTCCTCAGCTAAAAAAAGAAAAAGAAGGGGCTTACCCAAGGTCACAAAGGAAGTTCATGGTAAGTAAAGCAGGGAACAGTATGCCAGCCTAGTCTCTTGACCACTTGGCCACCATTCTTTTCTATCATAGTTCTACTTATATATAATTAAGCAGGCATTTTAAATAAGTAGTCTATGGTGTTCAGTATATCCAGCTGATCTACATTTATAAAATACCATGGGTGTTTCATACATTACACAATAAACCATTTAGTAAAGTGATTCCACTATGAGAATACTGTTGTTGAAATTCTTTCTACGTGCAGCAAACATAAATATGTCCTCCTTTGTTTGATTAGTCAAAAATGGGAATAATCAATTCCACTGCACTGCCTATAATGGATATTCTTTTGCAAAACCTCTGTGGCAGGAAATATTTGATTAAAAAAACCCCAAAGCCTTGCTGTATGGCTTGGAATATGTTAAACTTGTACTCTCTGCTTGGTAGGTCTATTAAATTTCATGTCCTTGTTTTCTCTTTCAGGCTGACAGCTAAGGCAGTTGCTGTATTGTTGCCGATCTTGGGAAGCTCATGGATCTTTGGCGTTCTAGCCGTCAATGACCACGCATTAGTATTTCAGTATATGTTTGCAGTATTCAATTCTCTGCAAGTAAGTACATGGAGGGTCCAGATCAGTGCTGAGGAATACTGCACAGCCAGCTCTTTAGCAACGTTTTCATAGCCTAACTTTGCAATTCTGTTTCCAGAGTAGAATTTGACTTACTCCAGATTAATGTTAAATGTCCGTTTATTCTCTATGTGCTTTCTGCAGTAATAACGTGCAATCCTCAAACCTTCTCTCTTTTTTTGTTTTTTTAAGGGTTTTTTCATCTTTCTGTTTCACTGCCTTCTGAATTCAGAGGTACGTCATTCTCCCCCCCTGCCCCCGAGTAACCTGCTACTAGTAAAACCAAGACCTTATTGATGCTAACGTTTTTTAGGATAATGTTAGGATTATAAATGTTGACGCAAATCTGCTGTTCGTAGGACATTTTTATATAATGATGCTACTTTGAGCGTTCAAACTTTATATCTCAGCCTCCATTCCTTAGCAGTGTGAATGTTTTATTTAGCCAATGTCATTGCAACTTATGAAATATTCAGGAAAGGACTCTGTTAAACACAAGCCTGTGAATGTAAAATAAAGAGGAAAAGCCTCCGTGTCCCTGACATGTATATGTTTCTGCGTTGGCAAACAGGGAACCACTAGTGACGGTTTGGTTCCTCAAAACGGCTGCCCAAACATCATCTCACTTCACCACAGTGGGCGAGATCTGGGGTGTTTAAGAGAAAAAGGGGGATTTCTTAAAATGGGACAAGGGTTCAGAATTCAGGTCCAGAAGCAAAAACACTCTTCAGGCCTGGAGGATTGGGCAACGTTTCCGAAGGGAGAATCATCGGACTGGGGCAGCAGGATGCTCGCAGCTCCTGCCATTAGGCCTGTGACTTCACAATACACACAGAGATCAAGAAAGGCACAATTATTATTCATCTCAGGAAAACATGCCTATAGCATTTACTTGGACATTTCTTAATGAGAAAACAGACCAAATATTTTCCAGGTATTTTTCTGAGCAAGATAAAAGACTCTGGAGGGATTTTTTTCATGCAAGGACTGTCTCTTTGGACCGACTGCTTTAGAGTCAAAGCTTAGCTCTAATAAGTAGGTTTTGCAGAGGGGATCGGTGGAGCTGGAGTAAAAGACTCTTCACCCTCCAGTGTGCACAGTATCGAAACACTACTGCCCTTTCAACCTTGTCAGTGGATATGTCGGTAATGACTTCCTTCCCTGTCCTACCAAGAAAACTGCTCCACAGCCCACCTCTCCCTGACATACCTTGGAGCCACTCCAGGGTTTTCTATGATCCTGCTCTGCTCGGGGCTTTCTCTGCCCGTGGAAGGCCAGGCAGGAAATGTTGTTTGTAAAAATCAGCTATTTTTTAATGCTATCAGCATCATCAGCATGCCGTCTCCCGGAAAGAATAAATAGTTATGGTCTGTGCCCTAGTTCACAGTTAGGGCCCAGTGCTGAATTCTCTGCCTTCAGCAGCCAAGATGTGTAAAGCTAAAAGGGCTGATAGAAGTGAAAGAGGAAAAATACTTTGTTTGTCTATTTTTCCCTGAGCTCTGAAGGCCTTTCCTTCGCGCTGCCCCCCCGAAGCATCTTGTTCTCAGATAAAACAACACAATGTCCAAATATAAATATCTGAATTGCGGCCTTTTCCCTAGGACCCTAACAAGAAAGGAAATTCATGCAACGTGCTGAGTACTCTTTGCCGGCATTTGCTTCACAATTTGAATCCCTGGCAAACAGCATTAGAGCTGAAGAGAACAATCCCCTTCTGGCAAACGGTTCTCGTTAGCTCCATTTTACAGTGTGAAGAGCTACTGGAAACGCCCCTTCAGAGAAACCTTGAAAAATGCTTTGCTTCCTAAAGTATAGTCTAAGAGGGAAACCCAGACCCGGTAAAGGAAAACTGGAGATGTTTTGAATCAGTGAGGCAACACAGAAGTTTCATGCCTATGGTTTTTAACAAAATCTACAGAAGGAATATGTGCAAAGAAATACAGGAGGTGGCTGTGCTTTTGATTGCTTTAGGATCTGTACCTAGACTATTCTTTTATCCCTCCAATTACTTTTTGTCCTGTCTTTGGAAAATAATACAATGGTAATGAAGTGAAAATATATGTATATGTAGCTGTTATAATGGGTGGTAAGAGAGAGCAATGTAAAAGACACACACACAGAGTAATAGGAACCCAACTATACAGAGCACCTTACTGTAAGTGTAATTGTATGCCAGGAAAACAAGTCTATATATGTATGCTCGCTTATGCGTCCATCAAAAGCAGTGGCAAAACTCCCATTGACTTCTGTGGGTGTCAGAGCAATATAACAATAATTAATTCTTATCTGTGTCACGTCAGCCTGGATGACTCAGTGAAGCTGGGGAGGAATTACTTTTCCTGGCTTTTCCATCTGCTGCTTCATAGCTAGTAGCATCTTGGAAATCCCGCTGGAATTTGAATGCTAATGAGCGGCTCTTGAAGGGTGTAGGTCAAAGGCTACTGCTAGCATTTAAGGATCATCAGTTATCATTTCCTCACTAACTGCCAAAAGAGAAACAATTCCACGTCGTGGGAAAATTTTCTGACAAATAGCTAAGATTGCATTTCTAGGTTCTTGGGGTTTTTATCCAAGTAGAGGAGAGATGAATTATGTTGAAAAGCATTGCACAGTTCACAAAGACTCAAGCCCTAGTAAAGTGGCAGCTAAGGCTGTGTATAGTCTGTTCCTGCCCCTTGCAAAGGCAGTCAATTACTCGCACGTGATAAATGAAAGGCAGTTCTTTCAGTGCTATGTTACGGTATGAACGATCCGAGCGATTTTGGTGGGACTCTGAGTGACAAGGGAGGGAAGATTTGCTATTGGGGAAGAGCTCTAGTATTGTAGCCAGGAAAAGTTGTAGGTATTTCCAGGATCCTTATCTGGCGAGCATGTTGGGTAAAATCTTACCCCCACTCCTTCTCCCTTGGAGATTGTTCGTGCTCGCTTTAGCAGGGCCAGGCTGTTGCTGATGCATGCAAAGTGAGCATTGTTCGTAAAAGGTGAGATTTGCCTCTGTTATCTTAAGGCCTAGGCAAAACAACTACTGCTTGGGCTGTGTGCTGCGTCTTTCCAAATTTAGCCCTGCTACAATTCAGCTCTGAAAAGTGGCTCCAGAAGTTACATGATCCAAATGACGTTTCTGCTTCTTACAAAACAGGGTTTTTTAAAAAAAGATTTACTCCCAGGAAGCCAGTGCTGCTTTTGAAGCAGGGTGGGATCTAGTTTGACACACATGCTAGCAAACGCAGTGTTTGGTAAATTCCCGGTGCAGGGCTGAATTCTTCTTGCTCTGACACCTGTGATAGGAGTGCCCTGGTGTCATTTGGCAGGCAGAATCTTTATTACAGCTTGTAGGACTGGCATTTGGGAAAAAAAGCATATAAAAACTGGAGAAATCTTCCATCTGCCATCAAAAGGAGGGAGCCACGTTTTCTTCTTCAGAGTTTGCAATCAGTGAAAGAGGCCTCTATGCTCACACTAACTTGACCCCAATAAATCTCTAGGAGGCAAAGGCATATCTTTGCAATGGCTCTGACCTCTAGCAGCTAGCTCCAGAGCCCACCTGAATGCACAGATCTAGGGGCCCCTCTGGATCTCTATTAGTTGCATGCAAAATGTTAAAAACTCATCAGGGAGCTACTGTTAAACAGAATGAAATCTCCTGATAACATTACTATTTAGAGCAGAACTTCAAATATTCCGAAGCAGCGTATACTTATGTACTGCTTAGCGAGTCACGGGATAAAGGCAATACGTTGCGTTTGAGAAATAAATAAGACTTGATTAGGAATATCTCCTGAAAGCCTGCTAATGTATCATTTCATGCTCTTCTTAAAGGTTAGAGCTGCCTTTAAACACAAAACCAAAGTGTGGTCCCTCACAAGCAGTTCGGTTCGAAACGTCAATGTGAAACCCTTCAACTCTGACATTGTAAGTACTCCTGGTTTTTTTCCTATGATAGTGCTAGGGGTGTTCTAGATTAATAAGACAAGAGGCACAGGAATTAATTAGTACTCCAGGAATTAATTACTGCTCATTTCTAAAGTGTACTCTATGGCAAGCTGCAATGTAAATGAAGTATACTGTGGATCTTTTGAAAGGAAAGGGACAAATCCTGCTTTCTGGTATGTCAGCGAGTACTTTTTAAAAAGTTTGCTGTGCGGGTGCATGTCCAAAGGCCCTTTAAATCAATCAGAATCTTCCCATGGACTTTGTTGGGCTTCGTACCAGGCATTAACTTCATTTGATGCACTCTTTATTTTGCGAAAGTGCCTTCATATTTAGGTCCCAGTCATAAAAATAAATCACTGCACGTGCGTGCTTTTCAATCTCTGCCAACGGTGCTTAAGTTGCCTTGTAGCAAAAGAAATTTGTTTGATAAGAAAGAAGTCTTTAGAACAGGTCGGATCAGAAATGATTGGCAATGACTACTGAACAAGACCTGATGATACATCAAACAATTCCCTTATGGCTTATGCTCTCAAGCTGCTAAGATAATGTTGGAAGCATCTAGGCTGACGCTTTCAAGTTTTTATTTCAAGCAGTCATCTGTGGTTTAGCAATAGAAATAACTCTCCTTTCGATAATCTGGGGGGTTTTTTTCTAGATGACCGGAAACAAACCAGGCACCACTCCTACGAAGCTGAACACCTGGGACAAAAGCACCAATTCAGGCAATAGGATTGACCTATCAGCTGTCTGACATTAAACCCAGCTTCTCACCGAAAATCAAGCCATACATTCAGGACCTCTGACATAGTCTACCAGTAATTTCTCACTGTTCACGCCAGTCGGAACTGCTCTTCTAATCACTGCCTAATAAATTGGAAATTGCCATAATGTTTTATTGAATATGTACAATCAGCCCTCATCTGCTTGCCTCTCCACTTACAATTCAATCTGCCACTTGGACAAGAGCAGTACCTGCAGAATAACTAGCACAAATATACACTGGATGGTTTTGTCAGTGATGATGAAAACAGTAGGTGTTGGCAAGGTGATTATTCCTGTCGAATTCATTCTGGACTACAGGACTGAGGAAAGCCAACATACCTCAGGATGTTTTATACTCTGGGATGAATGAAATGAAATGTTTCCTACTGGGATTTTGTGGTTGAGCTGGTTTTGTGTAGCAGTGCATTCATTCTGTTTACATTTAATATTTTAAGTAACTCAGTTACCCCAGTAAAATGTATTCAGAACACAAACAGCCAACAGGCATTTCATTTGAATCCTGTATATGACCTGGAGGGAAAAAAAGCAAGCTCTCACCAATCAGACCAAAACACAGACTTGGGACTGTCAAATCTGATATAACGTTGTACCTGTGTCCCACAAACAGTGCATGTAGCATACACGAGTCACACGCATACACACACAGTCAACTTGTTAAGTACTCCCTTTGACGTGGCATCTGTAAAAGATATGTATGCCTAAGAATGTGCCGCACCAATCCTCACTGCTAGTTTAGTCCGACTGGTGATTTGTGTCTGCTGGCACACTGCAACACAAGGCAGTCGCCTGAATCTTTCCAATGCAATCAACAGCTGTCCATCGAGTGCATTTCGCAGACAGACTTGACTTGTAGCTTTTCGAAATGGAAATCTGACTCTCTGACTTTATCTTTCTCCTTTTTTCTGGTCAGACTGAGGCACTGAAGTCGAAACATAAAAATGTAATGCAACAAAATACTGTGAAGGCAGCAAGACTGCGGATGGGTCTTTGTATGGTTAGCTACAGACATTTTAAATAGACCTCAAGGCAGTCTCTTGTGTTTTAAAGTCTGCTCTGCATTTTGCAGCTTTTGCCTTAATATCTTTATGTGGGGGTGAGGAATGGGGAATGACATTTTTCATTTAGCCCAATGTCTTCCTGGTCCTTACAAACTACGTCAGTGAGTATTTAATCCATGGAAGTTTTGGGCACCAGTGCTATAGTCAGCTAGCTTTGGGGGACAAGTTGGCTTTCTGGCATGAATACAATCCCGAGAGCTCAAAGTAGCCGGGGACTAATTTATTCCCAAGGCTTATTTAGCAAGAAGGCTCCCCAAAATTCCCATAATTGGGGCTCACTGGGTATCTCCTGTTCCCAGCCATCTCTTTCCCACATCCCCTAGGCAAATCCTCTGGAAGCTTATTCTGGTTTTCTTAATGGTTTGTCCCACAGGAATGGCACAGGATAACTAGCAGAGGGGCTGAAGTATTGAGCTGTCATTTCAAAGCGTCTCTTACCCCTCAATCAAAGGTTTATATACATTTCAGGCCAATTGTGATCTTCCTCAACTTTGTTTTGCTAGAGGTTCAGGGGGATTTGCTGCTATTCGGGACTGGGGCTTGAGGATCCCCAGCAACACGCTGTTAGCCTTTTGCCATTGAGATGCCTCGGCATGGGGAGAATTTTTGTCTGAAAGAACCATAAATTTATAGAATTAAGTTTCCATGGGAACCGAAACTAGTTGTGAATTTGCCTAATATCATATTTTCTCACGTACAACATCTACCTTTCCTCCAAACCCAGCTGCTGACAATTGGAGTGCACGCTATATGCAAGGAAATGTGGTAAGAGCAGTTTCTGCTGCTTGCTTACCAGGAAAAAGTGAAACTAAAGTCTGCACGGGGGCAAAGAGCAGGCTTGGCTCCCTGGCTGCTGCTACTCGGGTCCTTACTGCAACGAAAGATTTATTTACTTCATTCCGTCTTTCATAAACAAGGCACATATTTTATCACAGACATGTTATATGGGAGAAAATATGTTGGTCTGAGACCAAAAAAAGCTAATAGGGAAGAGTTAGAGAAGGTCAAAAAATTATTTCGACATTTTCAGACTGGAATGTTTAATTTTCGAAACCCATATATATTTCATGTTCACTCTTTCAAACTGCAACTTTTGACTTTCTCATTAAAAACACCAAGACCTGTACAGGCAGAGAGCGCTAATAGTGTTTTACACTGCAAGAAACCCAAACTTTTCAGATATGAATTAACACTTTTCTGTCAAAATTTGATGTAAATTAAAAGGGGGGGAGGGGTAAAACAGCATTATAAGCGAAACAAAGCATTTTGTTTTGAGCAGACCGAAAATAATTTTGAGGTTTTTTTCCCCAGATCTTTTGATTTTGCCATAGGATAAACCAATTCATTCGTCACCCGGTTCCAGTCCCTAACCCAGTGGCACCCAACCTTTTGGCCTCCTGGGCCAGATGTGGGAGGCAGGGTTAATCCCTGGGCCCAACCTGGTGTGGGCGACCGTCCTGCCAGGGCCCATTCTGATGCATGAGGCCCTGCCCTGTGTGTGGAATTGGACTCCAGCTCACGCAGGACAGAGGGCCACCTCATCTGGCCACGGGCTTGGAAATTTGGCTGTGGGGAAGTGGTGGCAGCTTTCATTACCACTGCTTTTCTGCCGCCACATTTCCAGACCTTGGGGAGCCCCAAAGGACAGGTGGCGTGGCTCTGCAGGCTGGATCTGGCCTAAGGAGGCTGAGCACCGCTGCTTAACCACGACTGAGCCAGGCTGCAGTCACTGAGTTGGCTTCAACAGGCGCAGCGATCTGGGGGCTCGAGATTTGTGAATACAGTCCGCTGATTAATCCTAACCGTATCTTTTCCAGACAACGATTTTGAAAATCTGAATATTTTGTTGACAGTTAACTATAACAGCAGGAAATGCTAAGTAGTGAAGTAGCTGTATCTGTCAGTTGGCTTTCGTGAATAGCTTGTTCTTTGAGCATTGGCATAATTGTTACAACTCCGCAAACATATCAGACCCTTGTGGACAGAGCATGTCGTCGGGATGCGTGGCAGCAGGTTGTAACAGAACAGTACTGTGATAAGAGTTCAAAGCGTCTGTGTCGTGTGTGGGCAAACTATTTAAACTGTTTTGGTTTTTTTTTTTTTTATACTGGAGCACATCTTTTTTTTAAACTGTGACCATGGATATAGATTTCAAACCCTATTTACTCTTCGACTCATTTTGCTATAGTATATTTCGTCTGTTGTGTTCACAGAATCACCTACGTTTTAAAAAAAGAAAAAATCTTGGTTTTTAAATATATACATTTGCTTCTATGCGTTTTCTTACCTGCTGCACTACTCCTATACTGAATTTATAGCAGTCACATAGGTCACTGCTGGTGGCGATTATTATTTTAGATTCGTTTGAAAACGACATTTAGCACACAATATGAGAGCATGTACTATAAAGGGTTAAATCTATTTTTCATCCAGGCTTATCATATTATAAAGTGATCCCTAAAAATACATGAATAGGCTCAATGAATCATAAAAATGATTTTAACACTGCAATGTGACATAGATGTATTATATAAGGAGGGAACATTTATTATCCTGTATGTACTGAGACCTATTGTAGATACTGCAATATTTTTTCCAGTGAATAACCAGTGTCCCATTGCTTTAACTTTGCATTTTGAACATTACCTGTAATAAAGAATTATATCTTGGTTATGCCACATGAGGTTAAGAGTTAGAACACTGTATTAGTAATTCTGTTAGGAAAAACACAAACAGACCATAAATGTTGCTCGTTTCGATCTAAGTCTGTTCATCTTGTTTGACTCAATGTATTTTTCAGTTTTACTGAATGCAGCAAATGTACCGAATAAGAAAGGCTCAAATTAATCTTTTTTTTTTTAAAACCCTCCTTTTATCCTCAGCCTTTTAAAGTATGAAGGTCATGAAACTTATTTATAGGCTTGTATATAGCAGCTTTTGCAATATTTCCTTAAGATGGCATTATTTTGTCAATGGTATGAAATCTTAATTGAATGAGATGTGAGTTTGAAAATAGATTATGTAGCAGGAATGACTTTGCGAGCAAGTAATAAAGTAATTTAGGTTTTTTCCACCCCCAAAATAAAATAAGAAATCTTAATTTCCTAACAGAATTTTGTATTTATTCAATTTATGCTCTCCGCCTAGATTATAAAGAACATTAGAAAATATATAGCTCCTTATAAATACCAATATTGTGCCTCAAGATACAAGTCCTTACTTGTGTGAAGTCCCCCGTGAAGTATTTGCTACTTCTGGCCTAGCATAACCAAGATAATATCTAGCTTTGTTTTAAATTTCATAGCCACAGACTATGTTGGGGATTGTAATTCCCTCCTCTTAAGAAACCAAATTGCTGTGGTAGCTGCTGTAAATTATTTGCTATAAACCAAGCCGTTCCAACAGCTTACCCTGTGTTTGCTCCTGAATGGTCAATGGGCTTTTAGGGCTAGGAAAAAATAAGGTTACTATTTTGGATGCTGAACTAGAACAACCACCTGTGGTAGAAACTACAGAAGGTCAGTTTTCACTCGCCAGATGCATAAAGTTGCTCAGTGGTTTGGGGACAGGGACCATTCAGGTCATTACGGGCTAAGGACTCAGTGCATCTAGCCACGGATCTGTGAGAAATCCAGACCCACACCCTTTTGTCCTGTCTAGAAGCAAAAAGTTTGCACTGTTTTCACTGCCTTTCAGCTCCCTGGCCCCATTTATGCACAATCAGCTCACCAACAATACTGGACAATATCTCCGTGATGTGCCTCTTTGGAGAGAGGTGGTGAAAATGATACTATGGATGTAGTGATCCGGGCATGGAGGAGCAATTACCATTCTGTGGCATTTGGCAGTCCTACCTTGTGCAGAAGCCATGCAGAGGGCAGCTGTTTCCTGACTGCTCGCCTCCTGCTCTGGGTTAGTGGGTAGAGCATTAGACAGGCACTGAGAAAACTTGTGTTCAGTTTGTAACGGGATAATCTTGCATAAGTCACTTCCCCCTGTTGTGATTCATTTTCTATCTATAAAATAGAGATAAAGCAGTTTACAAAGGAGGTCAATGAAACTCAGATCTATAGATGACCAGTGCTTACATGATTTATTATAACACTTCAACCCCTTGCTGGATTTTTATGCCTACAGGCCATTAATCTCCTGTCTGTTCCACCTCCCACACCATTTCCTTAAACGTTTAGGGCAGAATCTCAATTCATTCTGTTCACTCATACGGCACATTTATAGCTGCAAAAAAGTCATTTTTGGCACTTAGGCGCAATTTGTCATTTTATTCCATGTGTGGTGTGTGCGTCCATACAGCTAATGAGCAAGTGTGCTAGCCAGTCTGCACTCTAGCTAGCCAGTAGGGGTGTGCGAAGTGGGCCTATTCGATTTGGATTCAGCCCGAATCAGGGACAGTGATTCGATTTGTTGATTCAGATCACTGTCCCTGATTTGATTCAGCCGAATCTGAAGATTCGATGCCGTTTCGGAGAATCAGTGATTTGGACATAGAGACAGCTTTAAAAGTTTTTTCTACATACCTCAAGGTACCAGCACAGCTTGTGAATACTGCCATGCTGGGGTGGATGGAGTATCCCACTGGAGAGCTGGGGGCCCCTCCATGTGCTTGGGAGCGAACCCA
>JAGPOW010001167.1:17681998-17697544 GCA_030014935.1 Caiman crocodilus | reverse complement strand
CAGTAGGCCTTCCCTGGGAGCATGTCTACACATTTTCCCTACTGGGAGCAAATCTGCTCCCAACAGGAATAGCTTGATATACAGCTGCTCCTACCCTAGACTCCAGCAGAGTGCTAGCCTGGGGGCTGGCAGGGAGCACGAGGGTCCAGTCCCTATGTACACGGGGCCAAGAGATCTTTGCTGGCTGCAGTGGTTGCTGTCTTCTGGCCTTATGCACGTTGGGAGGGGTCCTGATATGCGTGGGGCTGGGTGACCACAGCTGCTGCAGAGGTCTACCAGTCTTGTGCATATGGGAACTAGCTCCACACTTAGTAGTGGGGCCCAGTGCTGGGCAGGAACTATCCCACATCTGGGGAAGCTCCCAGTCAGCCCACATCTGGATAGGGATTCCTGCCTAGCCAGGGGCTCATAAAAAGCTGCCCTAGAAACAGGACAGCTTCCACCCAGCCAGAGGCTGGCTGGGACCTGACCCAGAACTGGGACAGCTCCCAGCAAGTCCCGATCAGTGTCTACACATACACTGTTGTGCAATTTCCACCATACAGTGAGTTTACTACCTGTGTTAACAGGTAGTAGCTAACTCTGCAGTAAATGTTGTACACGTATAGACAGTGATGCTTTACTGCACAGTAGATTAGTCTGTTGTGCAGTAAAGTGTCTTGGGTAGACATGCCCACTGAGTCATTTAGCTTTGCTGTCAGATGCTGTTCAAAGGAGTGATTTGTAAGTATTTTCTTTCTGCCTCTCCTCCAGACAGAAATCATTAGAGAAGATTTAATCAAGAAAGAGTAATGATCTTGATAGAAGCTAGCCAGACAAATAAGATAATCACTTGATTTCTGTGTACTATGTAGCCTGTTAACAGACCTGGATATTTTAAAATAGAGTCTACAATATTCATTAAACTGATATAACTTCAGCTGTCCCTTTTTGTTACAACCCTGATTTCAAGCCCCAGGTCTGATCTCTCTTATTCTATAGGTCTTTACACACACACACACACACACACACACACACACACACACACACACACACACACACACACACACTCTCTTCCAATTACACTGAAGCTTGTGGATTTAAAAAGGAGCTATATTAGGTACTGTAATATCAGAATGTCTTATCTGAAAATCCACTGCACTACAAATCACAAATCCAGAAGTTCAATGATGCTGGCAATGAAATGCCACAATGCTTATGAAAGCTGCCAGGACTTGAGACATTTGCAGCTTTTTAATAGGAACCAGGTCTTGGCAAAAACTTGGATACAGTGTGGTTTCTAAATAAGTTACGTAGGGTCAGATTACATCAGATCATTTGTTTCTTTCAGTCCACGCCCTGGCTGATGGCTCAGAGGGTGAGGACACTTTACCTAGTCCATAATAATCTGTAAGAAAAGGTGAGCTATGTGGTAAAGACTTCACAGGGGTCTCTCCAAGCGACCAGAATCTCAGCAACTGAAACTTCGTGGAGGCACTACAAGACCTTATATTTCACTGTCTGATGACAAGGTGCGCTTCCCTTGTGCAACGGGGAGAGGGACCAGTCTCCAGAATCCGTGGGTCTTTGATACTGTGGAGGCCCTGTATCTCCACTCAGCCTCCCCGAATCTGTCCCCCTCCCACCGCCACAGCTCAAACGGAGCCACTGTGATAGGACTTACCCTCCTAGTTGTTTTTTCTGGTTCCCCACTAATTGGGATACCGCAGATGGCAAGGTGTCTGCATCAAAGCTAAAAAAGCCTTGGGTGTGAACTTTTCTGAGGATTCCCTGTTGAGATCTGGAAGGCCTATGTATACAGAACAGCAGTCCCATCCCTCAGTCTTCCCCTCCTTCCCTCTGCACAGGGCTTGGATCCTAGAGGGAAACACCTATCCGCAAGGTCCACACACAGCAAGGTAGCTAGTCCATTTTTATGTCCTATGAGAATCTATTGCTGTCTTTCTCTATTTGCCTCTAGAGGTAGAAAAATTGGTTTGCTCCAAAGCCAGGCAGATTTTACGACTAGTTTAATGTCTCATCTTGGATAGGGTAGAGGATAGGGTACGGCAGACTTAATTTATTCATGATTCAGGAAAAGCAGGCAGTTCTCGTATCAGTTGGATCAACCCAGAAAGGCCTTGCTAGTTGTACCATTTCTATCTAGTAGTATCTAGGTGCTAGGTATAACAGCTTTAGTACTAACTCATTCCTTCGGAGAAAACAACTGAATGCTGAATGACAGAAATGTTGCTGAGGTGCCAACTGCTATTCATGAGAGGCTAGCAGAGAAATCATGAAGCTAATTTCACATACAGTGGGTATACGTGGTGCATAGAAACAAGGCATTAGCCAAGAGGGCGTTTTATCTGAAAATCCACCTTGTTGCACATCACAAAAAACAAATGTGCAATGGATATTTGTATTGAAGTATCACAATACTTATGTACTGCCTGGATATTTGTAGTCTTTTATGGTTCCACCCAATCTTGCTTGGCTAAAAGCCTTGGATCCAGTGCTTGTTTTCTAATTAGAAAATGTAAGATTTGTTGTAGTGGTCAATTAAGTAGTCAGGAAGAAGCATTTGGTATCTGAGCAAAGAATAATTTGGTTGTTGTAAGATACTTGTTAACACAATTTCCCTCCTACCCATTTGTTTTCAGAAAACAGAATGTAAAAGATGCAAGCCTTGTCTTCTTCCTGTTTATAACTGTGATGCCTTTGTCTAATTTTGTAAGACAATTATTGAAAGTGAAGGCTCGCAATTGATTTGGGGAAAAATGGTGCCAATACTGAAAGAGCCTTTCTCAATTGAAATATTACAGCAGATCAGCAGTGTGACTTGAAGAGCACTCAGAAGAGTAACAGATACAAACAGGTGCAACTCAAAGGATATCCCAGATGTAATTAGATATTATAGTGATATTTGTGTGGACATTATTTTGAGTTTCCCACAGACCTGTTTGCTTCTAGGTTACTGGGGAAACTAGAAGGAGAAGAATTAAGAGGCATGCACACAGATCAGTGTTATAAATAGGCCATAGAGGCATATATTAACATCATTTACTAAAATCTGGTGTAGAATCCCTGCTTCCCCTCTCGTTCCCCCTCCCTCCCGCCCCCACAAAAAATAATCCCAGGGTTAAAACTACACTGTATGAGTTGCACTCATGTAGGTGTTGGGTCTTTGCATCCATCTATAATACTAGCGTTTCCATTTCCTAGCAGCAAGTGACTATAATAGTGCTGAGGCCTGGGGCAGCTACCCCAGAACTTGTTTGTCTGCTCCAGATGTATATGACTGGCATCAGTTTACAAAACCAAACTAAGTTACACTGGGGTTAACTTGTCATGTGCCCAGACCCACGTGACAAGAGAAAGCCAGTTCTTACAGCCTGTCTGGTAGCCTAAAGCATGTTAAGACTCAGCACCAAAGCCACGCTGGTGATATCTTCAAGCAGAAGTGGTAAACCAGATGGCACATATCACTTACTTTTGGGTACTTATGCAAACCATGGGGCCATTTCCTGTATTCTTTACATTTTGCAAACACCCACCCTGCAGCTGGAGTAAATTCTGAGGAAACTACAAAGTCTGCCACTCCTTTCTGTTCCTATTACCCCATTTCAAAGTTTATTGAAGTCAACAGAAAGCCTTCTTTTGCCTTCAACTGACTCACAATTATGCCTAAATTGCTCAGAGATCGATCATGAAATTCTATTACTTAGATGATGGGTGAGCTATATGGATACCTAGACAGGTAGAAAATGTCACTAATGACTTTCATAACCTTCCTTTTTCTGCTGATTGCCTCCTCAAAGCTTGTTGCAAATATTCACAATCTGATCTGTTATGTAAGGTGTTTGGTTTTGCTTCTAGTCTCTTATTTGCGTGACATCCGCAACTAACAGCATACATAGTCAATGTTACAAATCAGCACACGTTGTTAAGTTACAGAACACTAATCAGGTATTGTGTCTATTTTCTCATTTGGTGATTTATACAAGTAACTAAACAAGGCGCATTTCAAAAATGACATTTGATGAATATTCAAGTGTTAAAGCTAACATTTTGCAAGTAATCAGGCTATTTATATCAACTATTTGGATATTCTTGGAAAAGGAAACACAAATGGATCAAAGGTACTGTTGAATCAAAATTCACTTTCGGCTTCAAATAAGCTGGCAGGCTTTTTTACCGTGCACCTCAGCTCTACTCCTGTGGTCACCAGTCACTAGGAAGCACTCCAGAGCAAGCCACTTATGCTTGAGAGACATTGCTTAAAAAGAATGTTGCTTTTAATGTGAGAAATACAAAAAATCCTTTATAAAAAGAAACAGTCTGCAAATGGAAATATCTGGGGAGGAGGGAAAACATT
Source organism: Caiman crocodilus (assembly GCA_030014935.1). Taxonomy (NCBI): domain Eukaryota; kingdom Metazoa; phylum Chordata; order Crocodylia; family Alligatoridae; genus Caiman; species Caiman crocodilus. The sequence continues at coordinate 17,693,187 of JAGPOW010001167.1, read as the reverse complement.
AACAGACAGCATATTAATTTTTTGGAGTTCTTCTATGTGGGACACGAACGGGCACATACAGACATTATGCTTAGACTATTCTAAGTGAACACAGATCAATCTAAACCTCTGCAGGTCTGTGCACATAGACCGGTGTAAAAATGGTGCAAGTGACTTTGTGCGAGGTAGATGTAGGTTAGACTGATGTACTGAACTTCTGTAATGGCATTTGTTCATCAGTGAGTCATGGGCAACTGGTGCCATCTGAGTCGGGACCAGTCAGCAACCAGGGGAGGGGGCCCCCCCCACGGCCCATCTCACCGACTGGGGGGGGATGCTTGTGTTGGCAATTCTTTTTTGCCATGATGTCAGGGATGCACCTTAAGCAATGTAGATGGAAACTATTCAGCTTCTTTTCTTGATATGCATATGTTGATGAGGGCTGTGCAAAGCTTCAGTCCCCGATTCAATTTGGTGGAGATTCAGCCTGATTCGGTGGCTAGATGTCTGAATCTGAATCAAATCAGGAGACCCTTTAATCTCTCCGAATTGAATCAGAAGATTCAGCAATTCAGACATAGACACAGCTTAACATTTTTTAAGGTACCAGGTGGCTCATGAATGCTGTCATGCTGGGGTGCATGGAGTGTCCCACAGAAGTGTGGGATGCTCCCCAGCACGTTCGGCAGCAGACCCAGAAGTGGACCAGAAGCACTTCTGGTCTACTTCTGGGTCTGCCGGAGAATCCCCTATCCACCCCCGGCTCGGTGAATGGTGCCTCCTGGGTCTGGGGGGGCACCCAGGGTTCCTCCACAGCTGATTGCTGAGTCAAGGAGACATGGAGGAGTCCCCCAGTGCACTCGCCGGTGGAACCAGAAGTGGATGGGAAGTACTTCCAGTCCATTTCCAGGTTCACCACCAAGCATGCAGGAGGCCCCCCCCATGCTCCTGTGGGATGCTCCATCCACCTCAGCATCGCAGCCTTCACAGGCTATGCCTGGTACCTCGAGATATGTAGAAAAAACATTTAAAGCTGTGCCTATGGCCGAATCGCTGATTCTCCAAATCAGCATCGAATCTTCAGATTCAGATTCAGCCAAATCAAATCGGGGATAGTGATCTGAATTAACGAATCAAATCACTGTCTCCAGCGTGGGCCCAATCCAAACTGACCAGGGCCCACTTTGCACACCCCTCATGTTGACCATGTCTCAGTGCTATATATAAGGACTGTGAGGACCCAGGCTTTGTACACAAACAGATTCATTTTGATTGCGAGTGTTGTATTGTTCCAGACTCATTTAGAGGCTTACTGAAAGTACTGTTCTGAAAAAAAGGCTATCTTTTTTAAGCTCGATATTGTACTTTCATTTCTCCTAGTATGAAGCCTGGTCTGGTGTTGTGCCATCCCATTCCTTTCTACTCCCTAATGAATGCATGAGGAACATTACTGGGCAATGTAGAAGTTTCTTTTAAGTGAAATAGGAATCTTTTGTTGTGCTGATTTCCACGGTGTAACTTTTCTAATGCTGCATTTTATCAGGCAGAAAACTCTTCTTTGGGGACAAGGTCTTCTTTTGAAAAAAGGCATTACACAACAGTCTGTCAGCCTTAAATCATTTACCCTGCACTGATGTATCTGTCCTGAGAACCATTCAAACCAAAAGGCTTCTAATAACCTGAGTGATTTTGGTTAAAGGCATGATTAAAGGTAGCATTAAGAAAGTCACTACTAGGTCTTCATTCTTTTCAGGCTCCTAGTGGGCCAAAGGAACTTGATTATGTACATTCATGCAGGCAAATGGATAGTTTTGTGCTAATACACCAGCAGCATATTTACTAAGAGAGGCTGAGTGGATAAGGCACGGGACAGGGCGTCAGGAAATGTGGGTACTGTATGACCTAGAAAAGTCACTTCATCTCTTTGTCCCCCTGGTTTGCCTTCTACCCTTTGTCTGGGCTATTGAGACTGTAAGCATTTTGGGACAGGACCTGTCTATCTTTTTTCATTTCTACAGCACCTAACACAAGACTGCCTCAACCTTAGCTGCTGCCTCTCAGCTCTACCACAATACAGCTGATATGAGTCCTTACTTGCACAGAGAGTGCTGAAATCTAATCATCTTCCTCTGCCCTTCTAGATCTCCTTGCCCATGAGGATCTCAGAGCGCTATAAAATAATAAACTGGCCACTGATTTAAAAGGGAGAAGTATTTGAACCTTAATAGAGTCGACCTACTAGATAAATTCAACAGATTTTTCTCTGCCTTGCAAAACAAATAAGTATAAAACAATGCATCAGTGGGAGTGTTTACACATGCACTTTAATGAGCAGTAGCCTATTTTACGCTGCATTAAAGTGCCATATAAAGCAATTGTGCAATTATGCTAATGCACAGTAAAATAGGCTACTACACACTAAGCATCACTTAAAAAATATGCGCTTTCAGTACTGGGCACTAGGGCAGCCTAATGCCCATTTGTTTAATACTTTACATTGGAGGTGCTACATTTAATGCGCAATAGGAAAAGTGCATTAGTGCGCGTGCAGATGTGCCCCATATCTACTAATAACAAGGGAATATTATCTCTATTAGCCTCACAGTGTGAACAGGATCGTCTCTCAGATCCTGAGAGAATGTATTTCCTTAATCTGATCATGTCAAACAGAGTTGGTCTTTTTTTATTTCCGGCATGGACTGGAAGGAATACACCTTGGTCACATTATCCAACTGATAACACATGAATTGGCTATATTGGATACCTGCCCAATACAGGGACACTGTTAGGCAGAAAGCCAACTGCTTTAACTGCCTGAGAAGTGTGAAGAGCGAGTATCTGTGCAGAACTGCAGGGACTCAGTTCCTTTTAAATAATCATTTCTCTTCCACGTCTTAGTAGCGCCAGACCTATCAGACCCCAGAATACTGAAAGCAGACAGTGTGAGAAGTTTTAATCACCAGCCAGATTTCTTCTTTCATTAAAAGGAGGTGTTAAATAAAAAAAACCCCTAAATTTGATTAAACCAAAAAGTCACATTTAACTATGATTGCTACTTATAATGGCGGGATTGTTGTTTACCTCTCTAACTTAACCACTCGATTTGTTTTATCTACCACAACTATAGGCTTCAAGCACAGTTCTTTGCAGTACAGACCCTTATTCTGTATATATACTGTGCATAGCCCCAGAGGGTCCAGATTCTTGATTGACTCCTACAGGCACTTTTGCAATAAATTAATAAAAATAATAGCAACAAGCATTTCAAAATGGTAAAGGTGCAGCCAGGTTTGTCTTTAGAAATGGTTACTTGCATTTTCTAAACCAGCTGACATATAATTTAGCAGATCCTTTTAACTGCCCCTACAAAACATCAGTGCTTCACTTGGCTAAAGAGATAGTGAACATCCAAAGGTATCAGTCTCAGGGAATGACAAAGACTCATTTTGAATGATTTCATCTTCTCAGTTGTGCAGGAAATGAAAATGAAATGCGTCCATCAGGGAGCAAATCACTGCCATTCACTTTAAAGTCCTGCCTAGAGATGCTACATTTTACTTAAGTTTTCAGGACAGACCGAGAGAATTGTGTGTCTACTTTGGGCTGCAGCCGTCATTAACAACATCTGAGCCTCTCACAGTCATTAACAGAAACACAGCCAAAAAAAAGTATTGAGGCAAAGGCTATATTTAAAAAAACCTCTTCCACAACAGAAAGAAACATCAGGAGTGGCCAAAGGCACGTAATACCTGCAAAAACTGTTCTTTGGTCAGAAATGACAGATAATATATTGGCTTTTCTTGCTTGGCTGCATTAACAGTTGCCCCATTTTAAACATTGGCAGCATTGAAGTAGTTTGAAGGGAAATTATGGCACCCATGTGTAACACATCGGAGACCTAAAGAAGATAATATGGCTGGTTTAATAGTTTGCATTAAAGCAGTTCTTTAATACGTTAGTAATCTCCAAGCAATTACAATAGTTTGAGTGAAATTTCCTACGGTGCAGTAGAAGCTAAATTACAGATTTTTGTTATTAAAAAGGGAGCAGAAGTCTTGACAGTTCACATTACTTTCTTAGATAAGCAGTAAAGGGCGACAGTGTAAAGGAAGGATTCTACTTATGTGGTCAGGCTGGATTTCAATTTACATAGAGCTGCAGTATTGCATTCAGCCATTTCAAAATCAGAGATAAAGAGGAGACCTAAACTAAACCCCTCCAGATCCAAATGTCCCCAGACTCTGAGAAAGATTGGACCTGACTCTGCATGTTGAGCTGAACCTCATGAATCCAGCCTGACCCTACCGATCTGAGCTGATTCGCAGTTATCCAGGTTCCTTTTACGGTGCCCTCGCAGCGCAACAGGGCTTTCGATGGACCCTGAGGAAGAAGCTGCACATGGGAATACAATGTGGGAGAGGATGATGAAATGGATGGGAGGGACAAGCAGACCAAATGAGGAGTAGTGTTTCGGAGCGGTATGGCTAAGAAGGGCGGTGGTGTTTTGCCAGGCAGGAGAAAGTTGTCGACTAGGGGGAGTCAAAGGGAACGACACGACCACATGTGGTGTGAGAAATCTGCGGCATTCACCAGATTAGGATGTGGGTGCCAAAGGCTTGGTGCTCCTTACAGGATGGAGCATCTCCCCCCAGCCAGGGCGTGCAGTGTGGACGGAACAGCGCAGCCCAGGCCTAGAAAAGGCAGCTTTTCCCTACGTGGAGTGAAACGCCAAAGGAAGCATGATTCGGTGAAATAAATCATGCCCACCACCCTGAATCTATTCAGAATCATTGCTTTCATTTTTTAGATTAAATGCTGGGCCAGTTTCGGGGATGCCAATCAATTAAAAAAAAAGAGGAACTAACTGCTCCAAATGTCATTAGCGTGGCATTAAGGTTGCTTAGTGCTGCCTTGTGCCCTTCCAGAATGTAGTGCGGCTAAGCGGCCTAAACCTAGGAAAAACAAAGGTAATGACGCGCAGATCTTATAATGCAACCTTAACTGTCCTTCAGCATTACCCTATCACATCAGTACTGCGCATACACTACCAAACACAGCGACAGAGGCCTCATGTCCCAACGCTGAATAAGTTGAACCACTTTTTGCTGCAGCACAGCTAAGATTTAGATTTAGTGTAGAAGTATGGAAGCTACCTATACTGGGGCCACACTAAAACACCAGAGCCTGTTCTGAGCAACGTCCCTCCACAATTCAACAAGAACATACCAAACAGTTGGCTGCAAATAACATGCAAGAAAATACCAGAATTCAGTACTTATGTCTATTTGTTATGGAAGTAACATTACATCACATTGAATAAAAAATCTAACATCATAAAAGTGAGGTAAGGGGAAAGGTAAGAGATGCAAATCGGGATGGATGTGATCACTTCTCTCAGAATTCACTACCCCTCTGTTTGCCACTCGTTAGTTGAAGGTGGCAAATTCTGAGAAACACGACTGCTTTTCACTGTACCTCACGATTGGATCAGGAGCTGGAGAAAGAGAGGACTGTGAATTGTGACAGGGCAGGGGCAAAAAACAGCTGACGTGGTGACAGGTAGCAGTCTGTGACACTACAACCCCAACTCAAAGAATGCATTAGGGCTATGGCTGGAACATACTGCAAGATGGCTATCCTCTTCTTTCAGAAACCAGAGCGAGCCATGAGAATAATAACAAATGAGGGTAGCCCGTGGGCTAACTACCCTAATTAAGGCTAGCCTGCCTTAAATTGGAGGCCTAGCATGCCATTCCCCAGCTGTAAATTATTGAAACCACAAAGGGAATATATCACTTTTCTCATCTTCATCCTGCCCTAAACACAGGCACAGAAAAACAAAGGATCAAGGCTGAAGGGCAACACAGCCAACCTCACGGCTCCTTTCCACCCCTAAAAATCTCGGAACAAAAGCAGAACTTTCCAGACAGCAAAGCAATAATAAAATAATCCATGTTTTACCACCCAATGGAAAGAGCAGACAGCACTTGCACAGGCTGACGTGGTGGTCCAAGCCTCTTCTTTGCAATGAGCATAAGCAATACGGCTATTGCTGGCAAGACCCTAGCCTGCAGTATAGCATTGGATGGTATGGTACCAATACAAGCATACAGTACCGTACCAATACAAGCAAAGCTGTTAAAGCTAGAATGAACTGTGCACTGTTCAGTATATTTTCCTGCCCTCAAACACAAGAAGCTTGTGTCCTAATTAAAAAGGGCAGCTGAGAGTGTCCCTGTGTGCTTGTTAGAAAAATGCACAGCATTCATGGGCTGGACCATGGGCTGGTGACACCAAATCAGCCCATGAACACTGGAGATGTAGGAGACACTAGGCAAAGAAAGGACCATTCTGCTTTAAGCTCCTTTCCGCAAGCAGTTTCCTGCGTTTATCCCAGACTGCAGCAGAATATAAAGCACAGACAGAGCACGTCTCCACTTGCAGCAGTACATGCAGCGCTCCATCACCATCTCTGAACCCCTTTAGGTGCTGCCCTGGCTGCATCTGCAAGCACATAGACACAGTTTTTCAGTCATTTTGGTTTTGTTCTGCTCTATGCTGCAAAGCTCAAATGATTTAGCTGGCCAAATCACAGACCTACTGGTAACTTTAGTATTTAAGAGTCCAAGGCCAGGTCTAGACTGCAAATGTACTGTACTCAGCAGTGGTGCTCTCAGTCACAGGGCCTGCTCTGTGCGTTTTAGAGCAGAAGCAATACAGCTTCTTCAGTATAGCACCAAGAACAGCCTAATTAGCACTGCAGAGAGTTAGTAGCAGTAGTTAGGCTTCCCTTGGCACTGCACGTGGGGCTACACTGCTTCTCGTCTGAGAAGACACATGTGGAGCTGCATTACGTGCTAGACTCAGGCAGTGGGTCTCAATCTGTTTTATATCACGACCCATTTTTGGCCAGTCCCAACCCAGTGACAATCTGTAAATCTGCCAGCCTGCAAGGGAAAAGCCACGTTGTTCTCCTGTAAAGGAGAATCCATTTTTAACGTTTGTTCACAACCCTTTCAAGGGTTGTGGTGACCCACGGGTTGCGAAACACAGCGTTAGAGGGTAAGCTGGGGGATTTCTGAGTAGCAGCTTGGTGCCTAACTCTCAGAGAGTGCAAAAGGAGTGAGGCATACCTTGACAGCTTTTAAAATACCACGAGGTACCTACTCATGGGAGGATCTAGGAATTCAAATGGCGGGGGGCAGGGTGAGAGATGCTGCAGGGGACGTTGCAACCTCCTTTCCCTCCCGCAGGGGAGCCCCATGGCTGGCCCTGCCCCACTCCAGCTGGGCCTTTGGTAGATGGCAATGTTGGACTTGGCCAGGGATGGTGGTGGTGACAGTGGGCAAGTCCCTTCCTTCCAGTGCCTGCTTCCACCCTGCGGAGGCACCTGGGGAATGGGCAGGGGGCAGGAGCACCTGGAAGGTGGGGGGACCCATCCACTGGCACCGCTTTTCCTAGCCCTGCACTCCCATGGGCCAGTGGGAGAAATGTGGTGGAGGGAGAGGGAGGAGAGACTTGACCCTGGCACTACCACTGACCCACAGCCCTCGGATGGAGCATGGCAGGAGCTTCCCTCACCCCTGGGTAAGCAGCGGCAGTGGCAGGTAGGTCCCCCCCACTTCCTCACTCGTTCCCTGCTTCACTCCCCTGGCCGTCCCACTCCAGCCCAGGACTAGAGCCTTGGCCTCCAGAGCATACCTCCTGCACCCACCCCTGCACCTACTGGTACCTTTAAATGCCTAAATACTTAAAATAAAATAAAATAAAATAAAATCTGGTCCTAAAACAGGTAGAAAATGTTTTAGAAAAGGTTACCCTTAATCTACCTGTCCCCATTCTTAAATGGGGACCATGATAATACTTATTTTGTATTTCCTGCATTTCTAACTTTTGGGGTTTCATTTGTTTGAGGTCTAATATTCTTGAAAGTCATTATGCATTCAGATCGTGGTTAAGTACCAGCAAATTGAACTTTTGGGGAATTTTTTTCATGATCCAGGTCAAACCGAATCAGTTCCGAATCGTCTCAATTGAGCGACTCTCAATTGTCTGAACACCATACGTGGCGCAAGTATCCTCCAGACTTTTCAGCCTGGGGCTTCAGATGCTCCCAAAGCAAATGTAACTTAATCCACAAAGATGTTTCTGAGAGCGTTTGTTCTGTATTCTCCTACAGCCGTGTTTTATTTAAGCCTCTTTACCCTGAGTAGGTGAGACACATGGCATTCAGAATACTCCGTTTCCAAAACTCCTCGTGCCTTCTTTGCAAAAGAAATCCCATTCAAGTAGAAAAAGGCAGGGTTGGGGTTTTTTTGTTGTGAAAAAGGGTTCTTCTATTGGTCATTATAAGCAAGGAACAGCAATAGCTTTTCTCCCTCGTGAGGAACAGGCCCTTTCCTTTGGTGCAATGAACTGACAAATACTCCATGACAATGAAAATAGTAGAGTTCAAATTCCTTAGCACCATCCATTTGTTGTATCAGAGCCACAACTCACAGGGCAAGTTGCTGCATGAGCTCTGACAGTTTACAGTGAAGATGAAAGCAAAAAAGAAAACAAAAAAATTCATTTGTATGAATAAAAAACCCCCAAAACTCGACTCACTGGGATCTTTACTGTTCCCGACCAGGGAGGCACACTTCAACAAAAGAGAGCCCCGTTCCAGACACATTTTCCCAGCTCCTTTAGTTAGGAAAATCTTACAGTACCCAGAATCAGAGACAGGCTTAGCATATTTGAGCACTTAGGCTGGTATTCAATGGACTATGGAAAGGCTCAGTCAATCTTTAGGCCAGAAATCTTAATCAGAGCCAAAGAAAATGTAAAATGCTAAGAAACTAGGAGTCATCTTTCTCATTTTGTTTTTTTTTTTCCTCTCACTTAACAAATGTTACAGTCATAAAACTATTTTATGCCAGTGATGCTTCTAAGTGATGTGTCAGAAAAAACCCTGTTTTGATGCTTTTTATAATAACAACTAATCTCAATGATAATACAAAGACACCGGTTAACAGCAGGGAATCAATTTACAGCAGAGACGACAGAAATGGATCAGTAATATTCCAGCTATTGCAGATAAAGAAGAAACTTTCTGATGGGGGGAACTGAAGGATTAACTGCATTGTCCTTTGTAGCACCCGCTACTGGAGGCTGTTGAACACAGTCCCTTATGTTTGTGCTCTCTATGCATCTTATGCAGTTAGTCTATAAGGTGCATATCTGATTTCAGATAACGTGGCTAACTACCCCTCTTTACTTATGCTGTTAGCAAGGGGGATTTTATTCTTTATATAACACTGATTTTTTAAGATGGTCTAAGTCATAAAGGACAACCTTAGCGACATTGATTCTCGGATTCAGTGGTAATGAAGTTGATGGAGAGGCCAAATTTTTACAATAATCTGAAACAAACCTCAGGATCAGAACACCCTGAAACTCTGGATCCAAATCTTGATATCCATTTGCCTTTGAACTCTACACCCATCTCTAGTCAATTAGTTACCAGGAATATGAATATATCTTAACTATAAATAGATTTTTAAAAAGTAGTAATAATAAGCAGTTTTTAGTGAATCATAAATATAAAAACAGCTTCCATGTGCTGAATAACTAAAGGACTTAAGGGCCTCACAGCTGTTCTGCTGAATGCATTGAACATTTTTTTTTTCTAGTGCTGAAAACCAAGATATTTTATAAAGCTAAATCTCACGTGCAGAGCTTTGATTGTCAGGGTTTAGTATGAGAGCTAGCTGAAAAGGTTTTGACAACACACTTTTGCACAAGAAGTACAGTTTTGTTGAAAATACAATTTGTGGTTATGAACCAAAGTTGACAAATTTCTCAACAAGAGATAGTCAACACCAAATATTTTGTATTTCCTCATTTTGGTGCTTTGTTTTGGAACAGTGAAAATGTTTCGTTTTCAATAACTTATTTTGATTCATTTTCTGTTGACAGGAATAGAATATTAAACATTACCTCTAGCAGAAATGTATACAGTCTAGCATTATATATCTAAATTGTATAAACTGTAATATTTCAGGTTTCAGTGTTAGCAAGATGAAACTGCTTGACATTATCAAAGCAAAACTTTTTAATATCAGAATTGATTTTTTTGAGTTTTCATTTCACTTGACATTTCAGCTTTTTACCCTAAGTTGGAGGAAAAAAAACAACTTGAAATGGTAGAAATTCCCATGAAACAGAAATATTGCTTTTCTTTCAGCGCTTGCTAGTATTAATTAAACCATCTCCTACTGCTATAAACTAGACAAGATTGAGGGAAACAAAGGCATCAGCATTTACTATGTAACCACCTAGTAGGGAAGTGTTTTTATTTTTATGTAGAAGCAAGATTCACAATTTACAAGGCAAATTGCACACATCGGCCAGTCACAAATCCTTGGCAGACTTGTACTACTATTATATCACTGACTGCTGTAATATTTGGGTGAAACCAAAGTAGAAGTCTGAAGCTGGATGGTTGTTTCAGGTTTTTAGACAAAAGCTATGTTTTGCCATTGAGTAGTGTCCCTTAGGTGCACTACGCACTGTAATATTACAGCACGGATACACTATCACTGAGTCCATGGTATTCCTAACGGTGCTGATTGCTGTGGTATCAAAGAGCCAAATGACAATCATTTCATCTATCTGCCTCCTTGCTTTTTGTTCTCTTTTTCTCTGCCATTTGTTTCTTTGCTTCTCACATGTCTCCTTTCCTTCCCAGTCGTCCCTTTGTGAATAGTAAGAGGTCGATACAATGACTGGTACTTACTGATACAGCTGTGTGTACGCAGTGTAGGGAGCTCCATTTAGACTTGATTATGCTTGGACTCAGCCCTTCCAAAGCCAGGGCCTGCTGATGACAACTGGTTGTTCTGCTGCCAAGAGCTTGATGCTGGATTCTTCTAGTTTCAGATGCCTTTTGCAACACAGCTGTCATCCTGGGTCTTAGATGATAGATCATCTTCTCTGAAAGAACTCTAGTCTCAATAAGGACTTTCACTATTAGTATTAAGATTTTGAATTCAATCCAGAAATGGGTAAGTAACCTATACATAGACATGTCTGCAGTGCTCTTTGTTGCTCCAAAGGTAGCCAAATGTTGTAGTTCTCATGTTATACATGCATTTAATCTTAGAGCAGGAGATTGTGGCCCAACATGGAGATGCTGAAGACACGGATCATGGTGGAAAAGGGCACCA
>JAGPOW010001167.1:17671359-17681898 GCA_030014935.1 Caiman crocodilus | reverse complement strand
CACAGTGTCACCCACGTCTCGAGTTTTGCTTGTCTGCAACTTGATGTGCAGTTCCCCCCAAACCCCTGCACTGATCTTCTTGAAACTTGGCAGGCTCTGTGGCCTCACCAGGGGCCACCAACCCTGCAGTTTTCACCCCCCCCCATGGTGCAACACACAGCCATGACATTAGTTTAGCTTTCAAGAATTTGGGGTAGAGTTACTCCCAAACCCCTGCATGAATCTTCTTGAAACTTGGCAGATTTCATGCTCTCAGCAGACGCTACCATCCCTGCAAGTTTCACCTAAATCAGACAAAAAATAAAGTTATAGATATGTCATTGATTCCCCCATTATACTCTATGGCTGGATCTCCCAGGCGGCTCCAAATCTTCAGAGCCACTTCAGCCAGATGGAGGCAGAAACCCGGTTCAGAGCTCCAGATCAGATCACTGCCATCAGAAGCAGCTGGATCTGAAGCCGGATCAGATCGCTGTCGACTTGCACAGGTCTATATTATACCCTTACATCTGAAAGCTGTGATTTTCATGAGTTCAGGATAATCCCTATACAAAGAAACGGTCCCAAGGTTTAACTCAGGGAATTAAACTTGCTATTTTTTCCATCTAAAAGTGATTTTTCCCTTATGAAAGGACAGAAACTACTCAGGGGAGATCGGACGGAAGCAAGGGTTTTTGCATTGAGGCCCCTGATCTCCATTCCTTGTATGCCAGTATTTCCAAGACCTTCTCTGTCTGCCAGATACAACAGGAACTTCTGTTTATGAGATGAGTTATAGACAGTGGAAGAGATACAACATGCATAAGGACTGTTGCAGTTGTGTGAGTTGGTCTTTCCCATTGGTCTATGGGAGGGATAATCCAAGAGTATACAGGCAGATGTAACCATTATATCAATGTCAAATGTTACTGCTATAGGCCACTAAGATACAAGTCTTATGTGTGCATGATCCTGTAGTGATACAAGAGGAGTAAGATGCTCAAACTTTAACCTCGATTCATTCAGGGTAGTTTAGCTACACTTTTGCTATTTCATAGATTTCGGAAGGGACCTATTAGATCATTAAGTCCGACCCCCTGCCCTGGACTATAGGACCACGTAACTGTGTTGGTCTAGAGTGTTTCCATTTGTGGCTGTCCTCGAGATAAAGAGTAATTCCAGTAATTTCAGGACAGTCACTACAGAGCTAGACTGAGGTTCCTGAAAGCAGAATTGTGGTGAAACTTTGCCCATTTCACGCAAACATATATGCAGCAAGCTATGCTTCAGCTGTCAGCAACAAGCTGATTTTGTGATTTCTAAATGAGTCATGAATTGGACCATTATGTTCCACAGTGATGCTTTAAAATTAAACAGGTAGCATTTAAGCTCCCGACACTGAAGGAAACATTAAAGATGAATCTAGATTTAATGTACAGATACCAGACACATTTATTATGGAATAATTTCATTTTACTTTGGGGTAAAAGTAGATCAGACATGACATACAGCATTATCCTGGTAGAAATCATTTTGCTTCAGGGTAAAGTTACCTTCTGAAAAGTGAGGTGTAATATATGACAATTTAAGTTACACCAGCATACAGTCATGGGTACAAACAAGCATTCCCTGCACCCAGTCTAGGCCTTAAGGTAAGCTGCCTATACCTAAACTGAGATCAAGCATATGCAGCCCTTGGCTACTCTCAGAAGTGGTGTGTACAGGCATTCACCACTTCCAGGAGCTGGGCAGGGAAACTGGTGTAAGCAACTTGGGGTATTGGGAGGAAGAGCAGGATCGGGAGGTGTGTGTGTGTGTGTGGGATGGGGTGGGGGGATGTTTAGCAGCTAAAAATAACTCAGGGTTGTGGGGCCGGGTATAGTGCAGCACCAAGGCTTGGGTCAGGAGCTGGGCTGCAAACACATACAAGTGTTTGTGAGATCAGGTTAACCTGATTTTGATGCAAGTTAGTGCACCTACTCAGGTGAACAAACCTAGACCAGGCATGCCTGTTATTGCCCAATTTAAGCCCTCTGAATGCTGCCACAATTAGGAATTTCAACCAACCTAACCCTAGTTAGGTTGATCTAACTGTAACAGCTTTCTGCACCCCATGTGTCCACAGTGTTAGTCAACTTAAGTAGCGTCTTGCCCAGTGGAAACAGGCCATTGCCATTTCCACCCCCCAGCTACTGGCAAGGCACTATAATAGTGCCTACAGTGCATGGCTACCTTGGGAGAGCTGGTCATATGCTTGATATCATTTTATTTCAGAGTCAAATCTGAGAGAGATTCCCTCAGGGTAAAAGTGTTGCGTATCCACATTCTTAGACCTGGACAAGTAGAAGTACAGAGGAGAGACTAACATCTCAAGTCAAGATTCAGTTCATATTTAACTCATTTTCTACAAGTTTAAAATGATAAAAGTCATAAAATAGTTTATTATTAGGAAATCACGGGTTATTTTGCTTAAACCATATCAATATCCCTGGCTCTCAGGTTGCAAAATTAATCAAAATAATTTGCAATAGCAATGTATATGTACAGTAGAAAGAGGAGATCAAAGTACTGCTTTGATCCTGCTAGATACTGCTTGGATCAAGGGCTGCAGACAAATTCCCTTCCACTATCTCTGCATCTACATTGGGTTGGAAAAGCATGATATTTAGCTGCGACAAAGCTACACACACACACACACACACACACACACACACACACACACACACACACACACACACACTTTAATTGATTACTACCATAATCCTGCTGTGGATTCTGGTAAAGATCCAGCTCTTTGCAGTGGCCAGCAAAATGAGTAAGCCTCTATTCATTCCCATGTCATACTTAGAGCACGCAAATGGGAGGCGAGTCTAGTATGGCACTGATGTAACTCTGGGCCTCTAGAAATTTACTGAATTTCCTTCCAAATGCAATGTCTGGGCTTGTGTGTTACCTTTGCTTTAAAATGTACTTTGCCTCTGGACTAGTTTCTGAAGCTAAGATACCTGCTGTCACAGAATAAACTCTAATACAGACAGGTTTGAAACAAGCAGGCTATTTTTGGTTGTTCAGCTATTTTCTGACCACGTGCACAGTTCACGACACAACATGCAGAGGAAATGCACAGAGCACACATTTTTTTCCATTATGGGACATTAGCATGCTGTTGATCTGTTAGAGCTGTCTCTGGCAATCTCTCTAATGTAAGGGAAAGAGAGAACTCCCTCCAACCACCTACATATTTAATTTGCTGAAATGTGAGAGTAAGCCCAGGTTCTGCGATCGTGTGTGTGGTCTTTCAAGCTGAGGTCCAGTCAGAAACCCATAATGGGCTGAGTGCTTTCACACACCCATTGCAGTGCCTCCTCAGCCTGATGAGGGGTATTTATACCTGAAAGCTTATAACGACGAATTTTCCCAACTATTTGAGTTGCTCTAAGAAAAGATATCAGATTTACCCAAAGAACCTTGTCTCACCAAAACCTGGAGCTTCTCAGGAATGCCTTCCAGACCCCACGATCCCTCATGTAGCAATTATATCACTGTTTTTGACGGGCAGCATTTATACTTGGAGATATACCACCTGGTCTCCCAGGCTCTTTGTCCACAGCAGTTGCATTCTCAACTCTATGTTTTAGATACATTTCACCAGTAACTTCTTTAATTCCAATTCCACTGCCCCTTTTTCTCTTGTTAAGGTAGAAAATACTGCAGAAAAGTACTGTCTTTATTTAAATATAACATGATCCTGACTATAAGGTGATCCCCCCCAAATTAGATTTGATGTATGATAAATGTATGAATTTGTTATAATTTTCCAAGTATAGAATTTAGTTTTTGGAGGTTTGCTTTGAATTTGTCCCTCTCCTACTGTTATAGCGGGGAAAACACAACTGGGGAGGACAGGTGGTCCCCTTGTCCCCCAACTTTTTCCCTCTGCAATACCTCCCCCACCCCTACTGTCAGAAACTGCCCTCCCTGAGCACATGAAAGCGAGGGGCAAATTTGAAAACACATTAGAAATAAACGTGCCTGCAGTAATTTGCATCTGGGTAAATTACTTGGGGGACATATAGACTTAGTTCATCCTGAATCAATGCATGTTACCTTTCTTGAAACTGCTAGAAGTTTTAACTCAGTGATGTTAACAATGCCATTAAACAGACTCATCTACCTAAGAAAGTTACCCTTGTATAAACTTTTAAACCAATATATTCATAAGTGAATATATGTATGTGACTGTAACAGTGTTCCTGCTTTAGTTAAGCCTAATCTTCAAATTCATATAAGCCAAACTCAAATTTGCCTTTTTATATTGAAATATAACTCCCTGTCTCCTTTTATACTGGCTGAACTCTACCCTTTTAAAGTCACATGTTCAGTTATTCTAGTGTAGCTTTTGCGTGTAGACAGATCTTTATACTTCAGCTGTGAATATGCAAAGAAGCAAAGGTGTGTTCATATCAATCTTTGTAGGAAGCTACTACCCAGTTAGTATGCTTATTCACATGTGAATGTACAGTTTCAGAAGCAAATATAGGGGCCTATGTAAGGATATCCATTCAAGCCATATAAATCACAACCAACAAGGCAACAAATGAAACCAATGACACAGGTGCTCTCATGGCACGATGGTTCTCCTGAGAACAATAATGTAGTTACAGTACCCAACAAATAGTACTTGAAAAACTCTTCAGAGGCAGAACACAGCAGAAATTGTAAGATGTTCATGTAATTGCTCAAACTATTATGAGAAGAAAATAAATCTATACAAAAATAATCTCAGATACTTCACCACGGGCTAAATTAACATAATGAGTTATTCACCTGTTTCAGTTTGCTCTATAGGCAATTTCAGGGTTTTCTACATAGGGTATTATTAGTATCAAGTATGTTGTTATTTCCAGAAACTCCTGTCAGATTTCTGCTCCAAAGCTCATCATCCCATACATTTATAGAGACTCTCCTCTGCCTCTTGCCATTTGGAACAATGAATACAACGTAGCCTATTTTTGACTAACCCCAAAATGCGCACACTTATTCATTATAATTGTTATGATGAGAAAAAGTGCAGGAGAGGAAATTTTATAATTCCAGAAGTGGATGGTTAGATCAGCCTTTATAATTGTTAAAAGATCCTGTAATAGAGATAAGAACAAAACATTTTGTGAGTAAATGAGAAGGAGGTTGTTAATTTAACCCTTGCAATAGCTACTATAATGGGATGATCCATTGCAAACACTCTGGTCTGTCCCTGTGCCTCTTTTTAAGTGCTATTTTGACTAGGAAATCAATTAGTAGAACAGAAGTCCTTGACTTTAGAAAGGCATACTTTGCCAAGCTGAGGAGGCTAGTTGGAGAGGCCCCCTGTGGCCAGCAACTGGATGACTTGGGAGTTCAGGAACAGTGGCGATTTCTTAAGGAGACAATTCTCACTGCCCAGAAACAGGCCATCCCCACAAGGACAAAAAGCAGAAAAGGAGCCAAGAGACCCACTTGGCTCAATGGGGATGTTAGGGACCTATTGAAAAAGAAAGAGGAAGCATACAAGCAATGGAAGAATGGTTCAGGAACCAGAGAGGAAAACATGCCTTTCACCAGGGCCTGCAGATACAAGACATGAAAAGCCAAGGCAGGTGTGGAGATCAAGCTGGCAATTTGAATGAAGGAAAACAAAAAGTCCTTCTAAGACTTGCAAGAAAAAAAATTAGGCTCCACTGTGGGACCCCTAGTGAATATTCAGAGGCAGCTCACAATCAATCCCCACGAAAAGGCAGAACTCCTAAATAACTACTTCACATCAGTATTGTTTAAGTCAAATGGGGGCTGTTCACCTGACCAGAGGCCCAGGAAATATGGGGAAGACAACAGACTACATGACCTCAGTCCCAAACAGGTGAGGGCTCTCCTACAACACTTGGACATTTTCAAGTTTGCTGGCCAGATGACCTTCAGCTGAGCGTCCTGAAAGAAATGGCTAGCTTATAGCAGCACCACTGGCAAAATTGTTCAAAGGGTCGTGGGACTCAGGAATGGCCCCTGATGACTGGAAAAGGGCCGACATGGTGCCCACCTGCAAGAAAGGGAAGAGGGATAACCCTGCAAACTACAGACTAGTCAGTCTGACTTTGGTCCTGGGTAAAATTTTTGAAAAATTTGCTAAGGAGGCCATCAGTTACAAGCTGGTAAACTGATCGGTTGTTAAGAAATAACCAGCATGTTTTTGTCAAGGGAAGATCATAACTGACAGACCTGGTGTCCTTCTACGACTAGATAACTAAACATCTGGACGAGGGACACAAGGTTGATGTCATTACCTAGACTTCAGTAAACCTTTGATTCTGTTTCCCATGGGAGTCTCTCAACCAAAATGAAGGGTATGGGCAGGACCAGTCTATAGTGAGGTGGGTGGACAGCTGGTTTATAGTTGTAATCTATGGGATGGCTTCATTCTGGAGGGCCATCTCCAGTGGTGTCCCCCACGGTTCGGTGCTTGGACTTGTGCTCTTTAACATATTTATTAATGACTTGGATGAAGGGGTGGAAAGCTCAATAATTCATTTTGTGGGTGATACCAAGCTGTAGGGAAACACGGGCACTGTAGAAGATAGGGTAAAAATCCAGGATAACCTGGACAAACTGGATTTATGGGCTGAATGTAATCAAATGAGGTTAAAAGGGGAGAGGTGCAGGGTTCTTCATTTGGGTAGGAAGAACCTTCACCATAACTACACGATGGGTGGTGGTCCACTGGCTGGCACAGCATCTGAACAGGACCTGGGGCTCGTGATAGACTGGAAGATGTACATGAGCCAACAGTACGGCAAGGCTGCCAGAAAGCAAACAGAACTCTGGTGTGCATAAGCTGATGTGTTGCCGATAGATCAAGGGAAGTGCTCCTCCCCCTCTATTTGATATTGGTCAGGCCACAGTTGGAGTACTGTGTCCAGTTTTGGGCACTGCACTTCAAGAAGGATGTAGATAAGCTTGAGAAGGTACAAAGAAGGGCCACCTTATGATTAGAGGCATGGAGGATAGGCCTTATGAGGAAAGACTCCAGGAACCGGGCCTGTTCAGTTGAGTAAGAGAAGGCCGAGAGGTGATCTGATAGCTGCCTACAAGTACATCAGGGACAAGCATCAAGATCTAGGGGAGCAACTTTTCAGGAAGGCACCTCAAGGGAAGATGAGGACCAAAGGGCATAAGCTAATTGATGATAAATTCAGGCTGGACAAAAGAAAAAACTTTTTCTCTGAAAGAGTCACCAAAATCTGGAACACACGCACAGTACAAGTAGTGTAGTCACCATCCTTGAAGGTGTTCAAGATGAGACGGGACAAGCACCTCGTTGATCTTCTCTGACCCCAATAACTTCCTGCCCATGGTAGGGGACTGGATTTGATGATCTTACAGGTCCCTCCCAGTCCTATGATTCTATGTCCTTTGCCATGATTGGGGGATACATCCCAGTGCTTAATACAAGGTTTTAGATTTATTTATTGTCTTTATGAATCTACATTTTGTATTACTCTAAAATTAAAGTTAAGATGAGTTACTTTAAAAAGCAATATAAAGCAGGACTAGCAAGTTCATTATGTTCTCATAATACTGAGAATATTGTACGTTTCTGAAGACTGTGAAATTGCCAAATTGATTTATAATCTTAAATTCTAATGCCTTTGTCACTTGAAGGAAGAAATACGCAAGCCATTACAAAATTGAAAACTGATCAAATTATACATGTTAGGGTCTGGAGACATTAGAATTAAGACTACATTAGCCATGAGATTTGTTTGCTTGATTTAGAATTAAGCCAGAATTTGAAATTCTGCTTGAGAAATGGTAATATGATGAAAAAAATCCTGATAATACTGTTTTTAAAGAACAGCAGTCTTCAGAAATCTGATATGGCTTCCAAAATACATACTCAGCTAACACAAAGGTGGCCTAATAAGCCCTACTGCTTTGACATTTTTTCTTTATTTGATGAGCTATCGGTAAGATGTGCAATACAGGGGGTAGGGCTTGTTCTTATGACTTCCTCTGCTGGGCTGCACCAATTAACTGTTCTGTTAGGCAAAGTATCGTTCATTTATTTCAAATGATGGCAGCTTATGTTTTCAGGGCTAATGATCCCTAGTTTGATTCTGCTGATGTTTATCATATCCGTATGTATGCGGCTATTGCACATTACAGCCACAAAGGGCAACTTTGTGCCTCCACTTCTATGTATGCAAAGGACTAGCTGAACACATATATGGATTCAGTTAGGAATGGAACCATCTGATTTGTCTGCACAGATAACTTTGTGAAGAGTATATCAAAAAACATATAGACTGACGATAGCTATGGAAATATCAGAAAATTGAAGGCCAATACAGTACATAAGCATCTCTGGCTATCTCCAAATTGGCCAAAAAGTCTGCTATGAAACACCTGGCTAATGAAAAGAGGAAAACTAAACAAATCCTAGTGAATTCAAGTCAGGCTCAATCATAGTTGTCTATATTTACCAAGTAAATGACTCTCAACTTGTATTCTTGAAGCACTAAGTTGCACTTGGCTGAAGCCATAGATTACTTAGAGTTCCAAATGCCCTGTATTTTGAAATACAACCTCAAGCTATTTGACTTCAAACTTGAATGGTTTGATGAAAGTCTGATTTTAAATCTATGCAGTGGTTAGAGCACAGAAGGAATGATACTTCTTATCAAATCAGAGGCATGCTGCTACCTGTATTTTTCAGGGCCCAACTCTGTAAATAGTATATCTTGTCTGACTATTGTGAGAAAGTACCAAAAAAACCTTCATTATATTGCATAGGGCTTTTATGATGGGCCTTTCTAAGACTCACCTTGTCATAAAAGTTTTGCAGAAACGAACCTTACTGGTATTTAGACCATTTGAAATGGCATAGGAAAGATTAGTATTATGCAGATATGCTGGTTGATAAAGGAGAGGGCAGGACTGAAGGTAGAAGCTACTGCAAATGTCACACTATGCTAATATTAGCAAAGCAAATCCACTGCCATGGTATAAGCTAGGATGAGAATGAGCCACAAAATTAGGAGATGCCCAGTATACTGGGAAATTATTCAGTGTCCAGAGAGCAGTATGGCATAAAGGATGTAGGCCTAGAGAGACAACACACAGGTGGTTGTGAAGGTGGCTATACTGGCAAAGTAAAAATGGTGACTGGGAAGTGTAAGTAATAACATTTAAGAGGTAGGCCAGCCTGCAAAGCCATACAAAGCTGCACAAATAAGAGCAGTTCAGACTGTAGGCAGTGAGAAAGGTATTAGTGAAAAGGCTGACAAGAGCAGTGACATGGTACAATGAATGGGCAGAATATGCTAGCAGCTGTGTTTTGGATGGATTGCAGAGGCATTATCTGGATTCTGGGGAATCCAGAGCTGGAGGATGCTGAAATCAATGTGAGAAACCAGTAGGGTATGAGTATGTATTGGCTTTTAAAGCCAAGCTCCACTTCACCTGATAAATATATACTACATATATAAAGGGAAAAAAAACTGTCCAGAACAGAAGTTTTGGAGAGACAAATAGAATTTCAAGAGTTGTCTAGTTGGAAAAACAACCCGACAAATGAAAATTGTATTATAATCATCTGGCACCCCTCCTTCTTTCACAGAATAGAAAAGAAAAGAGAAAATGGAGGGTTTTAATCTTAAAAAACCCCCTGGTTTATTTATACATACAGCTGTCATTCAAGAAAGCATTGCTAAAAGACCCAAGAATCCAGACAAAACTTTCTACCGTTCCTAATCAGTCATTTGATTTTTAAAGCATGCTTAGTACAGGTGTCAAATTGAAAGTCGCGGAGACTGACAACCCCCATTTGCTGACAAATAGGAAGAGCACAGTAGCAGAGCCAGCTTCTCCCACTGATTAAGCAATGCACTACAAGCCCAGCTTGGATGGATCATTTGTCAGGGTGAGAGGTGGGATCAGCATTTATGTCCATTTAGTCTTTGCCACCTCTGCTAAGACTAAAGCACAGACTCCAGTTAGTAACATCAATCAGACCTGTCCACTAGCCACTACAGTAAGGCAGCCACCTCATTTATTGTAGGCTCCTGAGCAACTTTTAATGGCAACTTTTTCCTGTTTGGGGTCAGACCTTAAAATAATATTAACTTGATAGACCAGCCTGATAAATGATGAGCTGAAAAATGAAAGAACTATTCATATGCCTGGAACGCAGTGAAGACACCCATTCATTTTAATGAGCTTTGATGGATATAGTTATTATAGATGAAACAAAGGTGCATAATGAGAAAGCATTAGAAGATGGTGAACACATTAATTCATAAAGTGAAGTAACTGTTATAATGATGAGAAGAGACAGGTACAAATAGCTCAATGCCAGAGGTTGGTTGCTTTCACTTATCAACATACACCTTTTGGTTTAAAGAGGTATGAAGAGAACATTTTGGCATGCAGCTGGTTAGCAAAATGTTTTGTGCTTGAAAAGCTCCCATGGACTAGTTCTGGATAGAACAACTAGTCCAGGTTTGTTAGCAATTCTGATAAGGCTGTAAG
>JAGPOW010001167.1:17647585-17660649 GCA_030014935.1 Caiman crocodilus | reverse complement strand
ATAAATAATATATATATATATATATATATATTATTTATTTAACACTTGAATTGAGTGTGTATTAATACACACTTAAAGGAAGTGTGTGTGTGTGTGTGTGTGTGTGTGTATATACACACACACACACATCCATATACACACACACACACACACACACACACACACTTCCTTTAATACTTCAATATTATCTATTATCTAGATATATATTTTTTTTTTACAAGTTTCTTTTTTGGGTTTTAAAAGTTAGGAAAAAAGGGCAGAGGCAGATGCTGGATTCTGGTACTTTGGGTATCTCAGAGGAATATAATGAAATATTGTAATGTAGATTATGGCCAAGTACAAAAATTACATTTCTACCCAGAGAATTGCCGTTCTCCGGGTAAAAATGAGAAACATACAAGCATTCACTGAATTTCTCCTGGGGGAAAAATGTCTCCTCAACCTGGAAGACCTTTCCTGTGAGAGAGTTTCTTCTGCAAGAGGGAATGCTTGTACACTCCTCTCCTGACCTGTTATTGTTCAGGAAGAGAACAATCACAGCTGCTCCTTGCTTCTTCCTCAAATTGGGGACCACCCCGTTTGGAAACAGGCTGGGGCTGTTGTTCTGGAAAGGCAGCGGAGAAGCAGTCACTGCTCCCTTCCTCTTTCCCAAACCAGGCAATCCTGTTCAGGGGATGAAAAGGGGGATTCCTTGGTCTCCACTGGCTTCCAACTTCCATCCCCACTCTTCACTGCTAGTTAATTAAGCAGCTGGGCAGCAGAGGCTGGGATTGCAAAATCTGGGGACTGAGACTCAGGATTGGCAAAGCTCTCTCTAGCCTGGTTCAAACCTGCATGATCTTTAAATAACACATGTGCTGCTCAGCTAGGTAGCACACACTGTGATTTAAAAGCCAAGGAGCTAAGACCCAGGGCTGTGGAGGCTGTCCCCACTCCTGCTTCCCATAGCCTCTGGCTTTAAAATCACCCCATATGCAGCCACCTAGGCTTTCCATTTATAGCTTGCCCCTTTCCTAGACAGGGGAGAGGGCCAGCTGTCAAATAATGACCTCTTGTAGGGGCAGGTGGCCCAAGGAGCAGGCCTCTAGTGCCACCTGGCTGGAGAACTTGTCTTTAATGCAAGGAAGAAGCTGGAATGCACACATGCTCCAGCTTCTGGGCTCTCTTTTTCTATGATGAGATGACTGGCCCAGTGGATGTGGTGAAAGCAGTGGTTGTAATATACCTTGACTTTAGCGTGATTTTTGATATGGTCTCTCACAGCATTCATGCAAGCAAGATAAGGAAGTATGGGTTGAATGGACTGTAAGATGAATAGAAATCTGGCTGGATTGTCATGCTCAATGGGTAGTAATCAATGGCTCAAGGTCTAGCTTGCAACCGGTATCAAGGAGGGCCCCAGGGGTTGGGCCTGGGGCTGGTTATGTTCAGTATCTTCATTAACAATCTGGAAGATGGCATGGATTGCACTCTAAGCAAGTTTGTGTACGACACCAAGCTGGAAGACGTAGTAGAAACATTAGAGGGTAGGGAAGGAAACTCATAAGGATCAAAAAGGGCAAGTGTAAAGTCTTGCATTTAGGATGGAAGAATTCCACGCACCGCTAAAGGCTTGGGACCAACTGGTTAAGCAGCAGATCTGCAGAAAAGGACCTGGGACATACAGTGGTCAATAAGATGGATAAGAGTCAACAGTGTGCCCTTGTTGCCAAGAAGGCTAACAGCATACTAGGCTTCATTAGTAGCAGAGTTGCCAGAAGATGGAGGGAAGTGATTATTCCCCTCTATTCAGCACTGGTGAGGCCACATCTGGAGTACTGTGTCCAGTTTTGGCCCCTCGCTAAAGAAAGGATATGGATAAGTTGGAAAGAGTCCAGAAGAGGGCAAAAAAAATGGTGAGGGGGCTGGAGCACATGGCTTATGAGGAGAGGCAGAGGAACTGGCCTCATTTAGTCTGCAGAAGGGAAGACTAAAACGAGTTTTGATAGCAGCCATTAACTAGGTGAAAAGGGATTACAAAGAGGATGCAGCTGGACTGTTCTCAGTGGTGACAAATAACAGAACAAGGAGCAATGGTCTCAAGTTGCAGCAAGGGAAGTTTAAGTTGGATATTAGGAAAAGCTCTCTCACAAGAAGGGTGGTGAAGTACTGAAACAGGTTACCCAGAGAGGTGGTGGAATATCCACCCTTGGAGGTTTTTAAGGCCTGGCCTGACAAAGCCTAGGCTGGAATTATTTAGTCGAGGCTGGATTAGATGATTTCCTGAGGCCCCCTCCAAGCCTAATTTTCTGTGATTCTGTGATTTCATTTTGCAATAGCTCACTGGTACAATTACTACCATTAAAGAACAATCTAATAACATCAGGCAGTATTGTCTGATGTTACAATGGGAAGGTGCACTGAAATGACTAAAAAGTGTTTACTGTAACTATGATTTCTTTAGGAAAAAGACTTGGCAATGCAGATGTCCTCAGGCAGGTACAAGCCTTCCTTGCAGAATTATGAAAGAAAAGAACTCTTGTGACCTAATCTAATAACCACTAAAATCAATTAAATGAATCCAATTAACATTAAGGAGACTGACTAGGCTCTTAATCCTCACTGCCCAGAAGTCTCAGTAGTGAAAACTCAGTTCTATTTCCACTGAAATAAGTAGGAATGTAATTTGAACATAGTAAGCACATCTACATGAGACACTTTACCTCAAAGTAGTGTAGTTTACTGTGCAGTAAGCCTCCACATCTACATGTGCACATGCTTACTGCTCAGTAAACCTTGCTAACCACAAGTTTGCAAAACAAGCAGCAAATTTACTTGTGATCAGTAATAATGCAGTGACACTCGTGTAGATGACTTACCAGGAGAAAATCTGCTCCCAGTCAGCCATCTACCACGGGCAGGAGATTGCTCCCTGACCCCAGGAGCTGCCTGCTGCCAGGGAAGGCTCTGCCACCAAAGTCCAGGTGGGGATTACATCCCCCTGACCCATCAGCAAGGAGCTCCAAGTCCCCCTCTCCAAGATCACAACTGCGGAGTGGGTACTGGGAGATCCTTATTTCCCAAACCTTGATTCACCATCGTGATTGGGGAGCAGGGGATTTAGAGAGCCTTATCTCCCAATTTGGGCCGGGAGATTAGGATCTCCCAGTTTTAGCCGTGCAACCATGGAGCTGGTACTTGGAAAGAAGGGTCTCCCAGTGCCAGTCCCAAGACCATGGAGCTGGGACTAGGAGCTCCTTACTGGCAAGGACTGGGGAGCCTGTTCTCTGCTCAGCTCTGTGAGTGCAGAGCTGGGTGGGCGGCAGGCTGGGGAGCTGAGTGCCACCCTGTCCCAAACCCAGCTCCATGATAATGGAGCTGAGCAGGGAACAAGCTCCCCAGACTGTTCCCTGCCCAGCTCTGTGCTCCCGGAGTTGAGTGGGGACCAGGCTCCCCTGCCTCTGATCCGCAATCATGGAGCAGGGACTGGGAACTTTCCCGGTCAGCTGATCGAGTCATGGGGCTTGGGAAGAGCTGCAAGGGTGGAGAAGGTACCAGTTTCCTGCCCTGATCCACTGGTGCTAGCTGCTTCACTGGAGGATGGGGCAGAGGGCTGGGACCTGCCCCTCCCCTGCAGCTCTTTCAAGTCCCCTGACCCTAATCTGCTAGCTAGGGACAGAAGCACCTGCCTGCTGGGGCAAGGGGACATCGTCCCTGCCCCAGCAGCAAGCAGCCCCCCATGGACAAGGTGCAAGTAAACTGATCCCAGATCAAATGCATGTGTAGATGCACCCAGTGTGACTGAGTCCCCATACCTGGAGAATATATTTTAAGGCTCTGGGAATGTCAAACAGGGCACGGTACCACAGGTACTGTACAGTCAAGAACAAAGACAACAAATTTGGTTTCAAACAGGACAAAAAAAATTCAGAAGGGTTAAGTGACAAAGAAAAATGGTGGGTCTCCATCATTTCAAGTCTTCATATTACAGACAGAGCATCTTTTTGGAAGATATGCTTTAGATCTACCCAAGTTATTGGGCTCAAAACAAGAGTAACTGGATGACAGTTCCACAAACTGTGTTATATAGGCATTTAGAGCAGATGATCTAAGAGTCTTTTCTGGCATTAAACTCTATGAGGGTCACAATAAAATGACCAGAGGTCAGCATAACATTGGTAGAAGGATAGATGTAATGGCTGACAATGATGATCAAAACACACTACGGGTTGTACACAATGTAGAAGTGGATTTTTTAAATGGGGAGCTGGAAAATATCAGAAAAAGAGCAACCTCCAACAGGTATCTCAAAATCACAAACTGAAAGTTGGAGTAGAGATATCACAAACAGGCATTTCCCTTCCACTCTCAGGAGTTACCAATTTACCCTCCCCCTCCCCAAGAAAAAAAAAGGGAGCACTGGGATAGAAACATATCTAAATGTCTTCATCTTATACAAGGGTTTGGCTCAGGGATTTTGCAGTTACTTTATTTTAACCTGTTTATTCAGACCTGAGTAGCAAGATCTGTTCTACTTTATTGGATGATTATGAGATTAGCAGTGGATGCTATTAGGCCATAGTCCTGCGAGTTAAGTAAACGGGCTTGCCCACATGCACTATGCAAAGCCATATTGAAATCAATGAAGCTCACCTAAGCAGATCAGTTGGAATCCAGGGCCTTAGCGACAACTTTCCAGAACTGCTTAAAGATACAAATAGGTGCCTAGTGGGATTTATCAACAGCTGTTACACAGGTCAAATCAATGGTTCGGCACCCAATGCACTTCAATACTTCCATAAATCCTAGCAGAAACTTACTTTATCTTTAGGAACCTTCATGCCTTTGTAAACCGGACCCTTAGTGATTAACCCTTTTCTAATGCCAATGATCTATAATGACATGCAGCACAACAGAAACAGAGAAAACACGTTGGGCTTTTATACATCTGCTCCAGGAGTGGGGAGGGGAATGCTTGAATTACAATGGCTCTAAGAGCCGCTCTAATTAAAGCACCCAGAGCATCCCGTGTATCAGTGTCATCGTGCTTAAAAATAGCAGCAGGGGCGCTTTAACCAAAGCTTGTTTGACAAGCTTTAGTTAAAGTGCTTCTGCCACCATTTTTAAGCACGGGGATGCTGATACACAAGACACTGGAGTCTGCTGTACAGCAGTAATTACCACACTCCAGCAGACTCAATTAATCAAGCCTGCTCCAATGCTCTAATTACAGTGTGTTGGACCAGCTTCACTGCTCATGTATAGGTGCCCTTCATCCCTAGAGTCCTATATCGCACTATTTGGGCACCACGTGCTTATGAGGTTTTCTAATACCCTGAGTTAAGCCACTATATGGCTACTTGGCCTAGCTGGTTTGATTCAAAGTAGGCTGAGCTTATAGGTGAATCGGACTCTTTTTTTATTAATTTATAGCCATGCTATAAGGATTTATCACCATGCTATCAGAGTGCCTAGTGTTGCTTTTATTGGACTTTTTCAGCGAAGCAGAACAATATAAGCTAAAAGCCTAGCAATACAAACACACCCTTAGAAAATACAAGTCAAATATTGGTGGTTATAAGGACAATAACATTCATAAGGAATGAAATCATATATATATTTATACATACATGCTCATACTACTATAATGCTGGCATGGGGAGTAAGATGGAGAAACTGATATTCCATAACCTAAAAAGTATGTTCCAAATGAAACAGATTAAAAAAAAAAAAATATAGCAAATTGGGCCAAAGAGTAGCAAACAAGCGACTATAAAGATTCTAGCAGAAATACTTCAAGCTTAAAACTCATGCACTTGAAGTATCCTTGAATAAGTTAATGTGCTTGGTATACTAATGATATTTTTTTCTGTAAAGTTAATGTAGTAATTTCCATATCATTTTAATGTGTTCATACTGTTCATTAAGGCAAAGATTAAATTGCCAGATGATAGCAAGCTATTAAGAATGAGTCTGGAAAAAAATGAAGAAAAAAAATTAACTGTTTTGACACTAACTAGGTACTAATTAATGGCCTATTACAGTGGATTCTATAAAGATACACAACATGAAGATAACAGGAGTTTCTCTTATAGCAGATGTAGCTAATGCCATATGACGCTTCTGGAAGATTATATCAAAATGCAGGTCTGAATTAGTTACTGAATGCTTGAAAGTACAGCTTCTTGTAATGCTGTAAAATGACTGTTGAAATACTAGGTACAGTTAATGGCGGCTAAGCAATGCGGTGATGAGAGGTGGGGGAAGGAATGAGGAAAAAAAGTTTTGCCACCCCTGCTTCAGTTTTCCTATCTGTAAAAATGGGCCGAGTGGTCCTTCATGTATAACAATGCCATATGAAGAACTAAGTAATATTACTGTATTTTTACCTCAAAGTAAAGCTCTAGGGTTGACTATTGTTGCCTTATGTGAGTAATAGCAAGGAAGAATCCTATATAGACAGGGCTTATCTGAATATAACACCACAATTCCTTTAAATATTCAAGAAATGCAATCACAGCAGTAGTTTTGTCTTGGAAGTGAGGTGTCTGAGATTCAGCAGATGGGGACTCGATACTTCTATATTTACTCTTAGTATCAAAAATGAAAAAAATGTCAATTCTTCTGCTTGACAGAGATGGAAGGAGGAAGGAAACAAGGAAGGACTTCTTGTCAATTTGTATTTCAAGTTGTTATCCAATACCGGCAACATACACTGACACAATGCAATACCTTTTGTAATTCTGCTGTGGAAAATGAAGTGAGATATT
Organism: Caiman crocodilus; assembly: GCA_030014935.1. Classification (NCBI taxonomy): domain Eukaryota; kingdom Metazoa; phylum Chordata; order Crocodylia; family Alligatoridae; genus Caiman; species Caiman crocodilus. Next base: position 17,653,900 of record JAGPOW010001167.1, on the reverse strand, counting down.
AAGTACTATCATAGCAGCAATAGCCAACACGCCTTCTCACTTGCATTCAGTTAGTGCGAAAGAAACAAATTCTACCAGAGTCAGAACTGAGGCATGGCACTGTCTATTAAATGCACGTGCAATAGATTATTTTGTCTGATAGAGATTAGTGTTGCTAATTATTTTCATTTAGAAACCCTCTCAAATACATCATCTTTGGTAGCCAAGCTGCAAATACAATCCTGTGCCATGTAGCACATGACAATAATAAGCATTCCAGTATAAATTCTTCAAGTCAGGAAGGAATTTGGTACGCAAAGCACATGAAGCCACACCTCTGCTTAAATGTAATTGTGCCCTGAAGTTGCTTCCTGAATCAGAGCTCATATACAATGCTGACGAACAAACAACTTTGTTTTTATACCAATTACTTGATTCCAGTAAAATCCCTTTTCCCTTAATTGCTAACTTATATATCAACTTGCACAGCTGGAGTAATGAACAGTACATATGTTCTGAACATATCTGTTTTTCAGCTCCATTTCCTTAATGTAAGGTTTCAATTTCTTTCTGAGAATGATAAAAATCCAGTTGTGTGTTAAACAACAAAATCTTTCATCTTACCACATTCCTTGTTCTGCCTCTCCCTTTCATACATTCTTATATCTTTACTTCTCACTTTCTTTTATTCTTTATGTGGTTGGAAGTTATTACATAAAATCTAACAATGAGCAGCATTTATAAACATTATGGCTCCCTTTTTTAAGCAAAACCTAAAACAAACATGCACCAGAAGCCATCCAATTTAATATCCGTTTGATTGTCCTTGGAATCAAAGATTTTGCTAACTCTCATAGAATCACAGATTAAAAGTTGGAAGGGACTTCAGGTGGTCACATCTAGTCCAACTCCCTGCTCAAAGTAGGACCAGCCCCAACTAAATCATCCTAGCCAAGACTTTGTCTAGCTAGGCCAATAAAAAATGCCAAGGATGGAGCATCCACAAGCAATTTGGGTAACCTTTTCCAGTGTTTTACTACCTTCCTGGTGCAAACGTTTTCCTAATATCTAACTTAAACTTCTCTTGCTGCAATTTGAGACCACTGCTCCTTGTTCTGTCATCTGCCACCACTGAGAACAGTCCAGCTCCATCCTCTTTTGAACCCCTATTCAGGGAGTTGAAGGCTGCTATTAAATCCCCTCACAGCCACCTCCTCTCTGAACTAAGTCAGTCCAGTTCTCTGAGCCTTGCCTCCCTCATAAGTTATGTCCCTCAGACCACTCAACATTTCTGTGGACCTCCCCTGGACTCTCTCCAATTTGTCCACATGCCTTCTGAGGTGGGGGTTAAAAACTGAACGCAGTACTACTCCAGACGTGGCCTCACCAGTACTGAATAGAAGGGAAGAATCACTTTCCTTGACCTACTGGCAATACACCTACCAATGCAGCCCAGCATGCCATTAGCCTTCTTGGCAACAAGGGCACACTGCTGGCTCATATTCAGCTTATTGTCCACTGTAGCCCCCAGGTCCTTTTCTGCAGAGCTGCCGCCCAGCCAGTCAGCCCCCAGCCTGTACCAGCGCATGGGATTGTTCCACCCTAAGTGCAGGACTTTGCACTTGTTCTTATTGATCCTTTGGTCAAATGCTCCAATTTGTCTAGGGGTCTCTGAATCCTGACCCTGCTTTTCAGTGTATACACTAATCCCCCCAGCCTGGGGTCATCTGCAAACTTGCTGAGGGTGCACCCTATGCCATCTTCCAGGTCAGTGATGAAAATACTGAACAAAACTGGCCCCAAGACTGACCGCCGGGACACTCCACTTGATACTAGCAGCCAACTATATGTCAAGCCATTGACTATTACCCTCTGAGCCCATTGCTCCAGCCAGTTTTCTATCCACCTTACAGTCCATTCATCCAGGCCATATGTTCTTAGCTTCACCTGCATGAATGCTGTGGGAGACCGTGTCAAAAGCCTTGCTAAAATCAAGGTATACCACATCCACTGGTCTCCCCGCATCCACAGAGCCGGTCATCTCACCATAGAAGGCAATCAGGTTGGTGAGGCATGACTTGCCCCCAGTAAATCCATGCTGACTGTTCCTAATCATCTTCTCCTCCAAATGCTTTGAAACGGATTCCTTGAGGATCTGCTCCATGGTTTTTCCAGGGACTGAGGTGAGGCTGGTTGGGTCTGCAGTTTGCTGTATCCTCCTTTTTCCCCTTCTTAGGAAGAGGATACAGCTCCTCTTTGACTGCCTGCCCGTTCTGTGCTTTAGACACTGTAAAATAATTTAAACTTGTGCATGGACTTACACGCGAGTAGTCCCAATTATATTTGATTGTACCGGTTACATAGTTAAGAGCTTTGCTGGATCATGAGTTTAATTTAATGGCTTAGTAACATCAAAAACTTGGAAATGATCTTCAAACAGGAACACTCCTTAAAGATCTCCATGCCATATTGATGGCACATCGATCTGAAATTATTTTCACTAAACTGGTATTACCGCTAGTTTCTGAATTTCCGTGTTACCATCCATTTTCCTTGCATATACTATATGACAGGGGACAATCATTCAGAATGTAACCAATTCCATTCATTCACATTGTAGATGCTACTGTAAATAAGCTAAAGGGAAAAGAGAGTCTATGCCAAAGAAATCCTACTGTGGAGAGGTAGGATTAACTAGCTATATTGTCTATCAAATTCCTCTACAATAAATTCTTTATTAATGACAAAAACAGCTCTATTTTAACCCAACAAATCCTGTACCTTTCCTTCAGCATTCTGCATCTTCTACAGGGACAGAAAAAGCTCTGACCTGAGTCAGAAGGGTGATCTACAACAGAGGTGCAGATCTCTGGTATACTACACTGTACTGAGAAGTAGCCATAATGTTCTACTTCCTCTCCAGAAACCAAAAGTCAAACTCTTGGCCCAATGAAGTCAATGGCAAATGTCCATTGATTTAATCAAGACCACCATTTCACTCTATGCATAAAGCTGTGATGGGCCATCACTTCTACTGATGTTGAGAATGAATCTTAAAATTACTCTGAAAAAAGTCTCCAATGCATATCTATAGATATCATTTTTTTTCCAGTATAATGCATTACAGTATACCTACAAAAAACTACAACTCCTGGTTCTAAAATGATAGTTTTTATTAAAGCAACTGGAAGATAGCAAGAAGACTGTCCTTTTCTGCAAGCTTTCAAGATCAAAGTCCCTTTGTCAGAGGCTGGGAAAAGTGTAGATGGTACAAGATTGTAAAAAATCCCCATAGGTAGGAAAGAAATTTCATTTTTGCACAGAAGGAGCTGAAGATGGAAGGCTGTCCCTTTGGGTCCATGAGAGTGTGAGAGCTGTGTTGAGTAGCTCTTTGATGTGTTGATCTTCAGCTCAATCCTGGACTCGCATCCCAGAGTGGCTGCAGCAGGTGCCCCATGCAGCCCATATCTTGAACCAGCCAAAGAAGGTGCCACAGTATATATCCTGAGCCCTGCACATCAGGTCAGTCTGGCATGCACCGCATGGGTCAACTATGAGACCCAGGGGCAGCACTGGCAGCCAAATAAGAGAGCGCCGTGGGCTGAACCATGGGCACACCTGATCTAGAGAATTAATCTTGTGATCCAGGAAATGATGTAAACTATAACTTTCTGAAAGATTAATCAAAATGTACTCATATGATGTTTAAAAAGTACCTTTTGATCTGAAACTCCTATTAGGTTCAATTTCTCCAAACGAGAGTTTTTAAAAGCTTGCTAGGGCACAGATATCTAAAATGCCATAGCACTGGAAACAAATTTATTATTTTATGACCCTCTGGAGAGCTTTTGGGGGGGGGGGGGGGAGAAAAACCTCTTCCACTTTATTCGGAAGTCCATGCCTCTTTGCTATAACTTTAGTGTTGTAGGTCAGTCAGACCACTGATGACAAACATCATCCCTTAGTTTAAAAAAGAGAGAGAGATGAACAGATGAAAGAAAACACAAGTCTGTCTAGGACAATAGCATCATTTATCAATTTTGCAGGAAAAAAGATTTAAATTCACCTATTGGACCTACCTGGATAGCTACTTTTTTCCTTTTTGCAAATGAGATATAGGTTTAGTGTTTTAAAGATGGTCTTCACTTCACCAGAGGGATTTGGCTAATTACTGTAACTATTCAAGCTGGCAATACTGATATATTCAATTCTGCCTGGCACTGTAACTGCCTTAGGCTATTTGACAATGCGCTACAGATGTTCTTTGAATTGCTCTCTGAAATCATTTCCTCAGATGTTCAATGTAAAGAAAAGTTGGGGCTTTTTTTATTGGTCTTGGGAAAAAGAAGCTTCAATGAAAACAAATACTTCATCCACCCCTTCCCAAGCCAAGATCCCTATTTTTCCCCATCGCGGTTAGGAAAACTGCTGAACTGATGCCAGAGGGGGCAGTCAAAAACCCAGGAGCCTCCTTCATCTGCTTTCTCATGGTACTTATGTATATCTACACACACTTTAGAGATTTGGGTAAAGAGAGGTGGATTCTTAGAACGGTCCATCTCAGAGCAAATACAATGGGCGTGATTTCTATATTGGGTTAGAAAGAGCCCAGAAGGGTGTTCCTATCATTAAGGGACTAGACAGTTATATAGGTGGTTTGAGTTTGATTCCCAGCTCCACCACCCATTGACTGTATGCGAGGAATATAACCTTTCTGTGCCTCGGTGCAGCCGTTCTAAACCGGGATACTCATGCTTCCTTTCATGCAACGTTTGCCTGTCTATGAGACTGTAAACGCTCGGACCAAGAAATTGCTCTTACTTGACAGTCCCAGTACTGGGCGGTTCTGATCTTCAGGAGGACCTCTAGGCTACCACAATTTAAATACATGTGTTCATATATAAATCTACACTACTTAAAAGCATTTGAAGGACCAAGAACACGCTCCGAGAAATATCTTCGTATTAGGTTCTACAGCAACAAAATATTCATTAACAATTAAGAGGGAAAAGCGAAATCATAGAAATAAGATGTGCGTGCCAAAGACAGGACAAATGAAAGCAAGTGCGCAAGGGTGGCCTACAGATGCTACTATTGCATTCACTGCAACTTTAAATGTAACCACTAAAAGCTAGTCTTCAGAATATGCAGAACGTCATGCTCGTATTCTAGCAATTGTGAAAAAATAATATTATAAATCAGCACACAGCACAATCCAGCTCCAATATAATATTCTCCCTTGATCCAAATATCATAACCATAGTGAGCTCTGAACTCAAAATCCAACAGTAAACATGTGTGCCTTTTGAAAACGTTCATATATAACCAAATAAAATCTCACTAATTTACATTAAAAAATATCTCCCTGGTAGGTGAGAAGGGAGGAAAGTACCAGTAATTACGTGGCCCTTAACATTTGGAGTTAGTATCCCATGAAAACACATTATATGCAGTCTAGGAGAAAATAAATGGAATCCTGATCATTTGAGCACACTGTCCCATATAATTAAGGGTCAAACCTATTCATTATCTTCTTTTATTTAAGATTCATGTTATTGTTAAAGTTATTCGATGAAAACATCTAAGGTCTCCTTCCAAGAGGTGACTCTCAGTCTTAAGTGACGTCATTAAACAACCCTTTCCTCCAACGTCTGTATTCTGCTTGGCCTGTAAAAGCCGACTTCCACTTTCTGTTAGTTTCTAGAGGATTCAGAGATTTTCTTCTATTGGTGTACAAACACTGACCCTGGCAAGGGGTCCAGAAGTGCTCATCTTTAATCTGATGAACAGTCCCTCAGAAGTGAGTGGAGTGACACTCATGCTTAAATTTAAGCATTATGCATAAGTCTTGGCAGGAATAGGAGCTCTCACGGATAATTAGTCATCATTACCAATTCCCTGGAGCGACAAAATTTACCAGTTTTCCCTGTAATTTCATGTTTTTAAATTACTATCACCCTCCCCAAATTCTGAATGCTCCAGGACCTCGAAAACTTGATTCTTCTGCAGTCCAAACTTTGAATTCAGTACAGATGCCTGATATTATATCCATCCTCTGTACTCATTCCAGCAGTCAAGCTCAAATGATAGCCTGATAAAATACAACTGCCTCTGCCTTTCTGACACAAATAACAAACCCAGCAAATAAGCATGTTGTAATAATGCCAGGAAACTGGTCTTGTATCTATGCAACTAAAATATCAATGCTACGATAGCTCCAAATTTAAGCCCATTATGACTCAAGAGAACTTTAGGTCAATGATACTCTGATGATGTGTCCCCCACCCCAAATCTATTAATGTGGTATAATTTTACTTCATCCAGTGAAAAAAAAAA
>JAGPOW010001167.1:17598207-17630105 GCA_030014935.1 Caiman crocodilus | reverse complement strand
AAAAAATATTTAAAGCTATGCCTATGTCCAAATCAGCATCGAATCTTCAGATTCAGACTCAGCCAAATCAAATCAGGGACAATGATCCAAATCAATTAATTGAATCACTGTGTGCGATTCGGGCCGAATCCTATTCCGAAAGGAAAGGACCCACTTTGCACACCCCTGGTGTGCAAATGTTCAACAGATCAGGCCAACCTGTTCCTGATCTAAGTAAGTTCAAATAGTCAGTTTATTAACTCACTTAGGTTGGGCCTGCCAGTGTTGTCCTGATTAAACCCCCACATATGCGTGTATGTGCAGATGTTATATTTAGACCAACCGAACCAAAGTCCACATGTACCAACATATACCTAGGTAAATTATCATTGGTTGTAGGAATTGCTTTCTTGTACCTTCCCCATCACATTCTTGTATGTAATGAAATCAGAAGTCCTTGCCTAGGTGGACGAATCTTTATTCTCTCTCTTCTTAGGTCCCAATCGACCAAAAAAAATATGCAGACCACAAAGAGGTTCATGGATGGACATAGCAGTCTAGCAGCATCCTATCAAGTGCAAAAAAGGGGCCATAAAAGGCTGATGTGCAAGTCAGGTCACACTTGTTCTAGTGGAGCACAAAGTCCATGACTTAATGGGATTTTACCCCAGGCTTTTGGGAGAAGGGCAGGGGAAAATAGTAGAGCACTAACTTTGCCTATAAGGTAGACCAAAGAAAATGGCTGAATTACCTTCTCTGAATTAATGCTGTATTGGCATCCCAAAGAGTCCTGCATTACTCAGAAACAATCCTTGACATTCCCTGCCCTCCCCCAACACCTTTTTTTTTTTTTAAATGCAGCATTTGCTCTAGGCTTTGGTGTGTTCATGCACACATTGACTAACAATAACACACTTTTTTTTTTTAAACAACCTGGAGACAGGCAGGTCATTTCTCTGTAAAATGAAATAAACTGCTTCGTTTTTACAAGCGCTCTAATAACCCAGAGAAATAGCATGGTCTTTATTTGTAATTGATTCTATAATCACATCTCCCCTTCCTTATTCTTCTCTTCATATTCCTAAATAATCATTCGGCTCAGAAGGTATCTTTCTCCTCAAGAGGCTTTTTTTTTTTTGTTTCAACACTAGAAAGAAAGACATTAGACCCAAAGAGAAAATGACCTCATTTGAAAAAAGTATTACTGCACTGTTAAAGAACCTCAGTAAAGAAGATTAAAGCTTCAATGTAGGTATTAAAGAAAGAAAATTCTCATCTCATCAGATGAGCACTACGGTTTTCCACGTGGCTTTTGCAGTGGGGCAGTAACAGGGAGACAATAAATTTTGGCTCCATGTGCCAACATGACTTCAGAGTTCATTTATTGTACCTCCCACACCTGAACAGATGCATTCTCCCCTTGTAATTCATGGATTGGCACCTTGAAACCTCATATCACTTCTTTTCAAGTAGTTTAAAGTACCTTATTACTTACCTGTCCCTAAAAAACAAATGAGCTAATTGCTCTCCCCTCACACTGGGGAAAACAGGAAAATATTTAATTGCTTTTCATGGGGCAGCCACATGACCAGCCAGCCAGCTACACTTGCTGCTAAGTAAGAGGGTGAGAGAAATCACGGCTACTTTCCACCCTCCTGCCTAGAACGTAGGCAATATCAGGAGAGTAAACGCTGCGCTTCCCCACCTCAAAGACAAAACTGCACTCTGAAAAGCGGAGTAAAGAGAACTGCCGCTCTTCCTTAGCATGGAAGTACGCAGCCCAGAATAAGGATAAAGAAGAGCTGCATGAAAATCATAGATCAACATGCAGTACATTTACACTGGAGCACCTTCTGAGAACAACAAAGGCCTTGTTTGTCACGTGGAATTGGAAATATGTCAGTGGCAACAAAAATAACGGCAGAGCACAGTGCAGTATATCTTAGCTCCTTGAAGAATTTTACACTAGAAATTTATTTGATTAAAGAGGTAGTTGTGCTTTTTATTGCTCTTGAACCTCTGGGCATTCCTCTACTGCATCTTAATATCACTCAGGCAATTGTGAACAATCCCACGAACATCTGGAAGCCTCACTGGCATTTTCTGCAGCCATGTAATGAGGCTGTCTGAAAAATCTATTATTGACAAGCTCTTTAAAGTCCAAATCAGGACACTAGTATTCATTTTTATGATTTGCAACCCTGTCTGAAATTATTTGGCACAAGCAGCAAAACATACAGAGGTATCAGTGTCTTGCAACTAACTTTTAAAAGAACGATCCTTGTTTAAAAGAACTGGGATAGTCTCTTGTGAAAGATGAGTTTGGGGAGGATAGCTTTAAAGAACTATATATCAAAATAAGCAACCCACTCCATCATTAATTTGTCCACACCACAATTTAGACAGTGCCGGTAAACAGCGTGCATAAAAGATAGGCCTTCAGCTGGATGCACGTGCCAACAATATTTGGGTCTGGTTTTTGACTAGTGTAAAAAGTCTAGTTCTGTTTATATCAATGGATAATAAAATTCCACTCAAAATCCTCCAAGATGCTGATTTACGCCATTGAAAGATCTAGCCCTGAACCTGACCAGTGTCTTAAAAGAAATATTTTCTTACTATATTTGCTACGCCAGGGCACATGCCCATGAGTGGGAATGTGCGTTCCCTGTGGACAACCAGCAGTGGCACACATCTTGCTAGTTGTCCCGAGGGACCACCTCTGCACATGAGCCCTGACACATGGCAAGCTGCCCCAGGTGGGGTGAGAAGACTGAGGCCAGCACCTGGGCTGGTCCCAGTAGCCTTACCTGGGGGCCTCTTGGGCCTCCACCAGCAGTGATCCAGGTACACAGAGCCTGGCTGGCAGCTGGAACATGGCTCTGGCCAGGCAAGCTCTGGCTTTGGGCGTACATGCATTTCATATGTACTCATCTGGATGGGCCCCAAGTCCTGCCAGGGTATTAGATCCAGAGTATTTAATCTGTCTGTCTGTTCACTAGCACTGGCAGAACTTTGGGCAAGAGCTCCTTCCTCACAAAGTAATTAAAAAAGAAAATCATACTTGTAACTTGTCACCAGGTGTCACTGTCTCTTCATTCAAACCCAGCCAAAGGATTTAAATCCATCAGTGGGAAAAAAGAAACAGAGCAAAACCTGGAATTAGACACAAAGCTACTAGATAGTATGTCAGCCAGAAGAATCGGAAGCATAATTTCAAGATTTGCCCAGTATTAAAGTGCTTGAAAACTTCTGTAACTGTTATACATATGCAAGAATTTATTTTTAAATTAATCCGCTAGGTGAACAAATAGCACAAAGGGAACAAATATCAAGGGCTAGAACGCCATTATTTGATGAGACCAAATCAAAGCAATATATATCGCTTTTTTTTTTTTTTTTTAAAAGGGATACGCTGCCTTCGGTGAGTATTTCTCGATCTTAATATTCCTTCAGAATCTCTTGTTCAGCCTTTGCTTCTCATCTGGCACTGCCCAGCCTCCAAACAGTGCCATCCGGCATGGACATTTCTCCAGACATTTACGGTCTTCTTTCTGGAACACCATATCTAAAAGATACTGAGGACCCTCCTACCCATCCCTTTATTCCTTAAGGGAAAATGGTGTCCTCTGTTCGATTCATTTGTTAGATGTCCTGCTAGGTTCTATGATAAAAGCTTAAAGGTACAAATAGACGGATTGGAAGTTACAAAATTACATTAGCATGTAAGTATTATAAACTGGCTTCAGATGCTTGAGCATGTACAGTGCCATAATATCAAATGCACTTCAGCTGTCATCTGTGAAAAAACAAAAGCAAACCCAACCCAATTGTGTTTGTTCAGCTAACAGAAAAGAACATGCAGCATGTGCACGTAAGGTAAAAATATATATATATAAACTATGAAGGGAACTGTGACTCAGAGGAACATTTCTGAGTCACAATCCTAGGGGATAACACATTCTCACCAGCTATCACTCAAAACACATACACACTCCTTCTAAGAAAATCATACACATTTTTTACAATACGAAATGGAGCCATAGAACTACACGATACCTTTTCACTGTGTTTTGCTGTGGATACTTAAATGGCTACTTTTACAAGAGAAACAAGTATACCCATGTAGACCTAATAAAATTTAAGGAAATACTTGGCTCATGCCCTTACCATTGCTCTAGAAAACTTCAACTAGTATGCAAGCATGCTTCTGTTAATAAGAGTCTCTAACAGTTCCCTTACTAAAGGGCAGATGATCGTAAATCTATATTATCTGATATCACAGACAGCTCCTTCCACTGTTCATCTTTTGTGAAAAATTCAAATGTTAGAGTAGGGCCTTATACAGACATTCAGATTCTCCTGGGAAAGTTTCTGCTCTCCCAGGAGAAACCATGAGTGTACCGATGTTCGTTAGGCTATTCATCCCAGAGCAAAAATGGCTGCTACAGGAAAAACAAACAAGCCTAGAAACAAGCAAGGTTAAAAATCACACCCAGAAGAGTTTCTTCAGCAAGAGCAAATGTCTGTACATGCTCCATCTATCCTGCCGCCAGGGAGACTGGTCTCGCTTGCTAGATTTTGCTGTTCCAGCAAGGAGCAGCACACACCCTCTTCACAATTGTGCTCCAGGAAGACACAGGCTGACCACAGGCAGTTTGGGGCAGCCAGTCAGGGGTGCCCTATGCATTGCTGCCGTCTGCAAGACTAGAAAAAGAGAAGATGTTCTGCTATATGACTCAAGTATTATCTGGCTTCTTGTCAAATAGCACAATGCCTTTAAAGATTATTTGCTGATGGTATGGTTTATGCTCCCAGTTGCTGTATGGACAGATGGTTGTTTTGTTATCCTGGGAGTAGATTGCAGTTCATGCCAGAGGCTGTTTTAGACAGAATCAGTGCTCGTGACATTTTATCATACTTTGTCCTTCATTCAAGGAACTTCCTGAGATGTTCAGAATCAAAGCCCCAGACACATAATTTAGCTTTTGCTTCTCTTTCATTTTTTTTTTTTGTAATGTACTAATGCAATGCTCTGAAAGGCATGGTATAACTGGTATGGTATAACTGGTACTGCTGGACTGAACCCAGCAACCGAGTAAGTTGAGCACATCTAGTTATCATGCCAAGCATTTAGCACATCAATGTCATAAAAAAGCCATAATAAAAACAACATTTAATCATCATGATCATCATCACCTCAAAAGTATCCCTAGACCACAACTAAAAAGAGAACCTCATTGTGCTAGGTGCTGTACAAACACATAATCAGACAGTCTTTTCCTAGAAAGAGCCTAACCTGAATAAATACAGACAAGAGAGAAAAAAGGAAATATTCTCCTTTTTTAAAAGATGAAGCACCAACACACAAAGAATAGCCACGCTTTCCTAAGTGCTTGTGACTCACAGTTTTCTCTACTCACAACACAAAGCACTTGTGTTTTTGACAGCAAGTCCATGGAAGAACAAAGGCGTTAAACCAGGTGCAAGTCCTACAATATTTTCTTACTCATGGTGCTATCATATTACTTAGGTTTTATATAGTCATTTACATTCATAGATCAAAAACTGACTCACAAATTAAGCTCACTGTAAGGCTGAATCCTCTTAAGTCCTGGGCCCAAACATACAGCTTGACTTTATTCACTTTCAGATGATACTTTAAGATCAACATCACCTTAAGTCACTTTCAAGTCCAGCTATCAGCATAAATATGTAAATTAACCCAAACTCGGGGAGAGGGGGATATAGTTCAGGTGCTCAATACAATCTATTCTAGTGAGTGCTTGTTTGCAATATGCTGTGTTTCCAGCTGCCTCATCTGAAATAATCCAGTGCTGTGTTAAAAATGTGTTTCAGAAATTTTCCACATGGAATAAGCACACAAATGTATATTCTAGATTTGTATAAAGTTAGATTTCCAATCTTTGGACCGATCCTGAAAAAAACAACATAAATCAAAGTTAACACTGTAATGATTATTATAGAGAATTTTGGTTGGGTTAAGATGGGAAGAACAAACCTTTACTTTGGAGTTAGGTGTTTAGTTCTGTCAGAAACTATGAAAAATGCCTACAATGTTTACTCTGTAAATCTTAGAAAGTAAGGAGTAATCAATCTTCCCAGCTCTCGAATATTACTTAGACAGGACAGGTTCTGAACTCCTTATGGACACTAGTAGGTAGTTGCACATAATATTAGTCATATTATAGACCGGTAGGCTACAAGACTTCTCAAGTATCAAGGACAACAAAAAGTCCTTTTTTAAATATATAGGGAGTATGAAGAAGGCACTGGGTAACACGAGGCCCCTGCAGGATACGCTTGGCAATCTGGTGGTTGCACCAGAGGAAAAAGGCAGACCTTTTTAACAAATTCTTTGTCCACATTTTTTGTGCAGGGACCAGGACATCTCCCTCACCGGGACTCAGGATGGACTCAGGAGAGACTACCAGGCCTAGAGTCAGGGAGGACTGAGTTAGGAAACTTCTGGAGGGGCTGAACATGTTCAAATCAGCATGTCCAGACACTCTCCACCCCAGGGTGCTGAGGGAATTGGCAGGAGTCATCATGGGGCCCCCGGCATGGCTTTACGAGCACTTGTGGTGCTCCAGACAGGTGCCAGAAAACTGGAAGGCAGCCAATGTGGTCCCCATTTTCAAAAAAGGGAGGAGGGAGGACCTGAGCAACTATAGGCCTGTCAGTCTTATAAGCCTGGGGAAACTCTTTGAGAAAATTATCCAGGAGCACATCTGTGAAGGACCAGCAGGGGGGATGATTCTCAGGAGCAACCAGCATGGGTTCATTAGGGGAAGATCCCATCAGATCAACCCTGTTGCTTTCTATGATCAGATCACAAAATCATTGGATGCAGGTGTTGCGGTGGACAGAGCCTTTCTGGACTTTAAGAAGGCCTTTGACACTGTCTCCTAGCCCATTCTCATTAAAAAGCTAGACAACTGTGGCATTGATGCCTATACGGTCAGATGGATCACAAACTGGCTGAAGGGCTGCACCCAGAGAGTGGTGGTGGATAGGTCATATTCAACCTGGAGGGATGTGGGCAGTGGAGTCCCCCAGGGCTTGGTCCTCAGGCCTGTACTGTTCAATTCCTTTATTAGCGATTTGGACAAGGGGTGAAAAGTCACCCTGTTCAAATTCACTGACGACACTAAGATTTGGGGCGAGGTAGACACACTAGTAGGGAGGGACAGGATACAACTGGACCTGGACAGCTTATAGGGGTGGGTGAATGAAAATAGGATGAAATTCAATACTGACAAGTCCGAGGTACTGCACCTGGGGGGGAAGAACCAGCAGCATCCCTACAGGCTGGAGAACTGCCTTCTCATAAGCACAATGACAGAAAGGGATCTTGGAGTCATTAAAATCGATTCCAAAATGAACATGGGCCGCCAATGTGAGGATGCAGTCAGTAAAGCTAACTGCACTTTGCCATGCATCCAAAGGTTCATCACGAGCAGGGCCAAGGAGGTGATCCTCTCCCTCTAAGGGACACTAGTCAGGCCACAGTTGGAGTACTGCATCCAGTTCTGGACGCTGCACTTCAGGAGAGATGTGGCCAGCATTGAGAGGGTTCAGAAGAGGGCCACTTGCATGATACGGGGAGATCAGGGAAGACCCTACAAGGAGAGGCTGTGGGACCTGAACGTGTTCAGCCTTGACAAGAGAAGGCTGAGAGGGGATCTGGTGGCCATCTATAAACTTTCCTATGCCCTGCTGGTCCCCACTGGGAAGACCCAGCTACCCCAAGCACCTCCCAGAGGAACAAGTAATAACAGCCATAAGTTGTTTGAGAGTAGGTTCAGGCTGGACATCAGAAGGCATTATTTCACAGTCAGGGCAGCTAGGATCTGGAATCAACTTCCAAGGCAAGTAGTGTTGGCTCCTACCTTGGGGGCCTTTAAGGGGAGGCTTGATAATTACCAAGCTAGGGTCATATGAGCTCAAACCTATCAGGGGTCATATCAGCCCAGTATTCATTCCTGCCCAGGGCAGGGGGTCAGACTTGATCCACTGAGGTCCCTTCTGACCCTACATCTACAAAACTTAACAGGAGATAATTGTGATTAATGGGATCACAATCTGGCACACCAGACTTTCAAGTTGAGAAGGCGGGCTAAGTTGCATAGCAATTTACATTCCAATTCTGAGACAAAGTGAAAATCCCTTGGCTTGTAGAACAGTACTAAAATAGTTCAGGCAATTAACTAGGAACATCCATGTCAGTTTTAGCTTCATTAAAGTTGTGGGAAAACAGTCAATTCCTGATAAAATGAGGAAGTATAATTTTCAAAAGTTTTATAAATGAGAAAGAAACAGCACTTATTCAAAGGTGTTACTGATTATTTCGCATATATATAGCAGCAGAACCTAGTGACTTTAATCATGTTAGTGTCATATTGTGCTAGGAAATGTACAAATTTATACTAAGTGACAGGTTCCGTCTCAGATAACTCTTATTAATGTCATTTGACTCAGTAATTAAATGTAAAAATCATTCCCGGCAGAGAACCTATGGCAAGCCTACGTACTGGACTTCCACAAAGAAATTAATAGGTTTTTTACATTCTGTCTTGAACGGACTACCGAGCTCCGAATATGATTTACAGGACAAGTTCACAGGTTTTTCCAAAAGTCTTGTCATATCTGTTTTTAATGAAAGGCCGTTTGAGTAGACTTTGTTTAAACAATATACCCGGGGTTGAAAACTTGATTTGTTAGCCCACCTGGAAAAAGCTAGTAACACACAGGGTTCTCAAAATGCTTCTGCATGGACCAACATAGACCAAGCTCCATTGAAATCTAATTGAAAGTGATTAGACTGAATTAGATGACATGGAATCTTCACTGGATAATTAGAACAATTAAAAAGGGAGTTGTTGAGAATTAATATTACTAATTAGGGGTTAGAAGATGTATGTCAATGAAGCTCTCCTATTACCTAGTCACAACAACAGGGAACAATAACTAAGCAGTTAAAATGGCACAACTTGGACTTGTAGAGTGACAGTTTTGGAAGTGCTTAGTGTTGGTCTGGCTCCATTCTGTCCTCCGCAAGCCCTGCAGTGATGCTGCGAAGCGCCCTATGCCTTCCCCCATGCGGGGAGCAGGTGATCAGTACTTGTGTCTCAAATAATCATCAAAGCCTGTAAAATCTGACCTGCGTTAGAGTCCCAGAACTGATGTGAATGCATCATTTTCATTTGATTTCTGCTTCTCTGTGTGAATTTCATTCACAATGCTACTTGAAACCCCAGAGGGGTGGGGGAGCAGAGAGGGGGTTGTTTTTGTGCAGGGGTTTAAAGTATCAATTCCACTGTCATTTTAAAAGTAAGTTTTAGAGAATGGAATAAAATGTCATAATATTTTCACTGACAATTACATATTCTGAGTGTGCAATTAGTCTAGTTACTGTAATTATGCAATTAGAACACATAACAGTAATATAATTTGCAATTTTAGGGCAGTAATAACATAATAACCGATTATGCAAAATGTTCAGCTAACCCTGCCCACTGAGGAATTTTAAAAGCTATTAGTTTTAGCAGTTCCAAATAGGATTTGATCCAAGTATCAAAAGTCTGCTTTAAAATTTAAATATGCGCCACACACTTTCTTCAGAATTTTTTTTTTTTTTTTTAGCTTTAAGGTATTAGGGCTGTGAAAGTTCAAAAAGAAAGACATTAAAAAAATAAAACAAAACAACTTGCATATCTGTCCTCAAAAAGGGGCAAAATACATTTTTTTTGTGCTATAAACAGTCAGTTTCAAGCTTGCAAAATAATAAACATCTGCAGTCCAAAGCAATTTTTCAATGACAATTATAATCCTCTGACATTTATGATTTATGGGCAAATTAGAGTCACTCATTCTTCTAGCTGTCTCCATCCCTAGGGTGGGAACATCGGGAGCCATGCTGGATGGCACATGGGGCCCATCCTGGCCCTTTGCTGTGAGAAGTTGCTCTGGGAACCAGCCAGTCCCATCACCTTGTCCACTGTAACTTTATTAGGTTAGTGCAGGGGTTCACAACCTTTTTACACTCCTCAAAAAATGCTAGCTCTTAGTTTTCACTCATTTTACTGAAGAAAAACCGGAACACAATTCTTACATTGCAAAGAACTCAGAAAACCACAATAGGCCAGCATGTTCTTAAAGCAAGGGAGAGTTCATGCAGGAATCCACAGTGTGATCTTTGAATCATGGTTGCACTCCTAACAGCGCTAGCATTGTGTAGCACCCCAGCAGCACCCTTGAAAGGATCTCAAGGCACCTCAAGGTGTCATGGAACTCTACTTGAGAATCACTCAAGAATAGCAAAGGGCTCCGATTTCTGTGAGTGCTAGATACTCAAATAATGCTTAAAACAGCATTACTAGGTAAGAGAATAGAAAACAACGCTGGGACTCAAATCTTCACTTTCACCAATATCCGAGGGAGATCTCCTGCAACTGCTCTGGAATCAAATTATATTTGCAGAGGCAACCCCGAATAAACTTAGAGTACACTGACTCTGCGGTCATGGTGCGACTTCTAGTTTAAGATAGCCAGCTAGCTCAAGTACCAATAACAGTATACCAGCTGTCTCTAGCCTTTTTAAGTAAGAGATCTCCTTTGGCATTTAAAAGCAACCCAAGATCTACTAAGTGCCACGTCCCCCCTTGCCTCGCCCCTCCATCCAGCAGATAAGTTGGTGGGGAGGGAAGGTGTAGGGCAGATCAAAGCAGAGGGAGAAAAAATTATTTGGGGTGCACCTCCCCAGCAGGTAAAACCCACCTGGCTGGGGGCCCCACTCAACTTATCCCTGTTCCTGCCTCTGCAGCACTGTCCCTCACCTTGGGGGCCTCAATCTAGCCCCCGCCCCTTCCCTCCCCCACGGACTGACCTGCAGGGCTGGGGCATGCACATCCATGAATGTAGCCACTTAGCCCCCCCACCCCAGCCTCAGATCGACTCCAAGAGACTCAGATCTATTGGTTGGTGACCACTGCAGTGTACCATAGCACTAGCAAGCTGCTGAACAACTTGCAGCACCTCATTGTTGGAAATGTTGAGAATGACTGGAGGTAGGATCTAAGGCATCTCAAACAGTGCTAACATGGTGGTATCAAGAGAACTAAAATTATATTTCTATACTTTAGTGAGATTACTAAATAGAAGATGTGTCCTACAGTAAGAGGATCAACAGAAAAGATCAACTTTTCTTGATCAAGCAAGGAAAATTCTGATTTCTCAATTGCAGAACTAGGACGAGGGGAAATGCACACCAACAGACCAACTTACCAGCCTAATAATCTTACATACATTATTCTTTAAGGACACCACTAAAAAGATCCTTTACAATCCAGAAGAGCTAAAGTTTACCTTATGTTCCCCCTTTCACCTTTAGTGCTATGAAAGTTTTTTCACCCAGCAGAAAGACTTTGTGAAAGTTTATGATCACATTGTAGGAAAACAAAGAGTACCTGTCACCATTTGTGCATCTGACCTTCATAATTAAAAACAAGCTAATTAAGGTTAATGAGTCAATTAATTTTGCACCTGTATCAAAACTAGTGGGTAACATTCTGTGCTATTTGTCCTCTGAGCAAGGCCATTCATAAAAAGATCGGAGAAAAGAGAATGGGTAAATGGCTTGGAAGAAAAACTTTCATGTTTAAATCAGAGGTGCTGAAACATTCAGTTGTTTCATTCTCTTCTTTTTTTTTTTCTTTTTTTAATACTAATGTAGATCAGACCTGGAAATGCCAGGGGAAAAACTTCTTCCTTTATCTCTGTCAGAAAATCCATTAGAAAATCTGTTTTCTTTAGATTTGCAGTCTAATTCTCCGATGACATAAAAGCAGCACAGTTCTAATGACTTCAAATGGAGCTACGCTGATTTTTTACTAGAAGATCTGGATCACGCCATAATGTTCAGTTTAGACAAGACTTGGAGAAGCATTTGAAAAACTGGACATGTATTCAGATGGCATACATGGAAATTTAGGAATAATAGTAGGGGAACTTAGCAGGAGATTAACATCTAGATAACCATGCTCAAATGAGAGCACCACCAGTGTCCTACACGTGGGTTAAAGACACAGTGGATGCATCTACACATGCACTGTTCCCTAACTCCCAGCGCTTCTGATTTAAATAGAAGGGACAGAAAAAAAAGGGTGCAGGAAAGAGCAGGCCAATGGCAAATCTGACAATCCAAACCCAAACTGCGTACAAAAGACACTACCCTTTAGAAAAGTGCAGAATTCCATTTAGTTCCCTGTATCTCCAGATCACAGGGCATGTATATAATGTATATAATTTTCTTACTGAATTTCATACATCATCTTTATAAACAATTCATGTGTGTTGCCATGAGATAATTGCTCAAAACCCTTCATTCCAGAGGTGTATGCAAATCCCATTGCCTGCTGAAAATGTATTTGCAAATACAGTAACAGGTTTAAAATACCTACACAGCAGGCTTAAAGTTCACAGGAACTAATAGCTAAATCAATACAAGAATTTTAATTTGATTCCCTTGGAATAAATATTCCATTTCATGGTCACAGCAAGGCTGAAGTTCTTGCTTCGTTTGCTCTCTTTTATTACCTAATTCATATGAAAGACAGATATTTGATGGGCAATCATTCATAAAGGAGCTTTCGGCCTTGGACCAAAGAGTTAGGCCAATTTATAAGTGTATCCAGTGGTTCAATAATATTATTTATTTTCGACTGATTTCTAATGCATTCAGGAATATATAAAAGTTTTCCAACTCCTATGCTGTTAAAACACGTGACTAGGGTGTGTAAAGGGATACTGAGCAAACAGCATCATAGGATTTCATGCTCATCTCAGTGACATTTTAACCAAGTTTGCTTAAGAACTGTTCCCCCTGCCAACCTTGTGCACTGACTCTGGGACCAAACATTTAAGCCTGATTCTCTCATGCATCGTAACTGGTAACATTGACCTACTTGGAGCTTTTTAATAGCAATAAGTGAGCTGGTGTTGGCCAGCTAGCTCTAAAGGGATATTTTGAAGAGGACATTTGGTATTACCAAGCCAACTGCCCTGTATAGTGGTGGGAAATGCTGATGAAATTGTGTGTTTTTGCCAGATTTATGAAAAGGGCTATACACCCATGCTTAAAAAAATGCATTATGTGAAAAATAATGTTGTTACAAGTGAAAGACATGTTTTTACTTAACCAGAACATTAACTGTAGAGCAGGGTAGGCATTTATATTGGGTGGAGGGACACTTACTGAGTTTTGGCAAGCCATCGAGGGCCGCACAACAGGCAGCCAGGGGCAGATTAATATTAATTTTCTAAATTTTATAGGGGCCACACGAGCCAGATAGAATGGCTTGGTGGGCCACATCTGGGCTGCAGGCCACATTTTGCCTGCTCCTGCTGTAGAGTTATCATAGCACTGGGCAAGAGGCCCAGTATGATGGTAAATCATCCACTTCCATGACAGTATGACACTATATATGGGTAGGGACCCAAATATCTATTGGGCTAACAGCAATTTGACCTGAATGAACTTGTAATATAGCCTCTACCAGGGACGCCGGTCATTTTGTTTAACTCTCACTAAAAGCCTAACTAACAGAGGAAGCATTAGGAAGACTCACTAAACAATCGCTTTACTAAAAAGTTTGCTACTTTCTTACCCCATTTATAGCCTGAAATGGAATCTCTTTCCTCTCTCTGCCTTCTGTTCTTTATCATCTACTATGTTAGTCTGTTTTTTGCAATCAGACTTGCATCATGCAACACGTGACACTTGAGACTTCTCCACTGTATTCAGTAGAAATCTGAAAAATAGAAGTCCACCATTTGTTAAAGGCAAACATGCTATTTCAGAACGGTCAAAACATTCACTGTTATCTTTGACTGTGTCCTTGGGCTTCTTCCTTCTCGTTGATTACAGGGAGAAACTGGGCAAATCACAAGATCAATAGAGGAATGTAACTTTATAAAGGGTGAAAGTGCTGATGTATGGAACAAAACAGTCCGTATACTTCCCTGATGCTTATCCTTGTGCATTTTATCTGTTTGCTTGCATAATTAGGCCATAAGCTTTGTTGACAAAGAAAGGGAGAACTGCACTGTAAAGCAATGAAATGATTATATACTTGAGAGCAAGTCCGGACCTCAGCTGTTCTGGCCTCCAATTTCACATCTTATCCACAGAACCATGCTCTCCCCCCAAGTGAAGACAATGCAAGAACCAAAAACCAATATTCTATATCTTACAAGGGAACCCATGCCTCATCTTCCAGTTTTGGGACTAGATATCCTCACTCCCCAAAACAGAAGGTAAAATTCCAACCTAAATAGGGTGGTATTTATAAACTGTTCCATTATAGAAAGAACCAAGCTCCCATCACCAACCTCTCTCACAGATTTGGGAAAGTACTGGAAGAGACAGATGAAGACAGTTCTTCACACTTTGACTTTGAAGTACATTGTACCATCAGGAACAGGTGCAAGGGATCTGCGCTCGGTTTATCTTCCTACCCATTTCTATGGCTGCTTATCCAATGCTGTAGCAATCTAGGTGAAACTATCCATGCGTCTTGGTTTCCATAAACAAAAATTTCCCCTTCATACTCAGCTATAAAAATGGAAAGAAAGTGATTCTTGTGTAGCAAGTGTCAAGAGATCACTGCAAGAAGGAAAACTTTGTCACCCTTTTGTTTACATCCCTGTGAGACTCTGGCGCATTAATTTTGAGGCTCTCTTTACCCATCTTTCCCTTCTACTCTAATATTCAACAATTTATTTCCAAAGTAAAGTTACTCTATATACTGGTAGCCAAAAAGTACATTAGTAAATGTGTGCAAGTATGCTGTTAAATAATAGTATGTAGGTTAATTAATGTAAACGTAATGGTGAGAACACACTGACGCTGTTAAAGTTAATGATCCATTTGCATTACCACATCCAAGTTAGCATTACCACTTCCAAATCATTTTACTGAGGCAACTAAAGAACAAGATCATTTGGCCCTGAATATTGTAGAACGTCTTAGCCATGTATGTTATCAGAGTGTGTTATTTGAACAACTGGACTACACTTTAGCAAAGACCCCTGCATCATAGGGTGTGGACAGACATACTATTTGAAGCACATGAAAGGCGTAACGCATACCACCAAAAAAATAGCAAATCCTCTCCAAAAGTAATCCCGGAGCAAGGAAATACTGCTTCAAAATAAAGCACTTCTCTACCCCATGTTGACTCTTCTTTTATAAACAGCAGGAAGGAAAAAAACAACAAAACATGTGCGCTGCCTATCAAGTAGAGCGGGCAGATGTAATGCAGCATCACTCAAGGAGCTGTTTTCTTGAGTAAGTACTTATCATTTTTATATAATTATTTTTCTGACTAAAGCTGCACTCCAGAAAAACATGGAAACCTTGAGACCTTCTGTATGTCTATGAAGTAGGCTTTTGAAAATTGAAAATTTACATCAACACTGTACAATACTTATAAAGAGATGAATTTAAGAAGTGCCACTTCAAGTGTCATGTGAATAAGCATAGTCAATGATGAGTTTTGATTCGCTTCACCATAAGCATCTTTACTACTAATCAACATTTTTCAATATAAATGTAGGTACCCAACAAACACTGTAAGAACTGTAAGGCACACAATTATTACATTCTGCACACAAGTCAGAGATCGCTTATATAATGTGCAAGGGGCACTGGGATTTGACAAAAACATCCATCATTTGTGATAAGTAAATCTATCTATTGCACCTCGCATTGCATACAGTACTCTAAAACATCCGTTTTAAAAATCAACTCAGATTCGTTTTTAGTTTGTTTAAAAAAATTGTTTCTAGTTGTAATGAGGCTGCTGCTGCTTGGAAAGTCTCTAAAATACCAAATAAGCTGGCCATCATCCCCAAAATCACTTCATCACAAAATTTACTTGAAATTATAGCAGCTTGAATATCAGTGGTCAAAAAGCATTTGAAGAGAGCGCCATAAAGAGACTCAGTTATTACTCTAGATTGGCTTGAAGATGATTGGTCAACTACTGTTAAGACAAATCTTTTGAAAATCTGATTTTCCTGGAGAATAAAGTGACATTTGAAATGTAAAATAATGTTGCCAGAGCGTGCTCAGATTCTCAGCCGAAAATATTATTTATACATACATACATACATACAATGATACCAAATAGCAAAATGCAACAGTAACAAATATATATTTGGAGGAAAAATGAAAACCGTGAACCACAAACAAAACAAGAAGGATTTGTGAAAAGCACTCTAACAAGAGCATTTATAATAGGAATTGCTTTAAAGCAATGCTGCAGAGAGAAGGATCACTGTCATCATGCCACCTCACCCATGCAAGGGTAGGTGGGGGGCAGAGAAGTTCCTCAAAGTCCTACTTTTTCAAGGAAGAGGGAGGGACACAAAGTTGCCACACCTGATCACCAGAGTACTCCAGGGGATGACAAGGTCACAAACTCTTCCAAGACCATTTTAGGCTGGACATAAGGAAAAACTTCTTTGCTGTCCGAGCCCCCAAGGCCTGGAACAGACTCCCTCCAGAGGTGATGCAAGCACCTACTCTGGACACCTTCAAAAAACATTTGGACACTTACACTGCTGGGATCCTTTGACCCCAGTTGACTCCCTGCTCCTGGGGCAGGGGGATGGACCTAATGATCTTCAGAGGTCCCTTCCAGCCCTAAGGTCTATGAAATCTATGAACGAGAAAAAAAAATAGTCTAGTCTACATGAGAACACACTCATGGATTTCTGTAATTTGTACAAGGTGCTCAGTTGCTATGGCAATGGGATAAGTCAGATGAGATAATGTCTCTAACTTGAGGAAAACTGACAGTTCTGCCAGAGTCAGGACTACTGGGTTGGACTCATAGCTATTATTTTCTTCCCTATTAAAATCGAATGCACAAAGGATTACATTTCAACATGTATGCAAATGCAGCACGCAAAGACAGGTAAGATTTTTTATCATGCACTAGTAATCCTGGAACTGATCCAAAGACCTCTGCAATAGGAAGCTGACTTCAGTGAATCTGGGGTTAGGCTCCATGACAGCACTAAAGCTAGACCTAATGGAAAAAGCAGCAGCAAGGGTTTGGGGACTATGTCTACCCTGAATGATGCATGCCATGTAAAGATCCCACAGTTAGCTCAAGTAGCAGAACCAGTATGACCCCATTAGCCCAGCTCTCCTGTTTCCACTACCCACTTGGCTCAGGCACAAGATAGTATCTAATGTACCACCCATCTCTAAGTGTTTCTGAGCATCTGATGAAGTAGGCTGTTGACTTCAAAAGCTCATGCCTCTCTGAACCCCTTGGCCTGATATCAGGCAGAACATAGTGCAGAAGTAGCACATTAGAGGTTTACATAGCTAACCACCTCTGTCCACTTGGCTCAGGTATCTCTATTTGGCACTGCATTGCCAGTGAACAGGATGACTCTGGTTTATCAACGTCATTTCATGATAGGGGCAGACAATGGAGATCCGCAGACCTGCTGTTGGTAAATAAGAGGAATTTGGGGCTTCAGGCTGTCCAGACTTCCCTCCTATTGCCAGATGGTCACAGGGGACAGAAATAGCTTGTAAGAAGTTCCTTTTAACAGTGAGATTTAAATTGTTTCCTCAAGCACTTAAATTGTGATTTAGGCTGCCTAAATCCCGAAGCTCAATGCAATTGGGGCAAGAGCTAAACCATGTGGTAGGGGCCTGCATTTTGAACTACAAAATTCCCCAGACACGTACAGGCCAGATTCTATTCCCTTGACAGGTTTGTAAATGGACTTATGCAACCAAAAGAGATCCTATTCCACACTACTTGAGCCCCTGAAAAACAGTTCATGCAAAGTTTGGATAAATTCTCCCCCACCTTGCTGCTTTTTTTGCAGCCTTAGGCATAAAATGACAGTGTCACAAAAGTGAAAGCATTAATGCATTTTCAAGACTCGAGCTGAAAGTGATTAGAAAGGACACATTCTCATTTTGAAGTATGTAATAGAGATTATAAAATGATGAGTTTATTCTACTCCAGAAACAAATTCTTAACAGCTTGCGTTGTTCCTCTGGGAACAGACGTGTAAAGAATTTTAGGTTCGCTTTGCAGTATTTAATAGGAGAAAATAACGTACCTCGGCATTTCTCCCAAGATGTTTTATTCTAACCCTTTCTTGTTTTTCTCTGATCTCTTAATAGTCATAATCCTCCTGTTTCTGTGATCTTGGCAGGAAATACCCATTACTGGATTGAGTGTCACCATGTAATGCTTCCAGCACTTAGTGGCCATAGAAAGCAAAATCCCAAGGTTATGCTCCAAACCCTGGTATCAGCAGCATTTTAGTACAGTAATTTGTGTGTCAGGGCATAAGCCATCTGGCCAGCTTCTCAGTTAACATGCTAAGTAACTTGAACATGAGCATTTGCAGACATTATTAAAATCACTTCTTCACAAAAGAAAAGATTGGGTAAGGGAAGCCTTAAAACATAAATAACTTTCTGAAGAAGGCAGAACAGCATAGCACCTTAAAAACTACCTAAGATAGCATGGAGAGGAGAAAATCATTACTATTATGATTTAATAGCATTCCCCATTTATCATATCCTTGTGTAAACATCTACACAAAGCACAGGGAAAGAGAATTAAATCTGAACACTGTAGGCCAAATTTAGTCCTAAATTACATTAACGTAATAGAAATTAAAGCCTGAATTTATGGCTTCTATTCCAGCAGTTTAAGATTTATGTTGTTGTTATTGTTCTTCTTTATGATAAAATGTGTTAAGAAAATAATAATGAACTTTAAGGCTAAGGACAGAAATTACACAAACCGATATAAGCAATTGGAAACCAGTTCAAAACTGTAACACAACAGAAGTTCAGTGCACACAAACCACTTTCAAAAGGGCTGAAACTGGTTTAAGATAAACTTGGATGGATGTAGTATCAGATAACAGATTTAGATTAAATCTGTGCATTGATTCTGTCCCAGATCCCCTCCAAATTCAAGTTCACAATCCTCCAGCCTCCCAGGATCCCCTGCACCTTCCCCACAAACAGCCCTTTGCTGTGTGGGCAGGCTGGCCTTGGCCCCAGTTGTCTGCTCCAGCTGAGCAGGGCAGCATGCTCCAGCACCCTCTGGTTTCTGGCCTGTGCCACCACAGGCATGTGGCTGCATTTCCAGAATTAAAAGCAAATGCCTGTTCATTTGTTTCAGGTAAAGCTATGCCATTTAGACTAACCTGCAAAGATTGATCTGATTCAGTCTTGGGCTTTTTGACTGCCTGTAGTTAGCCTAAATGGGAGAGTTTAGAAAAAGTGCTTTTCTGTTTGTTTCACAAGGCCTTTGCCATGTGAAAGAAGCCTATGCCTCTTGGGCTTTATTTTCTCAGTTCCAACCCTGAGGTTCTGTTTAAGTCAATTGTATGGTATCGGTGCAAATGAAATTTAGCTCACCATGCAGTGTTTTAATGGCTTGTGGAATCAGCCTCATTAAAATCATGTTAAGAATGAGAAGAGAGCCAGAGTTTCTCAGGCAGATAAGATACTGGTCTCTGGTGACAAATTAGTGACATCTCTTAGGAGTGAACACATTCAAGGACAATCCAAGACTGACCAGCTTCCCCAGTCAAGTATACTGGGATCTGACCCAGCTGCTGCACTGTCATCTGGCATGTTAGAAACAACTAGACAAAACTGCCATGTATTCAACAGCACCAAATCCAGAGAACTGGCACATAGCCATGAGGGGCAGGGTCTCTCGGCTCCCGGCTGCTAGCCTAATATGACTAGGTCTTTGGCTCAAATCGCTGCTCATAAGGCAGACACAAAGCTACTGCAGAAGATTTGCCCCAAACAGAAGCCCAGTCTGGGAGGAAAGGGCAAAAAGCCCGTATGCAAGTCCCCCTGGAGTAGCAGCATGACTGAAACCAGGAATGTTGCAGAATGGAAAAAAAAATTAAAAATCAGGAAAGTATGTGGTGGGAATACTAGCTGCAGTAGCACCATCTCCACCAGTAGTTACCCTAATGAAGAGCTGGTTTCATTTTAGAAACACATACTTCTCATGTTATATACTGTCTGCGCAGTATATGAAACACCTCATTTTACTTACAGGGGCAGCAAAGCCCATTTCAACCAAGTGTTGAGCCCAACACCAAAAATGCAGAATTATTGCTTAGAGCCACAGCTAAGGGCATGACCCCCAGCGTTTCTGCAAAAGCAGGCACAGGAGCCTCTGCAAGAAAATCAGCCTACCCTTAGGTCTGCTCTATCACCTCAGTATATCATAGGCTCTTATTTTACAATGGCTGTATTTTGGTTCACAGTGATAAAAGCCTGCATGAGAATTAAAGCAAAGGCTACAAACAAGCAGGCAAAAAGGAAACGTGCACTTCACAGGGCTTCAACCCCCAAAGGAGAGGAAATGCAGGTAGTAGGGTCCCTACCAGAGCAAGCTCCTTATGGTGCAGCTAGGCTCTGCAGGCTTACTTTACCCCAGCACTCTCTTCCAACCTCTCCTCTGACCAAGGCATAGTGTACTGAGAACAGTATTTTCCTTCTCAAGTTCTGGGTTTCTCAGGAAAGCGCAATAGGAAACACGAACACTCCCATGGCTCCTAGCACCCTCTGCCCAAAACCAAAAAAGAGCCTCTCCTATTCTTTTCTCTCTGCTACACATTCAACAGCAACTCCTACTTTCCTACCTGAAAGCTCCCTTCTTCCTCCTTCACCCTTTTGTCTGAATACGCTAGAAACTGGAATGAGTGTTATTCAGTGCTCGTTTTCTCCACCTTGCAGGTGAACTAACTAGGCCACAGGTGAGCCTAGTCCCTCCTTAATGGGTCAAGAGAAAGCAGCTCCAACCCTCCCTTTCCCTACCTGGAGTCAAGCTCCCTGCACTCAAAGCCTTATTTTCTTTTAATGCCTGGCAAGATTTCCTCCTTCCTTTCTCATTCCAGACTCATCTTTCCAGGGATGCTATCCTGCTAGACCTTTCCCTTATTCACCTTTGTTTCCTCCAGCAGGATGCTGAAGTGTGCAGATTACTGCCACTTGTGGAACAACAGTAATTTACTGTCACTAAAGAGCACAGGGATGCATGTGCTGATTTTACTGTGGCCAGAAGTCATGCTGCCTTATTCACATCCCGTAAACAGCATTACAACATGGCACAAGTGATTAGCTCCATCCTGCAGGCTTTCAGCCCCTAACGCCTAGGAAAAAGGAATTTTCTAAAGAGGGAAAACCAATTAGGTAACACGCAGGGACTGAACTAATTATATTAATTTGTAGGAAAAAAATTACACACATTTAAAACATACTCTCTCATAACATTATGAAGTTAATGTATAAACCTATCTAGCCACATAAAATTAGCAGTAGGAAATCATGCATATGCACACTTTTTATGCAATGCTATAACATTTTAATTTTTGTTTTCAGTACATGAACTTCACACACAAATATTCATAAGGCCTATTCATCACCAGCACTTCTTTTCCTTAAGAGAGGAACTTAGTTATTTTTGTTATAATCTATTTGGTTTTTATCCCCAAGTCAATAAGCATGTATTATAAAATGTATCTGATGCCAAGGTAAGACTGTGCCTCATATTTTTTTCATTGAAATGATTAATTCTGATGTTGGGGGATCTGCCTTTTTGTTATTTTTGTCATAAACAAAGCTCAGCTATTCCATTTTTTGCAGGCCGTGCTCTGCCCTGTGTGACACTAGTGCAGCTGCATTGGCTTAAGTGGGGCGATTCCTGATTTGCACTGGTGAAAGCCTGCATGTTCAGCTGCCCCCAATTATTCTGTCACTGCAAGGAATCACACACAGTTCTACCAAAACTGAATGTTTTATAAAAGATGCCCTGGATGTAACATAGACACTTCATTTCCCATTCCCAGAGTTAGCTTCATCATTTACTTCTCGTAAGCCTCTTCAAGTGCATCCCCTCAGGGATCTAAGCCTTGTGCCTGCACTTTTCTTTGGGCAGAATCCTATTATTCTCCCACTCTAATGTAAAGCCCTGCACTGCTATATTCCCTGTGCCTCAAAAATGGTTACTTTAAGAGGTCTTATTGTTTGTAAGCAAGAGGTTCCTCAGCATTCATGGCTCAGTCATAGTCTCTTAACCCTTGAACTACTTATTGAAAAGTATTTTATTATAGATGATGACCAATGCCTTATTTTCCTGTTTGTATTTGGGCTGCCAGGTAACAGTCTGAATATAATAATTATCCAAATGCTCCAATATAACAATACAGTAACTATTCCAGTAAGCAGGATCATAGGTAAGATCATCTCTAACTTAACTCTCTCAGCCAAGTGTCTGTCTAACCTGCTCTTAAAATTGCCAGGAATGGGGACTTTGCAACTTCTCAAGGTAACTTGTTCAAACTTTTGCCCACCCCTATGCTCTGAAAACTGTTTCTTTCATCTCCAACTAAATGTCCTCTGCTGCAGCTTGACTCTATTGCTCCTAGTTCAGCTCCCAATGGGGCACAGCAAACAAAAAACAGCTCAGCTCCCTCTTTGCTATAATTGCTCTTCAGGTGTTTGGAGACTATTATCAAATCTCCCATCAGCCATCTCTTCGTCCAATTAAATAACCCCAGTTCATTCAGCCTGTCCTTATAAGCCATGTTTCCCAGGCCTCTAATCATTTTTGTTGCTCCCTTTGGGCTCTTTCTAATCTTCACACATCCTTCCTGAAGTAGTAGTCCAAGTGAGTGCTACATAGAGAAACAGAATTACTTCTTTTGATTTGCATGTGATACTCTTATCACTATAACCAAGTATACTGCTGGCCTTTTTTGTGAGAGCACACTGCAGTATGGTTAGCAATATAATTTTTAAGCCATTAAAAAGATGCTTGTGTCAGTGCACAGGATAACAAATCCAGCTTTTTCCAAAAGCATTAAATTCACTTTAAAGAAGTGACAGCAGGAAAGAGCCAAAAGCTGAGAGATGACCAAAGGCTAGGAGATTCTTAGATACCAAAAATAAGTTCTTCTTAATTTTGTGTTTTAACTTCACTCTCACTCCTTTTATTTCTTTGTTCGGGCACCTGAGACATCTTCTATACTTCAAGCAGGCACATGGGCTTTTATACAGTAGCATCTCACGAAAGCTCAAAAAACACCGGAGAATCTTCTCTAAGGAAAATTTCACATAAAAAGCACAGGCTTCTACAGAAACCTCAAATTTGGGGATATTTTAAATATTCCAGCTTCAGGGCCACATGGCTCCTCACACATTTAGATTTAAGCATATGCTTCAATGATTTTTCTGGGTCAGGGGCCTAATAGGAGATCTGATAAACATTTTCAGCAGCACAGCATTTTCCCATCAGGAAATCCCCATTTGTCAGAGTCAAAATGTTTCAGGGAGATAGTTGATTTTAACAAAGTGGTTAGGAACTTGGAGTTCTCTCTGGTTTCCATGAGCTCACTCTTCCTTTTTTTTTTTCTTGGCACCTTGTTTCCATCTCTTCAACAACCCACCTGGATGCTGATAAGGAACCAGGAGCCCAGAAAACTATAGCTCTTAGCTCTGAAGCTTCTGCTTACTCCTTCAGCTGTCATCTGGCCAGGCAAGCAAGCAGGGAGGAAACTAGCAAGTTTCCACCTGAAATCCATGTGGCACAAGGGTTCTGTTAGATCTTTGTTCAAATCTGTGGTTCTCAGCCTTTTTTAGACCCAAGGCACCCCTCTTGGTCTTAGTTTTTACTACAAAACTGTAAAAAAAACAACAGAACCATTTTTCTGTTGCAAAGAATTCAGAAAGACCAGAACAGATCAGGATGTTTTTAGTGCTACGGATTGCACTATGGGTTGGCCTCATACATCTTGTTTGCACACTTAACAAGGATCTCAAGGTACACCAAGGTGCTGCAGCACCCTGATGGGGAATCACTAATGTATAGTGATCCATTTTCCCCCAAGCATTTCAGCTTCAGCAGATCTGCATACTCTGATTAGAAACTGTTCCAGCAGAGGTTTTCCAGTTAGTTACCTCTAGTGCAGAGTACCTGCAACCATACTTTATTTTAGACAGAGCTAGAAACCTACAAGCTAACTTCTATATAATGGGTTATAAGAAAAATTCCTCTAGGGACAAATTATCACATAACAGCTGACTGAAGGGTTTCTTGCATATCCTTCAGATGATGTTACTATCCACTGTTGGAGACAAGCTATAGGACTATGTGGGTCATTGGTCTACTTGATCCAGTATGATGATCTGGAGATTCCTAACAGGAATGAGCCCTTAACATGCATTCTGATGGCAAGATGGGGAAATAATAGTTCAATGAGCCTGAGCAAATATATCACTTATTACCACCTCAAACAGCTATACATTACCTCCCTTTCTAGTCGCACGCTCTATTTCTTCGTTATCTACCCAGCCGATACTCATTACTTCCTTCAAAACTTCACTGTTTGGACCAAAAGTAAAAAAGATTGAAAAAGGCAGAAGCCATTAAAAATATGCTGACATTCCTGGCCCTACATGCCACAGCAATCCATCATGTTCATTGTTTCAGTTAAATTGCCTTTGTGGAGAGAATGCAAATGAAGTAATATTAGTAGAGACATCTAAACACAAGTTTAGTATATGGGCATCAAAATGTTATAATCACAGGACAAACAAAAAAGAT
Organism: Caiman crocodilus; assembly: GCA_030014935.1. Taxonomy (NCBI): domain Eukaryota; kingdom Metazoa; phylum Chordata; order Crocodylia; family Alligatoridae; genus Caiman; species Caiman crocodilus. The sequence continues at coordinate 17,605,416 of JAGPOW010001167.1, read as the reverse complement.
CATTTCAGGTGCATTACTGACTGTACCTCACCACATTTTCTAATAAAACCTCTCCATGCCTGGAAGCTACAAGGCTTAAAGCAACTGTGCTTCTGTCTGAAAGGCAGAGCAAAGGAAAGGGCTGCAGCATGAAATGGTTTATAATGAGTGTTCAGTCACAAAGTGAGAACAAAAGGGAGGATGGCAAACAGGTAGTCAAATGTTAACCAAGGGGCAAGGAAAGTTGACCTAAGCTAGATACAAACTGGTACAATAAGGACTGCTGCATTTTAGCTCCAAGCAGTTTCACATGATCGAAATAGCAGTGCTAACACTGCAGGCAGAAAGCAAACACATGAGCTGAATTATGATTGCTGTGTCCTAGGAAGATTTAATGCTTTAACTAGTCTAATATAATTCAAGCAAGAAACTATCCTAGTGTGGATGCAGTTATATTGTTTAAAAAAGCTCACAACTTTATAGCTATACCAGTTAAGAAAAGAGAAGGAGGAGAAGAAGAAAAAGAAGAAGAAAAAAGAAATAAGCTACACTGATATATGGCACCTTTCTACCAGTATAAATGCAATCCAAACTAAGATTTATATTCATATAACTGCAATGGCTACAAAAACCTCATCTCTGCCTGATTCAGCTATATTGGTATACAATTTTTAGTGCAGACCAGTTCTTAGTTGAGTTGCCTTCAAAATAGTGGGCTACGCAATGGGACAATTCAAATTATCCATCCAAACTTCATATATTGGAAAATACCATTGGATAGGCCTGGACCATGTTCCCATCAATTTTAGTGAAAGCAGCACTAAACTAATGTTCATCATTTTGGACACAGATAAATTAAATCAGGCTAGGCTACTGTAGACAGACAGAAAATAGCTGTCCTTTGAGAGGAAGTACTTTCTTCTGGTTAAGAACAGAACTCGAGACAAGGATTCAATTTTTGACTCTGCCTCAGACTTCTGAGGTGACCTTGAGCAAACTTGCTTAATATTTCTGTGCTTCAGTTCGCCAAATGGAAATGGGGAGACTAATATTCCCCTCTCTTCCTCACCTTTGTCTGTTTTTATCCATTTAGATTTGTAGTGAGTACTCTCTCTCACTCAGTGTTATTGCAGCATCCAGCAAAGTAATGTCAGACCTTGGAGCTATAGCTTCTATATGCTATATATATATAAAAGTAATAAGATTGTAATTTATGATCTCACGAGACTTAATTCTATACTAACTTGTGCCCACTCTAACAAAGTATTATTCCTCTGACTTCCATGCTGTTACTCTTGATTTACCCACTGTCATAAGACTGCATTTTGACAAAGAAAATAATTAAGAATATGATATAGAAAAACAAGCATAAGCAAAGTATGCAAACACATACATTTTGTTGGTACAGATATTGGATTCAAGAGGTTTTAATCAACCTTATTGTCTGAACGTTATTTGAAACGGTTTGGGAATATATATTACTTATCCAATAAAAGACAAGCCTGCGGGGTAAATGAAGGTTTGAGCCCATCATAACATGTCTGCTAGAATCCGTTGCAAAAATTACTGCACATACAAAAGAACATTTAATTGCTTTGCCATTATAAACAATTACTTTTTATGAACAGAAAAAGTAAATAGAGCATATGACAGGTGGAACATATTGCCAGTTTAATTATTTTATTGATTCAGGAATTAAAAGCGTTTCTAAAACCTGTAAACTCCTTCAAAGATGACATATAAGTAAACGTATGTGACATTGTCAGCTGTCTACCTCCACTTGTATGATCTGGTGTCGCTCTAACAATGGAGTTTCAATCCAGCTAAAGCTCCAGGCCATTTAAAAAAATAATAAGAAGAAGAAATTAGAGATCTGGAGCTTAAAAAAATTGCTAGTAACACATTAAGAACAAATATTAATAAATAATTTATTGTTATTTTGCCCTTTGTGACTCTGTCTCCAAGTAAGACTAATCCAAAGCCCACTGAGAATAACAGAGATAATCTATTAATATAAACGAGCTGTGGGTCAAGCCCTATATCGCTTTTTTTTTTTTTTTCATCCTTCACCATTTCTTCCACCTTTATGCTCCTCTAAATCTTCTGTTCCTTTTGCTATCTTCTATTTTCTCATCCCAGTTCCTTTGCTGGGAACAGCATTACACTAGCAGCCTACCATTCACCGGCCACTCTTTCAAATTCATCCTTAATAACCTCCATTTATTTATTGAAACCTCCTTTACTGATCTCTTCACGGACTTTGTATTGTCTAGCATCTTCTAGCACATGGATTGCTGGTCTCACACCTGATTCATTATTCAGTTTAGTGTTTGACATTTTAAGGAGTTAACCAGACTTCTCTTGCAGTAATCAAAGCACTTTACCAAGTAGCATCCCCTTTTCCCCAGTTTGTGTGTTGTATCTATTTATATTATAAGCTTGGGGCATATATATATGGATATATGCATAGTGCCTAGTGCCAGAGTGCCTCTGTATACAAAATTGGGAAAAGACTGCAGGTAAGCATCTAGTAAGCTGTGTTTTGCACTTGCATTAGCTTTTTCACTGTGGGAGAGGGAAACTACTATCTCCACAAAAGTTTAGTTTTGCTAGTGTAACTACATTGACAATGCCTATCACAATAGAGTTCTGGGCAATGACTAGAAATGCTGGAGTAATGCAAGAATAATCCATAATAATACCACAGCTGGGTCTTGTGTCAGCATAACCATGTTAGTTAGGGATTACCCCTCTTCACACCCTTGAATGATGCAGCTATACCAGCAGAAATCTATAGCTAAACATATATGCCCCCCAAATCCTAAACTAAATAAAAAAAGCAATAATCAATCTCTCAGAAAACCTCCCTCCCCTACAATACTGTTTTAGTTGGAAACTAATTCTTGAATGAGTTTGGAACTGTAAGCATATCTGCCTGGATTTTATCTCGGATGTCCTCATGGCTGCTATTCAAAAAAGTCTCTGCTCCCTAATGTATAACCCAGAGTTCAAGCTTACATCTAAGGTATTATCTCTGCCAAAGCAAGACACAGAGAAAACTTCCAGTAGAGCATGTTCTTTTGAAGTGGGTATCACTATTTTCTACCAAATGGAAGAGTAATTCTCTCAGGCGTGTATGGAAAAGTGACAGCATCAAAACGCTGGGCCTGCTTAGAATGCTGATCTTGTCATCATATAGGTAACAGATGTGCAAAGGATTTGAGATATTTCTCCAATGTAATGGAGTTTTGTTTTGAAAAAAGGATGTTTTGTAGCAATGAGAATGAAATTAGAAAAAAAGTACATTTTCCCCAATGATTAATTTACTTGCTGTCTGAAATACAGCCACATAAATCCACATTCAGAAATTTCAATATAAAAAAGGGTCCAATCCCATGCCTATGTTTGAGCTTCCAGATAATATTTTAGTAAAATGGATTTTTCTCCTTGGGTTATTTTCTGCTCTGAAGGCTCTATCTCCAGCCAGGACCCCATATAGCTCTATTAGACTGACACAGCTTTTCAGGGGTAGTGTGATCAAGAAGAAAAGCCAATGTGTTGGGACCCAGGAGACATATCAAAGCTATTTCTTCTCTCTAGCTGTGTCTACATGTGCATTTAAGCATGCCTACATTTTTAATGTGCGCTTAACTCGCAGTAAGGGGTCAAGGCAGGCACCTACATGTGCAGGAGTCGAAGCGTGTTCATGCTGTGTGTAGACTGACCTGGGATACAACAGATTAATGTACTTTAATACATCTATGTGTTTGTTAATGCAATGTAACCATTTGCATCTAAATTTGAGACCTGCATTTGCAGATACCAAATTTAGGTGTGATTACCCCAAAATGGCCATTTTTAAAGTGCATTAGGAGCACACATGGCTAGATGCATGCCCTAATGCACCTTAAATTTAGGCTAATGCACCTTAAAGTGTCTCATGTAGATGCACCCTCTGTCTAGTTTCCTTTCTTCCACTTTGTCTGTTTAAGACAATAAGCTCTTCAGGCAGGGGCTAACCACGTGTGTACAGTGTCTAGCACAAAGAAGCTCTAACTGCTAGCATACTATAAAAACACCAAACCAAAACAGAAAACACCTTTCTCTTACTCTATTCCATCTGCAGCTTGTGTTTCTTGCCAAAGCACATTAATTCTGACCACCAGTACTCAGCTGTGAACTGTTTGCAATACTGGACCTATTACAAAGCACTGAACACTCAATAATGGATATATTTTCCCATCCAGTAATTAATAAAAAAAATCACTGTTCTCAGGCTGCTGTCTGCAGATCATCAATATGGACGTGATAAATGGTTTGCAGATCACACTAGATCTTTTACACGGAAACATCAATGATAAAAGTACATAGTGATCCATGAGAATGTTAAAGGTGATCCATTGTTCTAAAAAGCTTAGGAACCTCTTTTAACCATATATACTGCACAAATTCCTTTTGTATTGATGACTATAACAAGTGGGCGTCCTGAGGCCTCCTAGTGGGTGGCCTACCCACTCATCTCAGGACTAACCACCTGCCTGTCTAGCCTGCCACACCTTTGATGAAGCTAATTGGAAGTTATTAACCAGGTGGGAGGGTGCCCACTTAATTGCCCTGATGCCAAGTGCATATACATGGCTCTGAACCTTCCCTTATACCGTGTCCCATGCCTTGCAGATAACATCCATGGCCTACCACCTGCCTTACTTCCTTGGCCTAACACCTGGCCTATAATCCCATACCCCACACTGGGGTCTCCCTCTAGTGCCCCCACACTAGGATGGGACCTGCACTCCCGTGGTCCCATGTCGGGACTCTCAATTCCTGTGCCCTCATACTGGGCTCTCAATCATGCCCACTTGGGGCTCCCAGCCCCTCCTTTTCCCTTGGGCTCCCAGCCTGGCTCTGGACCCTTCTGGTCCTCTCATGCCCCCACACTGGGGCCTCATTTCATGCCCGGCATTGGGCCTCAACCCCCTTGCCCCTGGAGCTTCACATGCAGCTCCTTCTCAGAGCTCAGAATCCCACCCCCCTGGAGCCTAACATCCAGCTCCCTTTATGAACCTCAGGCTTCTCTGTGGATCTGGGCCCTGTTTCAAGTCCCTTCACATGACCTGGACCCCACCTCAGGCTCTACACAGTAAACTTGGGCCCTATGCTTTGTCTTTAGGGTGTGCTCCCCTAGCTTTTTGCCTCCATGGGGTAACCAAAAAAGCAGCAGGGCCTGAGGCTTTCTGGCACCCCATACTCACCCTTCACAGGGGTGGCGCAGGTGAGGCATTCCCTAGAGGCTGCCCCACCATTGGCAGCCCCATCACATAATCTGTCCCTAACAGGGTGTAGTTTTAGGTCATGCCCCAGGACCTGCAGTCTCCACCTTCTCCATAGTTCATGCAGTGTAGCTCCAAGATGTTACGTGAGCAGCAGCTCCAGCCAGGTGATGCACTGTCTCTGGCTGCTCACAGGAAACTACCAGCTCCGCTGCTCAGGGCCTGTTCCTAACACAAATATCTGGGCCCTGTTCTCAATCAGGCAGTCTCCTGTTTGTAATGTGCCTGACTGGGAGTGCAGCCACCTTTGGGCTGCTCTGCTGCTTGCCCATGACCCTTTTACTGACAAGCCCAGCCTGTGTTTTGTCACAATGGCAAAGTAGAGATAGCAAGACTTTTTTTGAATTGACCATTTGAACATTAAATCACATAGGCATATCCCATCTTATGATCTCAATTTCCAAGGTTTAGTGCTCAGGCCTTTCAATGGTAAGAATCTCAAATAGTGGAACATCAGACAGACTACTGAAGTCATAGATAGTCCTTTAGATTAAAAAAAGATCAAAAGGGAACCCATATTACACGGTTTATCTACAGCCTTGGTAGGCAGGGTGAAATTTTGGTCACTTTATTTTATTGTGTTTTTTTTCAGGGTCTCCTCTTATGCTCCTTTCCTATACAGACAAAATATATTTACCCTTCTGTACCTTTTCTGTGAAGTGGTAAGGTATTAAGTGAGGCAGTGAACATTAAAATGTCATTTTGCAATTAACAAGAAAACTGCACGCACACATTCACAAAGCATTTTATGCTGCTGCATTTAAATTTAGCAGAATTTCTGTTCCAATGTGTTCTCTTCCTAGCTGACTTGCTTCAAGCATTAATTCAAATTTCCGCTTCTCCTTCCATAGTCAAAATTGTTGTGACCCTCTATTCTTTCCCCATTCCCAAAACAGGATGCAAAAACTATGCCTTGGACCTCCCTTTGGGCCCATTACATGATTCCTGTTGAAATCACTCATGCTTTACTTAAAATGGGCAGGACAGAACTTATAACTGCTTATCATTGCACAACTGAAATCTCTAGTGCCTGAAGCTAGGCATGAAGGTCTATATTTAGTCACCTAAATAAGTGACCTGATTTCTAAAAGTTCACCCTCAAAACCCAGTGACTTCATAGATTTCACAGATTTCATAGACCATTAGGGCTGGAAGTCAGCTGGGGTCACAGGATCCCAGCAAGATAAGCATCCAGTTTGCTCCTGAAGGTGTTCAATGTAAGCGCTTGAACCACCTCTGGTGGCAGGCTGTTCCAGATCTTGGGGGCTCAGACAGTAAAGAAGTTCTTCCTTATGTCCAGCCTGAAACAGTCTTGTAGTAGTTTTATGACCTTTCGCCCTAGTCGTCATCCCTTGGGGCGCTCTGGTGAACAAACATTCCCCCAGATACTGGTGGTCACCCCGATAAACTTACAGGTAGCCATCAGATCACCCCTGAGCCTGCATTTTTCCAGGCTAAAAAGCCCCAGGGCTCTCAGCCTGTCATCGTAGGGTCTGCTTCCCTGACCTCTGATCATGCGCGTGGCTCTTCTCTGGATTCTCTCAAGCTTCTCCACATCATTTTTGAATTGTGGAGCCCAAAACTGGACGCAACACTCCAGCTGCAAACTCACCAAGGCCGAGTACAAGGGGAGAATGACATCCCAGGATTTGCTTGAGAAGCATCTATGGATGCAAGCCAGCGTTTTGGTCGCTTTACTAGCCACAGCATCGCATTGCAGGCTCATGTTCATCTTGTGGTCAGTGATGACCCCCAAATCTCTTTCTTCCATAGTGCTAGCCAGCATAGCACTGCCAAGTCTATAAGGATGCTGTGGGTTTTTCTTCCCAAGGTGGAGAACCTTGCATTTATCAGCGTTGAACACCATCAGATTCTCATCCGCCCACTTGCTGAGCCTGTC
>JAGPOW010001167.1:17564604-17575507 GCA_030014935.1 Caiman crocodilus | reverse complement strand
CCGGGAACACGGACCTCACCATACTGGGACATCCACGCTGTGACCGGAGCTCCCCATCCACACCTGCCCGGCTTTACCTCCTCACCAGGTGAAGTGGATTGGGGCTAATCTGCAGCAGGGGCAATATCTGGGGGCGTGAAACGGAGCCGTGGAGCGAAGAAGGACAGTGGGAAAGGAGAAGGGAGAAGTCTGGGAGCTGGAGACACGGGAAGAAGGTGACGACAACTAGGTAAGCCCCTGGTCGGACCATGAGGAGGTGGTGATACCCTCGCCACAGGGTTGAAGAGGCAGCAGAAGGCAAAGTGGGGAGAGACCCTAGACATGGTGGAGGCGGAGTATCTGCCCGAACCATATGCCATTACTTTTTTTTTCTCGTTTCCATTGACGTTTTCCGTGCCTGCTCAAGAGCCGGGATCAAAACCTGACATTCCTCCACACGGGTTTGTGCAAGAGGGGATTGTGTCCCCCAAAAAGGCTCCCAGAACTGGATCAGCAGGGGGCGGAAAGCAGACAGGCTGAGACGATCACACCTCCATACCGGCTGATTGTGGAAGAGGGAGTTTCCCTCCTCATTAAGCGGCATGCACCACCAATGAAGCCCGGCACAGTCATAATTAACAAAGTATCTGGGAGGAGTCTCGAGCAGAGAGCGAGCCGCTGGCAGACTCTGAGGGGTAACAAAGCCCCAGCCATTCAAGACCGGACTTCAACAGCGTCCCAAAGAAAGACAAAGACCAAGCAATAAGATTTCAGTTAACCACCCCCCCCACAAAATAAAATAAGAAGAGTGTAAAGAAATTTGTTTTGAGTGGGTCCTTTTGTCGCTTTTTATCCTGAGGCTTGAATCCCATCGTCTCCCTTTCATAAGCATCTTCTTATCATCAAAGTTGGGGCAGATGGGAAGAAAGAGCATCAGACCTCACCCAGATCAACCATAAGGGTGCAGCCACCCTGAGGGGACTAGTGAACGTCAGCGGGACATAGGGGTACATGCCCGTACCCAGGGACTACCCGACACCGTGCACCACGTGGGGGTCTGCATGAGCCCCCCAAAGCCCTGAGGCCACTCCAGGAGTGGTGAGTGTGGGGCTTTTCTCTGTCGTCTTTTTCTTAAAGGGCCAGAGCTGGCCTGGGCGGGGCAGCCCTGGGGAGGCTGGGGGAGCGAGGGTGGGTTGGGGGGCTCATGACAAGTCCCCCATGCAGCATGGGACAGTGGGGGACTTCTTTTCTGAAGATTCGGAGAGCTTTGAATTGATTCAGACCTTTTAATTGGTCCCCGATTCAATTCAGATTCAGAGCTTCGGCCACCAAACTGGGTCTCTTCCAAATCTAATTCATCACCTGAAGCTTCACACAGCTAGTTAGTAGGAGCTAACATACTTGAAAAAATGTGGTTTTATGTTTCTTTTCATTTTTGTTTTCACCATTTCCACATGAGCTGTCCTAGATGCCTGTAACTATCCAATCTTGGAAAATGTTAGAGCATCTTTTTATAAAAGTTTTCTGTCCTTCTACCTGCTCTGCTGGTGGAAAGGGGATTGGAGAAGGGAGTAATCCAGGCAGCATAGACATCGTTGTATCTAGGGCCTTTGCTGAGCTTTGACTCGTATCATTAGTGGATTGCATTCAACTGTGGGGAACCACCTCACATTTAAGTTCTTTCTTACCATTTATGAAGCCTAGATTACAATACATTCATGAGCAAATCAGAGCTTTTATAGACACTGGACTTTTCCCATGGGGATTAGCTCCATCAAACATTTAGCCAGCCATTTTACTGGCAGAGCTCCACCTTATGCCACAGGAATTCTTTTAGCCTACCATCACTCTCACTGTTATAATTTTGCATATATTTCTAGTACATCCTTGTTCCACTTACCTTGCTGCCTAAAAAGTTACGTATGCCCGTGCTGACTTTGAAAACAATCAACTTGGCCATGAGTGCTGCTAATTGCTTTTCACTTCCACTGAAATCCTTAGCACTTCTAAAAGTCAGATCTGTGCTGTCACTTAGCAGGCTGGCATCCTTCCTATCCTGGTCTGTAAACAGTCCAAACACTATGAAAAGCCTTAACTCATCTCCTTCCTTTGGCTTCACTTTCTTGTTGTCAACTTGTTAATCAGATGCAAATTTAGTTTAAACTTTCTCTCCAGCACTGACCTGCCCTGTTTACTTTCACCTTTGCAAGCCTTGGTCATACTCAGATATACTCCAAAACACCTACTTTTTCAGATCTAGGTGGCTTCAGTGCCTGAGCAGGAATTTTTCACCCTTTCCCAAAAGCATCCACACCTATTATCAAAGGGGCTGTTTCAGGCAACGGTAGCAGTCTGTTGCACATCTTTCCAAGCATCACTGTCTAACCACAGCTACTACTAGGGAGATGCTAACATGGTTAGCTCGATCGGTACTATAAATTTGGTCGGCTCCATCAGAGCTATAAATTAATCAACAAATAGCATACAGACAAGTACTATCATTTGCTTGCTTGCTTGCTTACTATCACTTTCCTAACAGTAGGGTGACCATATTATTATTAAGGGAATTTGGGATTGGGGGCACCAGCTGGACCCAGCTGGGAGTGGCCCCTCCCCTCCCCCTCTGCCAGTAGCAGGGCATGAGGCTTCTAGCAGCACGCAGCCATTTCAGCTCACCTGTGCAGGTACCTGAGCCCCAGCCCTGGTCTCCACCCCCTGCCTCACCCTGACTGATCCCTACCCAGGCAGGAGGAGCCGTGGCCATCCCTGACCACCCCCTTCCTCCAAGTGATGTTCAGAAGGAGCTGGACCAGGCCAAACGGGTAGCAGCAGCCTCTGTCTTTGCCTGCAGCAGCCAAATCTGGGACTTTTGCTTCAATGTCCACCAACCAGCTGGGCTGGCCTATGAAATCCAGGACTGCTCTGGCCAATCCGTGACATATGGTCATCCTGCCTAACAATGGGGACGGGGGTGGCACAGGTGCTAAGATGCATGGTTGACATCCAAGAAGCTGCAAGTTTGATGACCATAGTAGAAGTGCTATCAGCATGGCCTTTTTGGTTTCCTGCAAATTCTGCTATGTACCTTACCACAAAGACAAGGACACAAGGAAGGACTCTCCTAACAGTGAGTTTATAGGAAATAGGCATTACTTTCCTTTCAACTGACCTTAACTTGATCCATCTGGGCAAGTAAAAATAGAATGGAGGGAGGAAAGTTAGAAATACAGACACACAAAAGCCCAAAAGTGCTGTATTTAAAAAATGTAGGTTCATTAAATCTCTCCTTCAGGAGAATGACAGCTGCTGTTTAAATGACCTAGTCTTACATAAAAAAGTAGCTTTACCAGTGTCCTGTCATGTCAGTGTATGTACAGATCTCCCAGCTGGCAGAGAGCACAGTATGAATCCCAAGGCTTTGTGGTTACATTATGTGAAAGCAGGCAGTATAAAGGCAAAAGTTGTAGAGGCAATTTGTGTCTTGCATTTACAGTTTACTAGATGGTTTATTAAGAGCTCTGCAGAATGTGACTGTGGAAACCCTGATCAAACTATGGACCGCATGACCACACTCTGACCTCTATACAAATTTGATGGTGACATTGCAGAGATACATTCTCTTTCCTCAAGTGCATTAGACTGGTTACCTAATCTTAAACTGGACTTATAATTGTTTCTCCAAGTCAGTCATACAAAAGAAGAAGTTTAATAAGTGTTTCCTTTATGAAGAACAAGCACCAGATTTTTTTAAAGGCTCTTAATGCCTATTTAGAGAGGTACCTTGAATTTTTAAATAGCCAGCACCACCCTACCCCATTCCTGCCAGATAACAAAATTTTTACTATAAATAAAGAGATCAGACTGTTGTTTAAGCATTTGGAAAGATGCTGAATATAGAAATTCACTCGAGGGAGTTCTGTAATATTATTGTGATGGTACACTTTTCAGGTAAAATGCTGAAACCAATTTTTTACTTTTAATTATTACCACAATGTCAAAGATGGGACAGTCTCTTACAAATTGCTCATTCTGCATCCTGTGGTTTTAAGTAACCCAGCAATAAACCTCACAGATCCAAGAGATGCAGCTTCATGGGTTTGTCCCATGGATGTTAAGACTGGCTATCTTGAGATACTCATTTGACCAACATCCTCCTATAAAACATTTACCTGAAAAAGTACTTCCCAGGTTCTTCCGTCAATTTTTCTGACCAGCTGTAGTCATTAGTCTACCAAAGAATTCTTGTGAGGAGGAGGTTGATTAATGTCAAACTCAGGCCTGGTTAAAATAGTTGCTTATACCAGGCTTTTCTCTTTTAACTAATTATTTAGAATTGAGATTATGTACTCAGCAGCTTTTGCTGGGTTTATTTTTTCATTTCTGCCATCACTCAGTTCATCAATTACAGTAGATACTCATTCAGTTTGCTTATGTTTTTCCCCCCTAACGGTTCATCAGTATTATTTCTTGGCAGCTTCAAAGCTTGTACATATACATCATGATGAAGTTTTCCATAACAGTGTGCAGAAATTAATTCCTATGTAATCATTCATTTCCTTTTTAATTTCTGAATCTACCACACTACCAAAAATCTTTCTGGACTTGCTAATGTGATTAGGTAAAGACATCACCTAATGTGATTAGGTAAAGACATTTCAAGTTAGCATTGTTTGCATTCCTGACAACATGGCCGGAAGCTCTTTTACCCTCTAAACTGGAAGCAGTATGAGGTACTAGTGAGAGCAGTCAGACATTCTTGAGTCTAGTCCTGGCTCTAAGACTCATTCCCAGGTTTCTTTGGGCCTCAGTTTCTTCATCCATGAAGTGGGACAATACTTACCTCACACAGGCTTTCTGAGAACTGATTCACTTACGTTTCAAGCTCAGCATTGAACGAAAGGTAGTACTGATGCCCTTTTCAAGGACATTTAGTTTGTTAGCATAATTCAGCATGGGATAAATGAGCAAATCTTTGCTACTTCTTCACTCCCTTTGCGCTACTCCTGCAACACAGAAGAATCACAATGCTGCACACCAGAGCATGTCAGGGATTCCCTTTGTGCACAATGCGTGAATGACTGGGTTCGCCAGCTCTACACAACACCCTTGTAGGCTCCCAGCATGAAATGTACTGCAACAGAGAACAAAGCCTTAAAGGTCACATTATAAGCTAGCAAAACTGAGAACAGCTTGGAGGCAACATTTCTTACCTCCTAGCAGCCAAATTGGCATCCATTTTTCAACTGGTGGTGTATAAGGAATATTACTGAACAGTATGCTGACATTTTCTATGGTATGATTTCAGTCCAAAATGAAGGAAGTAGTTTGGGCCTTTAAAAGTCAAAAGAGAATGTTGTAATTAATGTACGACTCTTTTTTAAGAGTCATCATTGAGCAGCAGGTTAAACAGCCAATTTAAAAAATGCTATTTTTGGAGATCGATTCAATTATACCAAAAGTAATCAAGTTAATTGAAAAAAAACTGAAGAGAAAAGATTACATCACTAATTAATAAACTGTCAAAACATTACAACTCTCCTTACTTTGCATGGTCACATTTAATTGCCTGTTGTTTAGAGTGCATCTCACATTTTGTGCAAAAACATTTGTTATTAATGTGCAGCATATATACACTTTGTGGCATATCAAGACCTTATACCACACATTCTATGTGAGTTTTACCATTGACTTTGATGGAAAGCCAGGTCAATACCAAGTGATTTTAAAAAAAACACCATATGCAAGTAAAGGATCACATTTTTAATGTGCCTTTTAAAAGTTCCATTCTGACATTTATAGCCATGCTATTTGTACTTTTGGACTCACCTGTGCACACAGAATGTCATAATTTGCATACAAAGAGATATTTAATCATGGAAATGGAGTTCCTGGGAAATACACAAGTGCTAATCAATAAGAAACATTTCCAATATGGCATGATTAAATACTAGCTTTGGAGATACAGAGTGATACAGCCACAAGTTTCCCAGGGAAATTTTTTAGCCCTTGGCTCAGAAAATTTAAAATGGTTCAGCCATTGCTTTTTCCCCATCAGCAATCCCCGTATTTCAGTAAGTGTTCTCTATAATACCAGTATACCTTATACAGCCAGTTTCCCTTAAGAGTTGTTTATACTACCCCTTTTCATTATGCCAGACACTGGAGCAATTCATATGCTATTTTATTGTTTTGACATAGAATTATTTACCAAAGTAAATCAGGTATCACCAATGAAATCAATGAAGTTGACCATAAAGGAAAATCTTTCCCAAAATTTTTAATTCCACATTTTGGATGATATCCCAAATGCTTTACAGTAGATTATTTCATAATCATCTTCTTCTTGTAGTACTTGTTTTCTTATAATCAACCCTCTCTAAGATATCCTTTTTTCCTCTAGCATTAAAGATGTTTATCTAAACAAGCCCTTTATCGTACAACTTTAGTGGTATAGCTCAACAACATTCACAAGCCTGTCCAGCCATAACCAGAAAACGCACAACTTTATAAAATGCTCAGAAATCTATTATTATTAATATGTGTACTGATACACTTAAGTACTGAAGAGTATCAAATTCTTCAAATGACCTGGGTTGTTTATAGATTGAGTGCAACTAGCAGTATGGTAGGGAGGAATGATCAAGAGGTGGGGAGTTGCATCTAACCTTGGTTGTGCCACTTGTGGTGAAGCCTTCAGCAGGAAATGTGAACTCTCTGCAAAGACTCATCTCTACAAATCAGAGAAAATGCCTAGAGTAAAGTGTACAGCATTTTAAACATGTAAAGCACTACAATGGGCCTAACCATTTTCTTCTTATTCCTACCTTTCCTACCTTTATCATAAGTCTCAAGATACCTTATCACTTACTGAGAAAAGGGCAGCTCAGCATTTTTAAGTCCCCAACTTACAAAAGAGATTCTTTCGAAGGGACAAAAGAGGCCATAATCTCTCTAAGTCTTCTGTTGGTGTGGCACAATTTAACAGTGTTTCTGCTTCCATTTCTCTCCTGGTGGGTCTTTCAAGTAGATCCACATAGCTTTCAATGCTTTACTGTTAGAGGCAACCTGGCTTCCCAGGTAGGTCTTACTCTTCCAGGGCATGTAAAATCCAAAATACATATAAAGATTTTCTTGACAGCCTCTTTACTCCTCCCAAACTGCTATGTAGCAAGAATGCAATTGCTCCCACCCGGCTTGAGCTAAGACAAGCTTAAGACCATTATTAGCAACTAGACATAGCAATTGCCTCCCATTTTAAAACAGCATGTGTGACATTCAGATTTAACATCTTCAATACCTAAGGCTTGCAACAGCAAGAGATATTAATGTTATATAATTCCAAGTGCTGAGTGAAGTCAGCCTTTGGCAATAAAGTTCAATATTAACCTATATTGCACTTTCAATGAATGGTATACCTTCTCATTATTGGATATCGCCTAAGGGTGAATAGATGCCCTTATTTACCCTTGTTAAAAAACAGACCTGTTTCTGGCTGCAAAAGAATTTCTAGTTCACCAGATTCAAATACATTTTACTAGTGTGAAAAAGTCAATGCAAGTAAGGCATTCTTTCTCTTCCTAAGTACTTTGATATTTGAGTTTATTTTGATGTGTTTGCTTACCTCAGTTGTACGAAGATTTTTTTTTTTATTTATCCAACTCTGGGTACCTTCCCACACAATTATCCATGCAGAAAGATAAGGAGTTTGATCTTAGAAAAGTTAGCAACATTTATTACCCCAGGAAGTGATGCAGTGTGAATATCTATTTCTGAATCAGTAAAAGATATACTGTAACTGAAAGCAACGTTTTTGTGGTGGTACTTTGTAAATGATTCTGTAGCAGATAGTGATCCTAAATAACCAACATAAATACTGGTGAATTAAAAATATTGTGGCATAGATGGGCCATAACACAACATCAGATTGAGGATCTGTATCATAATTTTCAACATGACACAAATCAAGATAATGGACTATGGCAGTGTACCTTTGGTGCCTGCACTTTAAGGGCAGGAGCAGGCAGCCGTCAGGTGCCTGATGAGGGTGGCCATTTTTAAACACAGGCCACAAAGGCAGCAGTCTGTGTTGAGCAGCCAAGGATGCAACACTGGGCTGAGCTGCTCCTGGAACACCTTGGAGGTAAGGGTGAGGCTATGAGGGTGAGGGAGGCCTCATTGGTCCTGGACATGACCTGGAACGGTACCCTGCCAGGATAGGGAGGCCTGGTGGCACTGCGTGGCAGCTCTACTTACATACCAGGACCATGAACCTACCCAATATATGGTATGTAGGGGTGCCTGAACCCTAGCCCCCACCTTCAGGTGGGTTACTAAGAGGGAGGAGTGGAGCCAGGCATGGCTGCAGCCACCTGAGCCCTCAAGGATGCAAGACCCCAGAGGCCCCAGGGAGGGGGCAGTTGTGTGGTCCCAGAGAAGAGGCAGCTGCAGAACCCAAGAGAGAGGGCAGGTGAGAGACCCTGAAAGAGCAGGGGTGTACATGGGCCCATCCAGACTAGGGTGTGTCTTTATGACCTGAAAGACTGGGCATAATTCAGGGTTGAGTAGGGCTGAAGGGATGGTCTGAAGGGCAGCCCCAGCAGGTGTGCCGAGTAGGGCAGAAGGACAGCCAGAAGGGCAGCATATGGATCAAGATCATAGTGTTGTGTACAAGAAGCCCTTTGTCCGGTGAATTGGCTGGCACTGCCCATGTGAGGGTCATGGGAGAGGCCCAAGAGACTGCATGTCACCAGCCAAGGTGTGATTTGGATAAGCCTTGTGGCCAGAAGGGTCACTCCAGCAAGCAGCAGGGCAGGGTGGAGGAGACACAGTATGCTGCAGTGAGCAAGAGACCCCATGAGAGGGGGTAGAGTGCAAGGGGCCCCAGTGAGAGGCGGGTGGTATGAGTGTGCGTATGTGTGAGGCCTAATCGTTTGGTCCAGCTTGAGGCCAGGAGTATGATAACATCTTGGATGCAATCTATAAGGCATGGCCCATGGTGTAGGGAGGTATGGAGCTGTGGATAGTGCCCCCTGGCATTGGGGCATGTAATGGGCACCCTCTCACATTTACTACCAGTTTATTGTAATAGTAAGGGTGTGGCAGGAGAGACTGGGAGGACTGCCCAATAGACAGGTGGGGGGGCTTGCTTGAGACCTGACCCTGAGCATGCCCTTTGTTACAGAGACCAAATTAGAAGTCCAGATTCAAAGACCCCAACATTGTCAAATCAGACATTGTGACTTAATAAAAATTACACAATGCAAGCAACTATGACTCGGTATGTGTTTGGTATCATCTCAGGAAAAAAGGAATGGACAGCCTAAATGCAAGATACTTTCACCAGTGTGTTGAGAAACAACAATAAAAACCCCACAACATATAGCCCCAACTTCATCTAACTCACTCACATCTAGTATAGTTAACCTAGGGGTAGGAGGAAACACTGGTGTAACGTTCACCAGTACAGGTTCTAAGTGTCCACAGTTTTCCTGGGGTTGCTCTTTGTTTAATGAAAACAGCCCATGATGTGCTCCTTGGATGATTAACGAGCAGTGCTCTAATAGGATCCACTGCAACAGCTATCCTATAGTAATTTGTCAGCTATCCTATAGTACCTTAATGCAAATCCTGATTTAATTCATATCAGTTTATAAAACCAATGTAATACACTGACATGAATGTGTTATGTTGCTGGGACCAGACACACACAGATTCTCCATAGTCTTATGCCTTGCAGTCATTTGTTCTGATGGAGAGAACAAGAGGTGCTATCATTCTTATTTCACGGCCTGTGTATAGCACAGTAGAAAATAAGGATACGATACAGCAGGTGACAGATTTATACAAAAGGATTCATTTGAATTTATCTGAGAAGGAAATGTAAGGAAAGGCTAGAAAATAATTCTTTAGAAAAAATTGTCTGAGCTCTAACACTAGTGCAAAAAGTAACCACAGTGGCCATATCTGTGTGTGTAAATACTGCTGGATGGGTTTACTGTGCAGTAATTTACTGCACAGTAAACCTAGCCTAGACAGATGTCTACATGAGTGGGCATTTGGCAGCTCTTTTCCCAGCCCCGATTGGGGCACGAGGCTGGGAAAAGAATTGTGGGGCTGGGACCTGACCCACACAGGGACAGTTGCTAGCTGGTTCCAGGCTATGCAGGAAAGTCTACATGTGTAGCTTGGGGCTGACTGGAAACTGTCCCATTTCAGGCAGTTCCCAGCCAGCTCTGGGCTGCGTACACAAACTTCCCCATGCAGCTTGGGGCTGGCTGGGAACTGCCTGAAATGGGACAGTTCCCAGCCAGCTCCAGGGTGCACATGCAGACTTCCCTGTGCAGCCTGGGGCTGGACAGGAACTGTCCCAGTCTGGGGAAGTTCCCAGCTACCTCCAGGCTGGGTAGAGAAGTCTCTCCATTCAGGGATCTCCCAGCTCCAGCTCTGGGACCAGGACCTACCCCTGGGAGCTGCCTATTGTTGGGGTGGGCTCCAGTGGTAGAGCCCATTTGGCAGCAGGGAGCTTCCAGGGGCAGGGAGCAATCTCCCAGGCCCGACTCTGCAATCACAGAGCTGGGAGTTTCCTGCTGCTAGGGAAGAGGGACAATGTCCCAGCCCACCCTCTGCCACTATAGCCCACCCTGACAGTGAGCAGCTCCCGAGGGGGCAGGGAGCAATCTCCTGCCCCCACTCTCCAGCTTACTGGAAGCAAATTTGTTTTGGGTCAGCTGTCTACACGTGCCTTAGTGCACAGTAACTACTCGGTAGTTAATTTGCTATCTGCATTTGTAGATGGTGTGCAGTAATTTGCTCCACTGTGCACTAAAGCATCTCATGTAGACGTGCCCAGTATATCCCAGTAGGATAAATATGATAGGCCTCACACTGCACTGAGTCAGTAAGGACCATGAACCTACCTGGTATA
>JAGPOW010001167.1:17505229-17558853 GCA_030014935.1 Caiman crocodilus | reverse complement strand
TCTTACAAATGTGAGGGAGGTGCTCTGGGGCAGCTCGTCAATCTCAGATTGCAAGTCCCATCTTGTCAAGTTCTCAAGTCTGTAGAGCATCACACTACCACACTCTGCCCCTAACTGGGCTTTGGGCTCTACAGCCTGACCCTCATGCTCTTCCCTTGAGTGGGCTTTGGGCCCTACAGCCCACACTCCTGCCACACTCTGTCACTATCCGTGCTTTGGGCCCTACATTCCCCCCTCCACACACTGCCTCTTTCTGGGCTTTGGTCCCTGCAGGCCTCTTGCCCCATGCTCTGCCCCTATCTGGCTTTCAGGGACTGTGGCATCCCTTACCCACACTCTGCCTCTGACTGGGCTTTGGGCCCTGCAGCTCCACCCCGCCCCATGCTCTGCCCCATGTAGGCTTCAGGCATAGGTGGTAGGAGAAAATATTATTGTGGGGGGCTGAGGGTGCAGGCAGAGTGCAGGGAGGTGGTGTGGCATGTGCCTGCCTAACTCCCATCCCTCCCTCCCACAGGGCCATCACAGGGCAAGTGCATGCTGGTGTGTACACAGAAGTGGAGGAGTGTGCGGTGGGAGTGCAGGGTGCGATTCTCCTTAGCTTCCCAGCCTCCACAGTTGCTTGCTTCCAGATCTAGTGTCAGTTCAGGAGCCTTGCTAATCTGCTGCCAGGAGGTCCTCACTCCATGGCTTTCAGGGTTAGACTGCAGGCCTAACTCAAGTTCTGTGCTTATATTGCTCAAGCCCAGCCCTCTTCCAGTCAGGTGACTCGCCTGTCAGCTGACCTGACTACACAGCTGTCCCTTAACCCTTGCTCTGCTAGCTGCCTGTGCTATAAAGATCCTGCCCTTAAATGGGCCACACCAGTTTTCAGTAACAGGGCAAGCATTCCCTATTACAGTGACTTTGACATAATGATCATCCATGAGATCTGGTGGAAGGATAATAATCAATATGATAGCTTTATAACAAGTTACAAACTTTATAGGAGTGACAGAGTAGAATGTGCAGATGGGGAATTGGTGCTTTATAGTAAAGATAATATAGACCAGAGGTTCCCAAACTTTTACTTATTGTGTACCCCCTTCCAGACTTACCAGCTGCCTGCTTACCCCAACTAGTATATGTTTTATATTGTAACCCCTTAAATGCCAATTATTATAAAAGTGAAAATTAAATCTGCCATTACACAGTTTTTCCTGCACAGTCTCCAGAGATGTCTTGCATTCCCACAGGTGTACATGTACTGCAGTTTGGGAACCCCTGGTGTAGACATTGATAATATAAGTATCTTATCTGACGGTAAAAATACCATAGAATCTCTGTGGGTAGAAATTCCATCCTTGAATAAAAGGAACACAATAGTAAGATTGTACTATTGACCACCCACATAGGAGGATGAAGATGATTGGAACATGCTAAGGGCAATTAGAGAAACTGCACGAATAGGACAGGCAAAAAAAATAGAAGCCTTTAACTATCCTAACATGGACATGGAACTATCCTCCACATCAGGCAAGATGTGGAGATAACATTTCTGGACATAATAAATGAATGCTTTCTAGAACAACTTTTTTTTGAAACCACAAGAAGGAAACACATCTAGACCTAATCCCAAGTAAAACACAGAACCTGGTTCAAGAGGGTCTGTAAGTATGCCAGTCTGTAATAGGAAGTAAGATAAAAGAATCCATTGGGCCAATATACAACTTTAAGAAGAAAAAAATTCACAAAAATGAGGATGTTAGAAAAAAAATGATCAGTCAAAAACATAAAAGACAGGCCAGAAGTTGTTTTAAAATACCATATTAGATCCTCAGGAAAAGCATAGTGCAAATTAGAAAGGGTACCAGTTAGTCCAATAAATCCCCTGCATAGTGGAGTTAAGGAGCCCATCAAAGACAAACAGGCATTATTCAAAAAACAGAAGGCATCTGCAGATGAGTAATACAGGAACATACACAAACTTTGGCAGGTCAAATATGAAAGTGAAATAAGTCAGGCCAAAAACAATCTGAGGAACAACTTGCTAAATATGCTAAAGTTAATAAAAGGTGAGGTTGTCTGTTTTGGGGTGGGGTTTATTTTAGGTGGTGGGGGCGGGTCATAACATCAAAAGCTATAAGGCAGCAAGGGAATCTCTGGGACCATTAGATGACCAAGGTGTAAAAGCTGCAGCAGGGATGATAGGGGCCGTAGTGAAGAAATTAAATTAATTCTTTGCATCAGTTCTTACTGCAGACGATAATGAAGGAATTCCCATACCACATCAATTATTTCTAGGAGATGAGTCTCAAGAGTTGTATTACATTGAAGGGGGAAATAAAAGATGCTTTAGAACAGAGGCAGGCAATTATTTTGTGTGGAGGGCCACTTACCGAGTTTTGGTGAGCTGTTGAGGGCCACATGGGTAGCCTAGCCCCTTGAAAGTTGCTTCATCCCCCCAAGTCTCCATACTGGAACTGGAACTCCTGACCCCTAACTCCTGACCTTTGCCACTGGAAGTCCCTCCCTTGCCCCAGAAGTACTCCTTTCAGAAGGGACATGATGTGATCTTGAAACCAGAAAAAAACCCAAATCATATACAAAAAAAATAGAATATCTACTACTACTTATTTTAATTTTATTTAAAAATATTTTGTACTGATTTATGTGTTTGCAAAATGTAGCTAGAGGTGATTGCATAATAGCTCAAAATACAGCCTTACTATATATTGTGTGCAGGCAGTAAGGGGTGTGTGTGTGTGTGTGTGTGTGTGTGTGGTAAGTGGTTGGGATGAGGGCTATAGGAGGATGTGGGGTTATGTTGGGTGGGGTGGGAGTGGAGGAGAGCGATAGAGAGAAACAGTCAGACCTCCAGCTCCATTATGTGTGACTCTCGTGGACTCCATGTAAGCCTTACATGATGCAGCCTGGCAGAACCTGTAAACAGGCTCCGTGCTCCTGCTGGCCCAGCCTGGGTCCCCACCAGGTCCAGGGCACCGGCATGTGCTCCGCATTTCCACCCACTGCCACACTCCCCTGCTGTTTCTCTGCTTTCCCGTGCCACTGCTGCCACCACTTCCCAGCCATTGCTGCCACCACCATCTTCTGTGGCCACCCCACTGCCACTCCCCATGGCCCCACCCCCCCCACTGCTCCCTGTGGGCCCCCCGCAGCACCACCACCACTCTCCATGCCACCTTCTGTGGCTCCCCTTCACCCCTCTCACTGCAGCTGCTCCACTGCTCCTCTCACTGCCTCCACCACTTTCCATGGCCCCCTCACCACACTCCACACAACCGCTGCTTCCCGCAGCACCCCTCTACCCCACTGCTTCCCACTATGGCTCCAGCCTGGCTTGGCAAGCACCACATGATTCCCAGCTGCTGGGAAGACAGCAGTGATTTCCCTACTCCCTCTGTCCAATCTTATCTGACTATCCACTCAGACAGAGGGAGGATGGAGAACAGCCAAAGGGATCACCAGGCCAAAAGCTGTAGAGGCTTCCAGTAAGGGGCTGGGGGCGGGAGGGGGCTGGGGGCAGGGTGGAGCTGGGCAGGCCTTGCTGCCCAGCCACTGGGTCCTGCTGACAGTTCCCTGGGTCCTGCTGCCTCCAGTGCCTATCATTTTGATAGGCAGGCAGGAGAAGATAAAAATAAAATTTTCTAAAATTTTTAGCGGCTTCGTGCATCAGATAGAATAGCGGGCTGTATTTTGCCCACTGCTGCTTTAGAACAAAGTGATAAATTAAATACTAATAAGTCTCTGGGATCCGGTAGCATTCACCAGAGAATTTTGAAGGAAGTACAATGTGAAATTGCAGAACCATTGATAATAGTGTGTAACCTACTGTTACAAGCAGCCTCTGTGTCAGAGGACTGGCAGATTGCCAACATTAACACCCATCTTCAAAAAAAGCATCAGAGGCAATCCTGGGAATGACAGAGCAGCAAGTCTCACTTCCATCTCTGATAAGTTGACAGAATCCATAATAAAAATAAATCAGCAGTGACATGGACAAATATGACAGTGAGTAAGGAACAGCAAACAAGAGGACTGTGCAAAACAGCAGTGTTTTGTCTTGATTTGTGTTTCGCTGGTTTGATGGGACAGTGTTTCATTTTGAGTTTCATTTCATTTCAAAAACATTGTTCCGTTTCATTTCGTTGAAACTGTTTTGCTGTTTCACCCATAGGCTATAATGGGGAGGCACAAAACTGCCTATAACTTTGTCATTTCTTGCCTGATTCAGATGAAATTTGCAGGGAAGGGAGATCCTTCTGAGGCCATGATGCCTGCCAAGTTTCAAGGAGAAAAGTCCAGGGGTTTCTGGGAAACTTCACCTCAAAGTTTTGAAAGCAAAACTTGTGTCACTTGTGTGTGTTAAGGCACAGTAGGGTGAAAACTGCAGGCATGGTAGCATCTGCTGAGGCCACAAAGCATTCCAAGTTTCAAGGAGATAAATGCAGGGTTTTCTGGGAAACTGCATGTCAAGCTGATGAAAAGCAAAACTTGTGACGTGTGACTGTATGTGTGTTAAGGCTCAGCTATTTTTCTGTCCCTTCCCCAAAGCACTGGGAGTGGAAGGGACCTTAGGGAAGGATCACAGTCATTGGGCAGCTATACATGTCAATAGCAGAGTAGTCTTTCCCCCCTCTTCCTCCGCCCTCTCCTTAGTTTTTGCTTCCTTGCAAGCAAAGCCCAGCTTCGAAACGCGAAAGTTTAAAAACTTTTGAAATGTTTCAAGTACCCTTGTTTCATTTCAATGCTGTTTCAAAGCCTTTTGTCCCATTTTGATTTGCTGTTTTGAGCTTGAAACGAGTTGAAAAAGTGTTAAAACAAAAGATTTAGTGAAATTTTGCACAGCCCTAGCAAACAGGGCAAGCAGTTTGCAAGCACTTTCCTGGGAGCAAGAGGAGAAAGGGAAAGAGGAGCCTGGCACCAGATCCTGTTCTGGGAAGGTAAATGAGCCAGGGCTGCCTGTGTGTTTTGTTTGTTGAGTGTTTGTTTGGTGGGCTGTGTGTGTTTTGGGCATGTGATTGCTGAATAATTGCTGCCCCTTTCTGACAAAAACCCTAACAAGGGGGCAGAGACAAGCGAGGCCCAGCAAGGTATGAAAGGAGATTCCCCAGGCAGCCAGAGGATGAGTGAAGAGATAGCAAACAGAGCAAGCAGTTTGGTAGTCAGTTCACAGGTCAGTTTGCTGCCCACCTCTTGTGTTGGGGACAACTTCCTGGTGCAACTGCTAGAGAAGCAACCTATGAGCATGCTCTTCTTGACCTACTGCTCACAAACAGGGAAGAATTGGTGAGGAATGTAGTAGTGGATGACAAGTTGGGCAGCAGTGACCATGAGATATGAGATGATAAAGTTCAGGATCCTGAGGAAAGGAAGGAAGGAGAGCAGCCCAGTAAGGACCCTGGACTTCAGGAAAGCAGACTTTGACGAACTTGGGGAACTGATGGGCAGGATCCCCCGGGAGTCCAGTTTGCAGGGGAAAGGAGTCCAGGAGAGCAGGCTGAACTTTAAAGAGGGCGCACATTTTACTGAGGGCACAGAAATTAACCATTCTGATGCCCAGAAAGACTAGCAAGTATGGCAGTAGACCAGCTTGGCTTAGCAGGAACTCTAGTGAGCTAAAATACAAAAAGGAAGCTTATAAAAAGTGGAACTGCCTGGGCCCATTTTGTTCAATATTTTCATCAGTGACCTGGAAGATGGCATAGAGTGCACCTTCAGCAAGTTTGAAGATGGGGGAGTAGTGGATGTACTGGAGGGTGGGGTTAGGATTGAGAGATTGGAGGATTGGACCAAAAGAAGTCTCATGAGGTTCAATAAGGACAAGTGCAAAGTTCTGCACTTAGGATGGAACAATCCCATGCAAAGAAGCTGGAGACGGCCTGGCTAGGCAGAAAAGGAGCTGGGGGGACAGTAAGTTGAATATGAGCCAACAATGTGCCCTTGTTGTGAAGAAGGCCAACAGCATACTGGGCTTCATTGGCAGGTGTGCTGCCAGCATATTGTGGGAAGTAATTATTCCCTTCTGTTCTGCACCAGTGAGGCCGCAGCTGGAGGTTCCGCATTACAGAAAGGATGTAGGCAAATTGGAGTGATTCCAGTGGAAGGTAATAACATGGTTAGGGGGCTGAGGCACATGACTTCTGAGGAGAGGCTAAGACAACTCAGTTTATTTAGTCTACAGAAGAGACAACATAGGGGATTGAATAGCAGCCTTAAAGTACCTGAAGAGTGGTTCATAGATTCATAGATTATAAGGGACTGGAAGGAAGCTCACAAGATCCAGCCCCCCTGCACCAGGCAGGAAAGACAACTGGGGTCAGGTGACCCCAGCAAGGTGTCCATCCAGTCTCCTCTTGAAGATTTCCAGGATGGGTTACTGCACAACCTATGAAGGGAGTTTATTTCAAAGTCTGGACACCCTAACTGTGGAGAAGGTTTTCCTAGTGTTAAGCCTGAAATGGTCTTCCAGGAGTTTGTGGTCATTACTCCTGGTTATGCCCAAGGGTGCCTTGGTGAACAGTTGTTTGTCAAGCCCTTGATGTAGTGGTAAGCTGGGAGTAATGGTCACAAACTCCTGGAAGATCATTTCAGGCTCAACTTTAGGAAAAAACTACTTCACAACTAGGATATCCAGACTGTAACCATTACTCCTAGTTTTCCCCAAGGGTGCCCTGGTGAACAGTTGTTCACTGAGCCCTAATGTATGCTTCTGATGTAGTAGTAAGCTGCTACCAAGTCCCCTCTTAGCCTTCTCTTTTTCAGGCTATAGAGTTCCAGGTCCCTCAGCCTTTCATTGTATGGCTTGCTGTGCAAGTCTCCGATCATACAAGTGGCCCGTCTCTAGACTCTCTCAAGATTTACCATGCCCTTGTTAAGGTGTGGAGCCCAGAACTAGAAGCAGCACTCCAGCTGCAATCTCACCAGTGCTGAGAAGAGCCGAGTAGCGCAGGAGAATCACTTCTTTGCAATGGTTTTGCTGGAGATGCATCAATTGATGCATGCCAACATATTTTTGGCCCTGCTGGCTACAGCATCACCCTGCCGGCTCATGTTCATACTGTGGTCAATTATTACCCCCAGGTCTGTGGTGACAAGTGATGGGGGATCTTCAGTCCTGCTGCCTAGTGAGAGGCAGCAGTTGCACAAGCACCCATGTCACAAGTTTTGCCTGTGAGCAGCTAGGGGTGCAGGGCCCCAGAACCCCCCTCCGTATCTATCTCCTTGACAGCTAGCAGGCTTAGTGGTCACAGAAGGGCCTAGCAGCCAGGCCTGCAGTAGTTTTCCCTCCCCTGTGCCCCAAGACAGACACAGTTGCACAAGCACCCATGACACAAGTTTTGCCTGTCAACAGCCAGAGGTGCAGGGCCCCAGAACCTAGAACCCCTGCACCTACCTCCTATATAGCTGGCAGGCTTTGTGGCCTCAGCAGGGGCTAGCAGGCCTGCAGCTTTCACCCTTCTGCACCTTAACACATGCAGCATCACCCATGTCATGAGTTTTGCTTGTCTACAGCTTGAGGTGCAGTTTCCCCCAAACCCCTGCACCTATCTCCTTGAAACTTGGCAGGCTTTGTGGCCTTAGTAGGAGCTAGCATGCCTGCAGTTTTGACCCTGCTGTGGCTTAACACGTACACATGACATGACTTTTGCTTTCAGGATTTTGGGGTGCAGTTTCTCCAAACCCCATGCACCTATCTTGAAACTTGACACACTTTATGCCCTCAGAAGGGGCTACCATTTCTGCAAGTTTTCACCAAATCTGGCCAGAAATGACAAAGTTATAAGTTGTTTCATCCTTCACCATTATAGCCTATGAGCGAAATGCTTACACAATGTTGAAACAGTGAAAAGTTTCGACTTGCCTCATTTTGTTTCGAGGCTGTTTCGAACATATCTGCTTCATTTTGATTTTGCTGTTTTGATCTCAAAACAGGTCGAAACAGAGTTGAAACAAAACTGGTGGCAAAATTTTGCACGGCCCTACTGGCTACAGCAATGCATTGATGGTTTATGTTCATACAATGTTTCCAAAGAGGATGGAACCAAACTGTTCTCAGTGGTGGCAGATGACAGAACAAATAGCAATGGTCTCAAGTTCTAGGAAAGGAAGTTTAGGTTAGATATTAGGAAGCACTTTTTCCACTGCGAGGGTAGTAAAGCACTAGAACAGGTTACCCAGCAAGGTAGTGGAATCTCCATCCTTGGAACTACTTAAGACCTGGCTAGACAAAGCCTTGGCTGGGACAATATAGCTGGGGATGGTCTTGCTTTGAGGACTAAATGACTTACTAATTTTATATGATTCTATGACATGCTGGGGAAAGTCAACCTGGGTTTTAGAAGAATTGCATTGCTACAAGATCGGAAGGTTCTTTTGTGGACTGAGAACTGATTAAAAGTTAGGCAACCAAGGGAAGGGCTATGTAGTCAGTTTTCAGAATGGAGGGAGGTCACTTGTGGGATCCTGCAGGGGCCCATTTTTTTTAGCATTTTCACAATGACCAAGAAATAAGAGTATACAGTGAAATCTCCACATTTGCAGATGAAACCAAAATATTCTCAGAAGTCAAATCCCAAGCTGATGGAGAAGAGCTGCAGAAATATCTCACCAAGTTAAGTGAGAGGGCAAAAATATGGTAGTTGAACTTCAGTGTTGACATGTGCCAGGTAATATACATGGGAAACATAACCTCAACTCTATGAACACAATTCTGGTTGCTGAACTAGCTGTTATCACTCAGGAAAAAGACTTTGGAATCACTGTAGGTAGGTTTCTAAAAACTGTTAGCTTGATGTGCAATAGTTTACCAAAAAAGCCAATAGCTTTTGGGTATCATAAGAAGGAAATTTAAAACAAAATGGAATACATCATACTCTATGCAAATCCATAGAGTGCACACATTTTAATGTAATAGGATTAGAAAAGGTGGAGAGAAAAGCAACCAAAATTATCATGCATTAAGACCATAAAAGGAGAAACAAAAGGCTAGGTTCTTCTTTTGGAAAGAAGGCTGATGGGGGATAGGATAGAGGTCTATAAAATAATGGAAGGTGTGAACAAAGTGAACAGAGAACTGTTGTTCATCAAGTCCTAGAATATTACAAGTAAGGGGCACTGAAATTAAGAGAGAGGTCTAAAACTAACAGGAGAAAATAATTTAAACAGTAGGTATTTAACTGGTGGAAGTCATTACCTCAGGAAGTTCTAGATCAGGGATTGGCAAAATATGGCTCATGGGCTGGATACAACTCATCAAGGGACTTATCTGGTCTGAGGTCATTCCCTCAAACCTGCCTGGACCAGGTACAGAGAACATCTGTACAGCTGTTTTTATCAACCCTGGGCATGCAGAAGGGCTGGGGTGGCACAGTGGTTGGACTCAGCTTCCTGGCAGCCCCAGCAGTGACTGCTTCTTCTGGCTGGCACTGCCAGTGTTGCTCCTGCTGCTGGACCCAGCCCAGCCTGGCCACTCCACACCAACTGAAGAGCAGGCATTTGGAGCTGGTGAACGGGCAGGTGAGGTCTTCACGGAGACTGTCCCAGGACACCCATAGTCAGGGTGCACTTGGCTGAGCAATTATGATGGGGCCATGGCTGGGTGGCAAGTGGGATCCAGGAGCGAGATGGGTGGGAGGGGCCAGAGCTGAGATGGCAGGGCAGTGACAGAGCAGGACTGGAGTCTGGGGCAGAGCCACGATCGCTCCCCACACATCCCTAAAATGGGTGCCAGTTCCATGGGCAGAGACATGCAAGGAGTGGATTGCGGCTGTGCCCTGTTCCTGTGCTATTACCACCCTGCCAGCCTGGCCCCAACCCCACCTGCCCATCCTTCTGGATGCGATTTCTTGCCCACCTGCAGCCCCATCCCATCTGCCTGGCCAAGTGCATCCTGCCTGCAGGGGTACCAGGCAGGTCTCCATGACGACCCCACCCACCTGCTCTGTCTGGCACCCCCAGTGATGGATGCAGGGCAGACAGACCCAGGATCAATAGAATCAATTGCCTCCCCCACTCCCTGTTGGGCCAGGTTTGCACCCTCTCCTTCTCCCCCAACAACTCACCAAAACTCCCTAAGTGGTCCTTCAGCCCAAATAATATCCCACCCCTGTTCTAAAGGCAGATAATATAGCCAGTTTCAAAAGGACTGGACAAATTAACATGTGAAAGATCCATTAATAGCTATTAAACAGAACAGTCAGGGGTGTATCTCCTGGCATCTTTAAACCAATGATGGTGGATGCCTGGAAGGGTATGACAAGGGATAGATTACTCTAGATATGGCCTGTTTATACACTTTCCCTCCTGCTACTGTCAGAGGACAGTAGATACTGTCCTAGATGGACCATTGGTCTGACTCAGTATGCCACTTTTTATGTCCTCCAATCTTTGTGCTATTGGCAGTTTCTCAGTATTGACTTAAGAAAATTATTAAATAGGTTAGAGCCAAAAAATAAATTCTTGAAGGACCCCATTAGGAATAGTTCTGATGAGTTTCATAGATGTTAGGGGCTGGAAGGGTTCTTACAGATCATCAAGTCCAGGACCCATGCACTTGGGCAGGAAAGACTGCTGGGATCAGATGTCCCCAGCAAGATGGGCTTCAAAATGCTTTTTGCAAATCACTAGGGTGGATGACTGTACCACCTCTGGGGTCAGCTTATGTCCAACCTGAAGCAATCTTCAGTCAGTTTGTGCCCATTACTTATTGTCCTCCCCTGGGGGGCCTTGGTATATAGATGCTTTCCAAGGCCCTGATGTATGCCCCTATGTACTTATAGACTGCCACCAAGTCTCCTCTGAGTCTTCTCTTCTTCAGGCTGACCTGTCCCAAGTCTTTCAGACTCTTCTCATATGACCTGGTCTCTAGGTCTCTAATCATGCACATGGCCCTCCTTTGGACTCTCTCGAGCTTCTCCACAAAGTGATGGTACCCAGTTTACACCTACATTTTGAAACCCATAAGATAGATTCCAATCCATTTAATATGTGTCATCTTAACTTTGAATCACCCTAGTAACATGCAGTACCATGTCAGATTCCTTACAAAAGCCTTATGTCTACATTATTACCTTTATCAACCAAACCTGTAATATCATTAGAAAAAAGAACAAGTCTGATGGAATCTGTTTTCCCAAAATAGGATCTTAGAATCGTAGGGCAGAAAGGGACTTCAAAGGCCATCTGGTTTAATCCATGTTGTGAGTAAAGGAATGGTGTTCCTAAATCATCCCTGTGGGAGATGCCTGAGGGATGCCTCCTCTTTACAACATCAAGTGAAGGATATTGTATAACTTCTCTGGTTGGTCTTGTTTCAATGCTCTACTGGTCTAAGAGTAAGGAAGTTTTTTTTTCCTGACATCTACTCTAAATCTGCTTTGCTGAAATTTGAAACTGTTGCTTCTTGTCTTGCTCTTTGCAGCAAGGGAAAACAGTTATTCCTATCTTCTTTATGGTAGCTTTTCAGATATTTGAAAACTGCTATCATGCCCCACCCCTTAAGTTCCTTTCCTCCAGGCAAAACATACCTAATTCTCTCAATCTTTTCTCATACAGCTTGCCTTCCAACACCTTTACATTTTTTGATACCTGCTTTTAGATCCTCTCTAATTTTTCCACATTCTTCTTAAAATGTGGAGCTCAGAACTGCAGACAATATTCCAGCCAAAGTCTAATCAGTAGGGACCTACTCAAATCTGTAACTTCCCAATTTTTGCAGAAACCATGAAAAATGGCAATTTCTATGATCACCATGAAAAATGGTGTTTCCCATGATTTTCCATGGAATCTCCCCCAAAAAAGTAAAAGCTTACCAGAATATAAAGAAAGTGTGGCAATCCCTGCAGCCATAGAGCATGTGGTTTGAGAGTGAGCTACTGAAAGGATAAGCTAGTGCCATTGACTCAGTGAAGGCACCAATGAGGCAAGTGAAGGGGTTTCATACCATGTGTTAAAGAAGCCAGATGCAATGCTGCAGTGATGCTTCAGTCTGAAGATGATGAATGAAATCTAAGAAAACTAAACACATTTCAGGTCAGGATCATGTAAGGCCTGTAGGAATCCTGCATGCAGATAGTGGTAAATTGTTTTGTCCATCATGCAACATGACTCTGGGTATGTTAAGGGGAAAACAGCATTGATCAGCATTTAGAGTCCAGATAACGTACAAATGTGAAACGCGGCTGCAGAAGCTGAAGGTTGGAGCAAGAAACAAGCAACTAAATCCTTGATCTTTAGAAGAACCACTAAAAGCAGTTTGACAAGAAGGGAGGCTATGTTTGCACTAGTGGAGGCATTCATGGCTGCCAACATTTGTGTGAAGAAAATAGATAACCCTAAATTAAGGGGCTCTTTGAACAAACATGTGCCGAATGCTGCCAGTTTCCCCATGTGCGAGCAAGCTTTGCCAAGATCGTCCCCCAAGACTAATTGCTTCATGTGTTCAATCTACAGAATCTGCATTGGCAGAATATGAATCAATCTTAATTGTAAAAGACAAAGCAACAGCTGCCCAAGATAACTATGTTCTACACATTTTATTTGTACCCGGGAACTGGACAGACTGCAATCTGCATGTTTTCCAAACAGAACTGGTTCATCTTGTGCTTGTTAGTTTTTCGACCATGGCACCACCTGTAGCGAAGTATATTGTAAACTAAAGCTTGGAATTGCATCTCGAGCAGGTCCAAGGAGGTGATCCTCCCCCTCTGTGTGACACTGGTCAGGCTGCAGTTGGAGCGCTGTGTCCAGTTCTGGGCACCACACTTCAGGAGAGATGTGGACAGCACTGAAAGGGTGCAGAGGAGGGCCATTCGCATGATCAGGGGGCAGCAGCACAGGCCCTACAAGGAGAGGCTAAGGGACCTGAACCTGTTCAGCCTCCACAAGAGAAGGCGGAGGGGGGGATCTGGTGGCCTGTTACAAACCAGTCAGACCAGCAGGCATTGGGGGAGTTCCTGTTCCCCTGAGCACTACCAGGAGTGACAAGGAATAACAGTCACAAGCTGGCAGAGGGTAGATTCAGAGTAGACATCAGGAGGCGCTACTTCACTGTCAGGACGGCTACGACCTGGAACCAACTTCCAAGCGAAGTGGTGCTGGTTCCTACCTTGGGGGTCTGTAAGAGGAGGTTAGATTAACATCTCCCTGGGGTCATTTGACCCCAATACTTTTTCCTGTCATGGCAGGAGGTCAGACTTAATGATCTGCTCAGGTCCCTTCCGACCCTATCTACTATGAAACTATGAATGTAACAATATCTCAGCATTTCTGTCTAATAATGTACTGTATACGTGCACAGCTTTCTCTGTGTCCCATGAAATGATGCCCAGTAATTTATGTCACATGCAATGCACACTGCCTTTCTTTAATGACATCTGGTGCACACATTTTCCTGATTTGAAAAGCCTGGTTGTCCTCTTTTAAAAAAAGCATTCAAACATTGTCCAGGCTGTAAGCTTCACTACAGGGAGTCCATCACCAATCAAAGCAGGGATGTACATGTGACTGTCTCACTTCCACAGGAGCCAGTGCGTTCAAGGTACAATTCATGATTTAAAGCAGTTTGTTATCACACAAAGAATATGAAGTAGTACCAGTAGTTTGTGTGCTGGAGCTTTAAATCACACCCAGCACACAGTGCATGCTTAAACAATATGATCTCTTAAGACAGGGCAACATTTAAGATCAAGTTAAGTT
This sequence comes from Caiman crocodilus, assembly GCA_030014935.1. Classification (NCBI taxonomy): domain Eukaryota; kingdom Metazoa; phylum Chordata; order Crocodylia; family Alligatoridae; genus Caiman; species Caiman crocodilus. The sequence goes on along the minus strand of JAGPOW010001167.1, from coordinate 17,545,158 downwards.
TGTGGCTGAAAATGCAATCCAGTTCATATAGCTTCTATTGTGGTTTGAAAGGCAGCAGTCTTTGACCCAGCTTATTAAATACATCAGCTTGTTGTGTTCTTGGTGAATCAAACACAACAACTTTAAATTGTCAGTGTGAAAACTAGCAGACAAGAACTGTCCAAATAATATCTGCAAAGTAAAGTCAGTACTATAAGTACAATCAGTCACTACCACTACAGTTTAGACAACTGGCTGCCTCCTTTTTTTATTGCAATTCACATTTTTTACCCCAGTCAGATGTCTTTTCTGAGTTTTGACCCTCAGCTACTGAAATCAATCCCTGAATGGCAGAAAGCATGGCAAGGAATGTGCTACTTAGATAAACTTTGTTAAAGAGTTCCAGATGCCTTTGACTGTAATTGTGCTTTTGGGAACCTGACTGATTGGTTTCCACATCTCTGCAACTTGGCAAATGCTGTCTTACCATTCCAACCAATTCGGTGGATGGAAAATGCATGGCCTACGTGTACAGAGAAGTGTTCACACCACAGACACAAAGGATGTCAGCTGCAGCTGCCAGTGGGCGCTGCATGCTTTCTTGTAACAACACAAATTGTTTCTATCAAGGTTAGCATTATTTAGTATTACTAAACTTTCGTAGAATGCTAATAATAAATTAGATGATATTAGTTACAATTCATATTGTGTATACATTTATATTCATCAGATACTTCAATTTAGATCTAAAATGTAATACTTATATTTATAATGTATTTGATATTTCTGCCAATTTTGCTATTTAATTATGCTGTGGTTTTTGCATCTGGCTTAATCAGTGATGAGGGGTGAGGTTGCCAGGGTCCCTTGGCCAATCAGTTGTGAGGGAGTCTCGCTGTGAAAAGACTGCAAGTGGGCTCCGTGCACCCGGAGCAGCCTGAGAAAAATCCCTTTGTCTCTATGACATTTAGATAGGTCTCTACTAATCAGTACCACGTAGAGTGATATCTATCACCTCCCATATCTTACACTTACTCCAGCAGGGGCAGGCAATTATTTTGGGTGGAAGGCTTCTTACCCAGTTTTGGCAGGCTGTCGGCCTCATGGGCAGCCCCACCCCTTGACAGGTGTCCCACCCCCTGGTCACCATCTTGGGACCAACAGCCCAATATCTTGGGACCAATATCCCAGGGCCAGCACTGGTGGGGCCCGGAGCAGGGCACAGGCCAGCAGGGGTCTGTGGAGCTGGGCTGGGCTGCACCAGCAGGGAGAGGGGAGTTGGCCAGGCTCCATAGATCCCCTGCCAGCTGGGACCCTGTGCTCCTACCATCCTGCTCTGGGCCTGACCATCACTGGCCCTGGGACACTGGTGCAGGCCCCGTGCTCCCACTGGCTCCCCACCCACTCACACCCACTGCCCCCCAGCCCAGCGGTACAGGCAGGGGGCAGTGCTCAGCCCCAAACCCCTGCTTGTCAGCAGGGAAGAAGCTGGTGCTGAGCATGGGGAAAAATGGCCCCTTGCCTGTGCCATGGTCAGTGCCCCATGCTGCAGGTGCTCACAGCTGACATGGGGCTGTCTGGAGAAGGCACAGGCAGCCTCATGCAGGCTGCAAGTGGCTGCAACACAGGGTGAGGCCATGGGGCGGGCAAGGTGCCACTTTTCCCCATGCTCAGCACCAGCTTGTAACCCGCCCCACTGCCAGCCTGGCAACGGGGCCAGGTTACAAGGTGGTGCTGAATGCAGGGACAGGGGAGAAAGCAGCCCTTACCCACCCCATGCCCAGCACCCCACACTGCACCCACTCACAGCCTGCCTGGGGGGGCCTGTGCCTGCTCCAGACAGCCCCATGCAGGCTGCAGGAGTCTGCAGCACAGGGCGCCGGCCATGGGGTGGGCAAGGGGCCACTTTTCTCCATGCAGGGAAGGAGCCCAGGGAAAAGCTAAGCATGGGGGAGGTGGCTCCTCCCCCACCCCACAGCCAGTGCCCCACACTGTAGGCACTCACAGCCCATGTGGGGCTGTCCAGAGCAGGCACAGACAAGCAGCTGCAGTGTGGGGCACCAGGTGTGGGGGGGGGCTGCTTCCCCTACCCCCTACACTCCTTCCATGCCCGGGGTCCCCCCCACCCCACTTACCTGAGCTTCCAGCCACGTGCTCCCAGCCCAGAAACCCCAGCTGGGGCTTCTGGCTGTGAGTGAGGCCAGGCAGCCCACTGCTGTGGAAGCCCAGCAGGCTTGCCCTGGGTCCTATTGCCCTTGGTTCCTGTCATTTTTTATAGGAGCCAAAGGCAGAGAAATATTAATTTTCTACATTTTTTAGGGGCCCTGCAGGCTGGCTAGAATGGCCTTGTGGCCTGCATCCAGTCCGTGGGCCGTATTTTGCCCACCCCTGTACTACACCTATGAATGTAGCCCAAAATTACAATTGCTTATTTTGCAACTGCATCACAGTGCTGACTCATGTCAAGTCTTTGCTCCACCGAAAACCCCAGATCCATCTCAGCAATGGCATTGCTCAGCCAGTTATCTGCCATTCAGTATTTATGCATTTATTACAGGCGCGTTGATTGCCATTAATGACATCACCCTCTTTTATTTCTTTATTAGTTTAGTTCTATATCTGTTGTTCCATTATTTTGCCTAGATTGCTGTTTGACTGACAAACCAACAATTTCCATATTTTACTTGAATCCAAGATGAGGTCCCCCTCCCAATCAGCATGGAGGGGAAAAGTCTAATCTTACATTCAAGTACTAGCCTGGGGCAGTGGCAGCTCAGCTCCAGATTTGGCCCTGGGCTTGAGGGAAAATCTGGTGCTAAGCAACCACTTGTACCAGGCCAGGGTGGCTCATCTGGCTGGGTAAGGGACTTACAGCCAGGGGAGACTATGAGATGAGAGAAAGGAGGACATGAGAGACTTGCATGTGCATCTCAGGGGGAGCACAAAGGACACCATGTGGCCTGCCCCCTACTTACCTTCTCTAGGGTTACCATATTTCTGGGTTTTCCCAGACATGTCCTCTTTTTTGGACCTCTGTGCTGCATCGAGGCAGGGTTTTTTTAAAAAGAGCAAATGTCTGGGCTTTCTGCTGTTACAAACTGACTGCTTCAGGCTTGAAGCAGTGGGCAAGGCGACTGTTTTTCGAGGGTCATGTGCTCCTCGCATGGGCTCAGGCAAGCCAGAGAGAGAGGAGAGAGAGAGTGTAAGCAGCAGGGCTGAGGGGTTGGGAGCAGGGGTTTGTGGGTCAGGAGTGCAGGGCATCAGCAGGCCTGGGGGGCAATGGCTGTGGATCCAGAGTGCAGGACACCAGCAGGGCAGAGCTGCAGATCAGGAGTGGGAGGCACTGGCAGGGCTGGGGGCCAGAGCAGGGAGCTTCAGGTTGGGAGTGAGGGGCACTGGCAGGGGGACAGGGGCTGCAGATCAGGAGTGAGGGACATGGATGACAGGACAGGTAACTGTGAGTTGGGTGTGCAGGGCACGGGCTGAGGGTTGGAAGTGAGGGTCACCAGCAAGGTGTGGGTGGTATGGTACTGCTGTTTGGGATTGAGGGGCATTGGCAGGGCTGGGGTCCAGAGTGGATCCAAAGTGAAGGGCAACAGCAGGGCTGGGGTATGGGGCATGTGGCTTGTCAGTGAGGGGCAACAGAATGGGCAGGGGCAGGACACTGCTGCCCACCCAGAAAACAAGCAAAACTAGAAACTGCTGTCTTCTTTCAGACATTGTACTTATCCCTCAACACCACAATCTCTTCTATTCCCCTTGTACTCTCCTCTTGAAGCTATTACCCCTCTTTTAGCTCCATCCCCATTTACTGATCATCAGTTACAGCTTGCTGCCAGACTATTAACTAGGGGTATGTGAAGTGAGCCGTATTCAATTCGGATTTGGATTCACTGATTCGGATCATTGTCCCTGATTCAATTCAGCTGAATCTGAAGGTACAATGCTGATTCAGAGAATCAGCTATTCAGACATAGACATAGCTTTAAATGTTTTTTTCTACATACCTCAAAGTATCAGGCACACCTCGTGAACACTACAATGCTGGGGTGGATGGAGTGTCCCACGGAGCGTTGTGGGGGGAGGAGGCACCTTCCACATGCTCAGCAGTGAACATAGAAGTGGACCAGAAGTACTTGGTCCACTTCTGAGTCTGCCAGGGAGTGCATTGGGGGGCCCCCTGTGCCCCACTATCTTGGCGATCAGCCACAGAGGGACCTTGGGTGCCCCCCAACCCAGAAGGCACTAGTTGCTGAGCCGGGGGTATGCGCCCCCCCCGTGCACACCCCAGTGAACCTGGAAGTGGACCGGAAATGCTTCTGCTCTGCTTCCGGGTCTGCTGATGAGTGCACTGAGGAGTCCCCCGTGCTTCTGTGGGACATTTCATGAGCCCCAGCATCACAGCACTCACTATCCCCTGCTACCTAAAGGTATGTAGAAAAAATATATAAAGATGTCTCTCTGTCTGAATCTCTGAATCTTTCCAAATCTCTCTGAATCAATCTGGAGGATTCCGATTCAATTCAGAGAGATGAAAGGGTCCTCTGATTTTATTTGGATTCAGACGTTTAGCCACTGAATGAGACTGAATCTCCACTGCGTCAAATCAGGGACCAAAGCTTTGCAAAGCCCTACTTTTAAATATCTGCAGCTGGATTTTAGCCCCCTGAAAGCTAAGCACATCCTTTCAGAGAGAATCAAGGAGATCCATCTGATTCATTTATCTGGAAGACATATAAACAGTGATTTGACCACAGTTCATATCTAACTGCCCATAAACAAGGTGGGATTTGTTGAGAATGTGAAGGTGGAAGGTAACTTGGGTGGCAATGATTACAAAATGACAAGAGTTCAAGCTCCTAAAGGGAAAAAGGAAGGAGAGCAACAGAATAAAGACATCAACTGGACTTAGAAAAGCTGACTAACAAAATCAGGGAACTGGTGGGAAGGATACCCTAGGAGGTAAATATGAGAGAAAAAGGAATCCAGGAGAGCTGGCTATATTTAAGGAGGACTTTTTAAGGGTATAGGCACAAATTATACCAATAGTACAGAAGAAAGGGAAGTGCAACAGGATACCAGCCTGGCTAGACAGCAATCCCTTTAATGAGCTGAAACTCAAAATGCAATCCTACAGTGAGTGGATACAGGTCCTATTATTAGGGATGAGTATGAGTATTGCACAAGTGTACAGGGGGGGAAATCAGGAAGGGCAATATATAATTTGAGATGCAACTGGCAAAGGACATGTAAAGGACATATAAAGGGATTCTACAAGTATTTCAAGAGCAAGAGGAAGACCAAAGAAACTATAGGTCCCTTACAGAATGCAAAGACAAGCTAGTTATGGATGATGCAGAGAAGGCTGAAGTATTTAATTACTTTTTTACTTCCATTTTCATAAATAGGGGCGATTACCAGTAGCAGTAAAAATAGGGAAGAAGACAAACGGTTTAGAGTAATGGTAGAACAGATTACAGATTACTCAGAGAAGTTAGATGCTTTCAGATCATTAGGGCTGGATAGGATGAACCCTAGAGTACTGAAGTAATTTGCTGAGGTAATTTCACAGCCATTAGCTATCTTCTCTGAGAATTCATTGAGATCAAGTGAGATTACAGATGGTTGAAAAAGGACAAATATATTTCCCATCTTTAAAAAATTCTATGAAATTCAAGAACAAGTGTATTTGGAATGAAATAACTGCATGCACAGATACAAACTAGCTAGGCTGCAGTGCTGTAGAAAAGGACCTGGGGATTATAGTAGACCAGTGGTGTCCAGTTTTTTTATCTGCAGGCCAGATAAGTTGTGCCAGGCCAGTACAATCCAGTCTGTTATGCATGGGAACAGACTGACTGGGGCCCAATTTAGCTGTGCAGGTCTAGGGCCTGATCCAGTTGTTTGAGGCTGGAGCTGGGGTCCAATTCAGCCACACGGCAACAATCTGGCTAGGGCCTCATCCAGTCATGTAGGAACAGCCCAGCCACAGCCTAATCCAGCCACATGGGCCAGGTGTGGCCAGATCCCAATCCCTCTGTGTGGGGCTAGCCCAGCTGGGGCATGATCCAGCCATATAGGGTTGAGGCAGATCCAGTGACATTCCAGTGGTCTGGCTGGGATCTGTTCCAACCATGCAGAGCCAACGAGGCCAGGGCTAAATCCAGCAGTATGGGAATGCCCCAGCAAGGGACCACTGTGAGCCAGACAAAAAAAAAAATCATTCTATGGCCCAAATATGTCTCACAGGCCAAATTTGGGTATCCATGCCCAAGAGCAAAAAGGGGTTTTGGATTATAGGCCCTCGTCTGAGCTGAGGCCCAATAACCTTGTCCCACTTCATTCTGACTGGGCCCCTCAAGCTCCCAGGCCCTAGTTCTAGTCATGCTGTCCTGGCTCTGGGCTGCTTGGCCCCTGGTCTTTCCCTTGCATGTTCTGGGCTCATGCCCCAGTCTTTGCTATGCTTCAACCTTTGGTGGGCTCTGGACTTCCACCATCAGTCTATGCTGTGTGTCAACAGAATCCTTCTGCCAACAGAAGTGCCTAGGACATAGGGCACCCCATGGCACCTGACTCAGTAGCCTCCTCTGCCCCTACAACCACAACCTGGTCCTGTGGTCTAAATGAAAACAAAAAACAAAACATCCACTCCAAAACAAAGAGTTCCCCCTCTGGGTAATATTGCTGTGTGGAAACCCTTGCCAAAAGGACCCACAGTATCTATCTGTTCCTGGTTCAAGATGCAGGGTTTCCTCTGCCTGCACTGTAGCTCAGAGTCCTTCCTCTGGGCCACCCAGCCTAGCTCCTTGCTGGAACTCTGCCCCCTAAAACTCCTAGGGCCAGACTGCCACTCTGTTTGTGCTTATAAGTCCTTTCTTGGGTCACCTGACCCTCCACGTCTGCCCCCAGGCCTGTTAGTCACTGCTTTCAGCTGGGTTGGGTGGAGGGACAGACTACAACTAGATCTGGACAGATTACAGGGGTGGGAGGATGAGAATAGGATGGGATTCAATACTGAAAAGTGCAACATACTGCACGTAGGGAGAAAGAACCAGCAGCATTCCTATAGGCTGCAGAACTCCCTTCTCATCAGCACAGAGGCAGAAAAAGATCTTGGAGTCACTTTTGATTCCAAGATGAACATGCACTGCCAATGTGAGGATGCAGTCAGTAAGGCTAATCGCACCTTGTCATGCATCCACAGACACATCACAAGCAGGTCCAAGGAGGTGATTCTCCTCCTCTATGCAACATTGGTCAGGCTGCAGTTGGAGTACTGTATCCAGTTCTGCATGCCACACTTCAGTTGGGATGTGGACGGCATTAAGAGGGTCCAGAGGAGGGCCACGCACATGGTTAAAGGGTGGCAGGGCAGGCCCTACGAGCACAGGCTACGGGACCTGAACCTGTTCAGGCTCCACCAGAGAAGGCTGAGAGGGGATCTGGTGGCCGTCTATAAACTTACCAAGGGGGGCCAGCGGAGAACAGGAGAGTCCCTGTTCGCCTGAGCATTACCAGGAGTAACTAGGCTTAACAGCTACAAGTTGACTCAGAGTAGGTTCAAGCTATACATCAGGAAGCACTACTTCATAGTCAGGGTGGCTAAAATCTGGAACCAACTTCCAAGGGAAGTGGTGCTTGCTTCTACCCTGGGGGTCTTCAAAAGGAGGCTAGAAAATCACTTAGCTGGGATCATTTGACCCCAGCATTCCTTTTTGCCCATGGCAGGGGGTCAGTCTTGATGATCTGCTTAGGTCCCTTCCGACCCTACCGACTATGAAACTATGAAAGATAGTTGTGTCAACAAAACTTCATGGTGTAGATCAGACCTGAGAAAGGAAGTTGATTCTTCTTATGTACCATACATGCTTTTCTATGTGACCAGCAGCTTTCCCCATACCTCATCTGGAAGTGATGACAACAGTGTTCTGTTTTACATGCAACAGCTATATTTGATTCTGAAGTCCCTGTGAACTGTTCTGAATGAGCATTTTCCACGAAATTTCTTCTGGGGAAAAAATCTTTTCAAATTGGTTCCCTAATTTGAAGTACACATTCTACAGACAGGGAAAATGCTTTGGGGAAGTTAAGGGGGATCAGAGATGAATAATTTGCTGATTCTGCTATCTCTCTCATGGGAATCTGACTTCAGGCAGCCATCTGCTCCTGTGATATCTTATGACAGCTTCCTCCTCAACATTTTTAATAATATTGAGAAGTTTCTACATCCCCAGACCAGAAATTTACACCAAGATGTACTTGTGGTTTCTGATCATTTGTGGCTTCCATTGTTTCCAAGGATTTTGTTATGGAATTGGAGGCCCCGAATGATGCATTCCATATGCACTAGTAAATCAAAAAACTCACAGCATGGGAATGGTGACATATGGCATTTGGTGATGGTGTAGTCAGATGAAGGGAAATATTTGCATACATATATAGTTTCAGCATTGTAGGTTGTCCCAGGCAAAGCACTTCCAGGTAGATGTTTGCAGGCCTCACAGCAGACAGGGGCATTCAAGAAGGATTTGAAAGAGGTCTAGGCCTATAAATTAGGTTTCTATTAGGGTTGTGTGAAGCTTCAATTGCTTATTTGATTCAAAGGAGATTCGGCCCAATTTGGCAGCCAAATCTCCAAATCCGAATCAAATTAGGAGACCAATAAAAAGGCCCAATTCAATCCAAAGTCTCTGAACTGATTTGGAAAAGATTTGATTTGGAGGAGATTTGAAGATTCAGGCAGTCCCCGTTTGCCACCACAGGGAGCTGGACTCAGAGTACGTGCTAATAAGAAGAGGGGGGGCTGGAGGAGGAGGGGAAGGGACCACAGGGGGCCCCCACCAGGCCCCATCCCCTGCCTGGATCAATGGGTGCCTTGCCCAGTCTCAACACTCACCAGCTTCAACAACACCAGCAACCTGGTGTTGAGGCCAGGTGAGGGGGTGATCCCCACTGTCCCCCACTGCCCTGTGCTGCGTGGAGGGGGCTCTTCCATGAGCCTCCAGAAGCCCCAATGGCTGCTGTAGCAGCCAGTGAGTGCGGGGCTTTTTTTTTTTAAAGTGCCCGTATGCTGGGGCCAAGTAGGGCAGCCATTAACGGGGCTGGGAGAGCGAGCAGGAGATGGGGCCTGTTTGATTCACCTGAATAGATTCAGGACAGTGATTTGAATCACTGAATCAAATCACTGTCCCCCAAATCAGCTGAATCCAAGTCTGAAGCAAATACTAGCTGCTTTGCACGGGTCTAGTTTTTATTTAAAAATGTAAATAGTGATGGTGAGTTCGCTCTAGGCACAAGGGGTGGCAGGTCACAGGATTGGCTTCAAAGAACAGGTGTCATGGTTTTTGCAGCAGAGACAAGATACCAGTATGGTAAGGTACTCACTTCTCTGCCATCATTTTGTGAAACAAATACCTTTAACTTGTGTCCCAAATTGGATTGGAGTGGAAAGGTTGGAGACCTCATGCACCAAGAACTGAGATTTGGAACTGGTGGTAATGTCAGGAGGCATACAGTACCAGAGGGAAAATCACTAAGAAGAAACTTCTAACAATCTCCCTTGGGTGTTTTCTTGAGGTGGCCAGACTCTAGCAGTAGATTATTGGGTCTTAGGCAACAAGCAATTAGGGTTGCATTTAAGAATGTACTTAACTGCCTCACAAGCAGAGAAGAACAGAGGCATTGTGAGCTGCCCAGCTAGATGCAGACATTTAATTGTTGGGGCAAGTCCTTTCTCCACAGATCAAACACATCTGTTAATGTCTATAAGGAATCAAAGTCATAATGCCCTGCTACCCGCTACCAGGGGCTCTACTGCCAAATGGCACAGTGCACATCCTAAAGCAAAGATGTAGCGTGGAAAAAATGTGCACTGAGCAGTCTTTTCATCTCCTGGAGCTTTTATCACTCTTTTAGCTCCACCCCTATTTACTGGTCATCAGTTGCATCTTGCTGGTAGACCATTAACCAGTAGGGTTACCAAACTGTTGGTAAGTATACTGTCAATAAAATAAATCTGGCTAAAAATTGTTCTTGGCAAAATGCATTTTTTTTAATTGATGTCATTAAAAACACTAAACAGGCTTAGCTTGATTGAAGTATTGACAGGACAGACAAAGCACAGCAACACCACATAATGTCTTAGTTGGAGTGCAGCAATCTGCAGAGAGCATTCTCTCGGCCATGTGCTGCTGACAATCAAACAGTTTTACTTTTTTATTATCATCAGTATTAAATCCCTAAATTTGAACTCAGCTCTTTTAAGTGGAGCCTGGAAGCAGGGGAGGGGCTAGCAAAAGAGTTACTTTATGTTATGTGAAACATATGTATCAGTAAAAATGTTTGGCTGCCAGTAAAAAGCTTGCAGATTGTTAGGAAAAAAAATTCTTGGGTTGGCAACCCTGTCATTCACCCTTCCTGCCCACCCTCCTTTTCCATACCATCTGACTTGCAGGTAAAGGAACATAAGCAACAGAGTTGATGCAAGGTATGCAGGGAATTCTAGTTCTCTAGAGTATCAATGGAGTTTGCTGCTGCCAACTTTCACCCCATTTTTCCTGATGCACAAACCCATGTCTAGAGGGTGGGGAAAATGCTTATTTCAGTGCCAAAAATATTGAATCAATTCTCCTGCCAGCAGCAGTCAATTTCACTGTGAAAGAGAGAAGACTGAAAATTTCACTGCTGCCCTGCAAAAAGACAATTCCTAGAACACCTGGTGCTTCACACACATTGTCTGACCCTGCTTCTTCCTGTAGCCCTCCATGCAGGCAGAGTGAGACAGGCAGTAGATCCAGAGCGAGGTGCCTCCCACCCCATCCTTCAGGCATCCCTCACCTTAGGTGGTCCTGAGGAGATAGAATCATGGAACCATAGAAAGTTAAGGTTGGAAGGGACGTCAGGAGCTCATCTAGACCAACCCCCTACTCAAAGCAGATCCCCAGCTAGATCATCCCAGCCAAAGCTTTGTCAAGCCAGGTTTCGAAAACCTCTAAGGATGAAGCTTCCACCACCTCTCTGGGTAACCTGTTCCAGTGTTTTACTACCCACCTAGGGAGAAAATTCTTCCTAGTATCTAACCTAAACTTCCCTTGTTGTGACTTGAGACCGTTGCTCCTTGTTCTGTCATCTGACATCAATGAGGACAGTCTAACTCCATCCTCTTTTGAACTCCTCTTCAGGTAGTTGAAGACTGCTATTAAGTCCCCCCTCAGTCTCCTCTTCTATAGATTAAATAAGCCCAGTTCCCTCAGTCTTTCTTCATAAATCATGTCCCCCACCTCACATTACACTACTGCCCCAAAGGCCCCATTTCATGCTGGAACTAGAGAGGGATTGAGGCTCCCTGTTGGACTTAGGTTGCCATTATTTGTGCTGTTCCTTATCCCATTTCAGCTCAGTTCTACAGAGCCTTGGGGTGAGCTCCAGGGATGGTTAATGTGTAGCTGCCTTGCTCCCCATGAGGATCCCTTGTTCACACCCTGCAAGACTGGCACAGCTGCTCTTTCCAGTGCTTTGCAATGTCTCCTACTGAAGTACAGTATTTTTGTTTTTTGGTTTTTTTGTTTTTGTTTTTGTTTGTTTTTTTAGCATAAACCAGGACACAGCTGCAGTCAAGAAATCCCCAAGATGTTTGTGTGGCCGGTTCAGTCTTATTAGCATGAAACTACCCCGAATTCCTCTGCGCCGCCAGAAACTGCCTAAAGTTGTAGGTAAGGTGCTACTGCTTTTTGACCTCCTGCTCTATGGTTTGTATTCAAACTCCTAGCACAACATGAGGAAAAGAAAACAACTCTAATTTAGGCAGAACACTGACCCCCAAGGTTGATAGTGGTAATGTCAAAAGCTAAGGACTGAGTAATTGGCATGAGGCTACTAGTCCCTGTCCCATAATACCAAGATGCTGGCCTTAGCTCCGATTGGTAAGGACCAAGTGTAGGTATCTTCTTAAGTATGTTGCATATGATGACAGTGATGCAGTATTCATGTGTTGTGCCATGATGTATAAACAGAATGCAATGAAGGCAGCAATGGATACACAGAATGGTTGTATTGTACAGCTGTGTTACAACTATTTCAGACTGCTCAGTCATCCTGACTTCCACTCCTTTTCTTTTGCTGGGCTTTCTTGTTTAAGTCTACCGTGATGGACCTGGCTTCTAGTCTCCAGCCCCCGTCTGGTCCACCAAAGCTTTAGCCTTGCATCTCCAGGAATCTAATCTCACCCTTCTAGGGCTATGGGCTTCTGGTTCTGGATCTCATCCTCTTCAGGCACTGAGTTCATCCCTCTTGGGCTATGAGCCTCTGGCCCTGGCTCTACCTCTCTCTGTCACTGGGCCTAATTCTGGACCTAATTCTGCCCTGCTCAGGGCCTGTGCTTTAGCTTCCCTGGCTTCAAGCCACTACCAACTACCATCACTTGGCTTTGGCCTACCTGACTATTGCCTGCCTGAGGTTTGTGCCTACCCCTTCCTTCCCCTTCCTTCTGCCCCCATGGCAGGGCTCAACCAAAGCTGCATGCCCCTCAGACGCAACTGGGACCTCCAACCTTCCCTGTTCATCCCAAACCCAAACCACTGGTGATAAACACAAAAAAAGAATAACCTTGTTGGCTATAAAAGAAGTTCTAAACATACTGGCAGCCTAACAAAAACACTTCTAATCCTGAGCCTTAACTCCTTGTAAGCCTTCAGCCCCTTATTCACAGTCCCCATTGCCACACAGTCCCTGTCTGTAGCTCAAGCCACAGGCATTTTGATCCAGAGCTTTTTCCCTGGCAACCTTCAGGGAGCAGCTGTCCACCCTGGCCCAAGCCCTGGGTTCATATGTCTCCCAGGAACTGCCTCTTTTTGGCCAGGTGACTTCCCTGGGTTGGCTACAGGTATTCTTTAATTAAAAATGTTGACTTCACCCCATGGCAGCTTACTTCCCATGCAGGGCTCTCCCCAGCTGTACTATTGTAAAGCAGTTAGTTTGGGAACTCACAGCTTACAAGCACCTGGGGACCTGTTCTTTTGAAGCTCCTAATGATCAGACTTTCCCATCTAAGGCTCTCCATGCAGTTGTTTTAATCTCTTAAGGTAACAAGGGCCCTAGGCTTCTGTTACAGTCCCAAAAACCTGCAGCCTACAGCAAAATTCTAGCTGGACATATTTATACGAGGTCAGATTGCAAACTTTTCACCCTCCACAAATATCTGCAGGAGAACATAGCCTAGGGCTTTATCTGCTGGAGTCCTTGTCCTGTTCATCAAAAAGAAGGATGGGATTTTCCACTAATATGTTGATTATTGGGCACTGAACTGGGTTACCAGTTATCGTTAACCAGTATCCTCTGCCCCTCATCCCAGAACTGCTCGATCAACTCCAGATGATCTGTGTCTTCACCAACCTTGACTTCTGGAGAGTCTACAACCTGGTGCAAATCTCAGCTGGGGATGAGTGCAAGACCACTTTCAGGACTTACTGGGCATGTCTACATGTTCATTAATGCACTATAATTTTGGTGCATTGAGTACCTGTAATGATAGGTACTAACTTAGGGCCTATGTACATGCCACATTTGTTGCTCTTTCTTGTGCTGCAACTGCATGACTGTTTGCATGAGTGGGTTTTCTGGATGCTTTAAATGTCTTTCTGGCACAATAAAATAAAAATCTTCAATGTAGTTTAGTTTGGCTTGCCAGGAATTAAATCATCAAGTCCATTGATTCATTGCATGCAAACACAAAGGCACTCAAAGATGTGTAATGAGCTTCTTTATCCACCAAATGTCACTGCAACTTTTTTGTAGTTCACCCCTCCAAATTGCTTCCACTTTTTTTTTCTTGTGTGGTTTGCTGGTTCCCTGCTTCCACAGCTGCATGGTGGGGCATAGGCACAGTGCGGGTGGGGGAGCCCAAGCTAGGAAGGTAGTGCTGGACCATACCGCTCTCCTGTGGCACCAGCTGGGAACCAGATTTAATTAATTTGAAAACCTATTGCATGCAAACAATGATGCGACACTCCAAAATAAGCAAGTTTATGTTTTATAAACCTATTTAATTTAATGAGGATTACAACTCATGGTGCATACAGGTGCCCTTAATGTGCCATAATCAGCACTACTGCTTTTTTCATTACGCTAATGCAAAGGAGACTAATTCTGCTGTGTGTTACTACATTAGCATAGGTTTTTCCCACTGTACTAATGAACAATAGAATTAATCTACTGCACTCGAAGCATCTGATGTAGATGCACCCAGTAAGAGCACTTTGAATACTTAGCTATGTCCTTTGGGCTTACCAGCACATTGTGCCACATTGTAGCACTTTATAAACAATGTACTACACTACTTTCTAAACCAATTTGTAATTGCCTACCTACATAATATACTTATCTTATCCAAGGACCCTAATCAACATTCAATACACATCCAGGAAGTGCTGGAAAGGTTGTATCAGCACAGCCTATTTGCAAATGGAGTGAAGTGTGCATTGAACCAAACTACAGTTGAATCCTTTGGTTTAATTTTATCTCCTTCAAATAGACTTCCAGAAGGTGTGGACCACCTGAGAACAGAACACGCCCTAGAACGTGAAATAACTCCAAAGTTCCCTAGGGTTCTCTAACTTCTATCATAGATACTTCGCTAGCTTAGCACAAGTAGTGAGCCCCATTATTATGCTATTGTGGAATAACTTCCAGTTCTCCTGGTCTGCAGAAGCCCAGGAAGCATTTGACAACTTGAAACAGGTCTCTATCTCTGCCCCTGTGCTAGCTTATCAAGATCCTGCCTTGCCATTTGTAATAGAAACCAATGCATCCAACACTCCAGTGGGTGCTGTATTTTCCCAGCTGCAAGGCCTGAAACAGACCTTATGCCCTTGCACTTTGTTTTCATGCAAACTTATCCCGAAGGAAGAAAAGGATGAGCTCCTTGACCACAATCTCCTGGCCATCAGAGCAGCCTTTGAGGAGTTATGCCACTTCATCTTGAAGGGGTAGATCACGCAATACAGATTCTCACAGATCATGAGAATTTAGAATATTTCTGTAAGGCAAAAGCACTGATTAAGACATCTTTGCTGGGTGCTTTTTTTCTCCCATTTTGATTTTCAAATAACTTACCAGCCTAGGCTTAAAAATGGAAAAGTACATGCTGTCTCCCAAAAGGCAGAGTATGATGCTGATTCCTCAAATTCTATCAGAGCCAAGCCCCATCTTGAAGTGGCATAATGTCATCAGTGCTGTGCCACTGGTGGATCTGCTGTCCCTTCTCTAAGCTGTCACCCTGGAGAAATCCCCACTGAAAAGCAGGCTGCCTTCTCATAACAACCCCACCAGGTCCAGAAAAGGGTCGTATTTACCCAGGGTAGGTCCTATGTGCCACCAGGTCTTGTGAGACTTATTGTTCTTCATGTGGGCCATGACTCTCTGTTGGTAGGTCACCCTGGAAGTGAAAAGATACTTAGCTCTAATTTTGTTTTAGTGGCTATTGCCTGTACAAAACAGTGCAGGACTTTATCTGCTCCTGTAGTATTTTTGCCTGCAGTAAAAGACCCACACACAAAGAGCCTGTGGACTCCTTAAGCCTCTTCCCACTCCCCCCTATCCATGGTCCATTATTTCATTAGACTTCATTGGGGAGCTGCTCTAATCAAAGGGGTGCTCCACAATCCTGACAGTAATGAATCAACTAACCAAAATGGCCTGCTTGACTCCATGTGGCTGTCTGCCCTTTGCCAAAGACATTGCCTAATTATGGTTGGATTATGTAGTTCACCTTAACAGCCATTGCCACAACATCTGACAATGGGTCCCAGTTTGTCTCCCAGTGTTGGCACAAAGCCATGTGCCTGCTAGGCGTCTTTGTTCAGCTATCACCCACAGATGAAGAGCTAAGCCAAGAGAACAAACCAGATTCTGGATTTTGATCATAAAAAAAAATCCTTAAACTCCTCTAACAGAGCTTTTACTTCCGATTGTTGATTGAGATCCACACTGGAGTTTGGAGGGACCTCTAGAA
Source organism: Caiman crocodilus (assembly GCA_030014935.1). Classification (NCBI taxonomy): domain Eukaryota; kingdom Metazoa; phylum Chordata; order Crocodylia; family Alligatoridae; genus Caiman; species Caiman crocodilus. The sequence continues at coordinate 17,529,173 of JAGPOW010001167.1, read as the reverse complement.
GACCCAGACTAGCTCCAAATAAATAGCTGTAGACACTGCATGCTTCTCAAGCTCTCCAGGGCTTCAGGAAAATTAACATTATACACCTGAGTTCACAAACCAGTGATGTATAAAAATCTGTCTGGACCCCAAGACTATCAGTGTTATAACCTGAACATCATTGGTCATGACAAACATCACATAATCCTTCATATCCAGGTCTGACGTGATGGTCTTGACCTAAAGGTTTGGGTGTACCCACAGCTCTCCATCACAGTCCACAGGACAGGTAACCACACAATTTCCCTTTCATGGTACTAGCCACTTCTGTTTTCTTCTTCCCCCAGGTGGATCAATGCCTGTCCACTAGGCAACAGTCTGGGAGAAGAGTGAGGAAGGGTCTTGATTGGTAGGGTCCCAGCCAAAGGTCCCCTAAAAATTTTCCACTTGCCTCTTTTATGGCCCAAAACTTAGGTCCCATTGAACCCCTGGGAATCGTTACAATCCAGGTCCACCTCCATAAAGTTTTCAGCCATACAGGTGGCCTCATGCAGAGTGGACATCTGTTGCTGATAAGCTCACTTTTGCAATCCCACTGAGAGTTTGGGACAAAACTGTTCTGAAGTCCACTATTTCTTACATCAACCATGACTCCAACATTAACCATTGGGTATAGAAGTCCTTCAACCTTTGAACTGTGGTTCAAGGCTGGGAGTCAGGATTTAAATGCCTTCTGTCTAATTTTTTGCTAGTTTGCCTTCTCAGTTAGACCCAGATGGTCCAATATAGAAGCCTTAATGGTCTTATGATCCTGACCAAAGCAGCCTTAAGTTTCACTAGGCTGCCTGAATTTACCCATTTAAAAAGGGTGATGTTTTAAAGGCCAGATTTTCTGCAGCCAGTGGTAGGTCTCAGCTACCTGCTGAAAAGCTTCCAGATCATCATCCAGCCCCATTTTTCAAAGTAATTCACCTTCCCCTATCAGAACAGGGTGACACACCAACCTGTGAAAGGGTCTTTTCACAGTCTAGAACAGGGGTAAGCAATTATTTTGTTTGGAGGGCCACTTAACAAGTTTTGGTGAGCTGTCAGGGGCTGCATAGGTAACCCCACACCTTGACAGTTGCCTCTCCCCCTGTTCATCACATTGGGACCAGAAGTCCCGCCCCCTGACCTTTGCCACAGAAAGTCCCTCCCCTCGCTGTCTGCCCATACTCATTTTGGGAGGAGGGGTTGCCATCTTAGAATAAGAAAAATACCAAATCATACACTAGAAGTCAAACACCTACTATAAATATTTTTATAATAAAATTACAAATATTTGTCATGACTTGTGATTGTGTACTGTATATAGAAGGGATTTCATAATAACTCAGAAATAAAATGTCACTTTTATATTGTCTGTATAATGGGGTCTGGGGTATGTGCAGGGTGGGGTGTGGAGGTGTGGCTGTGGGTGGGTTATGAGAGGATCCCGCTGTGTAGAGTGCCATCGGGTATGTTGGGCTATATGTATATGTTGATGGGGTTTGTGGGCACAAGGTGTGGGTGTGTGGGGTATGAGGGAGGGTGAGGGGGTACAAGGACCCCCACACATTCTCCCCATGGCATGCAGACTGTGCTGTCTGACAGTAGGAGGCAGAGAGGTCAAGGTGCTTGTGGCCAATGCAGGCACCTGGTGGGGTGCAGCTCTAGCCAGCGCTGCACACAGGGGTGAGGGAAGTGCAGCCTTCCCAGCAGCCCCTATTACCAGGGCTCTGCACCACACACCTACAGCTCCTGCACTCAGTGGGGGGAATCCCCACACTGGAGCCTGCTGCCTTCCTTGCCCTCTGCTGTTCAGGTCTCCATGCTCCGCCAGAAGTGGAGGGATCACCACCCCCTATGTTCACATGGAGTGCAGCAGGGACTCCCCTGCTACAAGTGCAGGACCCACCAGCATCCCATGCTGAACCCCTGCAATAGAGAGGGCCAGGCAGGCTGTGCTGGGGCTGCACTCCTCACCCTTAGTGCAGCGCTGGCTGTCTCTATCGGAGGGGCTCTGTGCCGCATGCCTGCCCACCCCTCTAGAACATACTACACAAACTGCTCCCGCTGTTGCTCCCACTGGTATTGCTGCTGCTATAGTTTTAGCTTCTGCTGTAGCTACTGGTGTTGATGGTGCAGGCCTTCTAGCCATTTTAACAGAACTTCTGACTCCATGGTTCTGAGTAGGTTTAGACTGTATGTATTCTCCATCACATGTAAGCAGGTCACTCATCCACTTTCCTTATCATGGCCAGTCAGCTCTGAGTTCAGGGTTTTCAGCCAGTTTGTTTTACGTGGGGCAACCTTGTCTCAACAGTGAATATAATAAGCAACACAATGAACAAGCATGTAAACAACAAACAAACAAACAGAACTAAAACCATCTTGTTGAGCCTCCATCTTTTTGAGCAGAGACCAGGGCATTCCCCGCACTGGGATCCCCAACAGACCCAGGGGAGGTGCTGCCAAGCCCAGAATCAGTGAGGACCTAGTCAGGGAACTTCTGGTGGGTCTAGACATGTTCAAATCAGCAGGTCCTGACAATCTCCACCCCAGAGTGCTGAGGGAATTAGCACAGGTCATTGTGGCACAGCTTCACAAGTACTCATGGTGCTCTGGTGAGGTGCCAGAGGACTGGAAAAGGGCCACTGTGGTCCCCATTTTCAAAGAAGAGAGGAAAGAGGACCCAGGAAACTACAGGCCCATTAATCGTACCTCGGTCCTGGGGAAGCTCTTTGAGAAAATTATCCAGGAGCACATCTGTGAGGAGATCATGCTTAGGGGCAACCAACATGGGATCATTTGAGACAGGTCCTGTCAGACCAACCTGGTGGCCTTCTGCAACAAGGTCACAAAATCCTTGGATGCAGGTGTTACAGTGGACGTAGTCTTTCTGGACTTTAGAAGGTCTTCTACACTGTCTTTCACCCCATTCTCATTAAGCAATTAGGCAACTGTGGTGTTGATGCCTACACAGTCAAATTGACTGGAGGGCCACACCCAGAGTGTAGTGGTGGGTGGGTATTTTTCAACCTGGAGGGATATGGGCAGTGGGTTCCCACAACGCTCGGTCCTTCATCAACATCTTCATCAGTGACTTCAACAAGGGGTGAAAACCACCTTGTTCAAATTTATGGATGACACTAAAATGTGGGGAGAAGTGGGCACACTGGAGGAGACGGACAGGCTGCAACTAGATCTAGACAGGTTACAGGAGTGGGCAGATGAGAACAGGATGGGATTCAACACTGACATGTGCAAGGTGCTGCACCTGGGGAGGAAGAACCAGCATCATACCTACAGGCTGGGGAACTCCCTTCTCGTCAGCACAGAGGCAGAAAAGGGCTTGGTGTCATTATTGATTCCAGAATGAACATGGGCCACCAATGTGGGGGTGTAGTCAGGTGGGCTAACTACACTTTGTCATGCATCAACAGATGCATCATGAGCAGATCCAAGGAGGTGATCCTCCCCCTCTATGCGACACTGTTCAGGCTGCAGTTGGAGTACTGCATCCAGTTCTAGGTGCTGCACTTCAGGAGGGATGTGGACAACATTGAGAGGGTCCAGAGGAGGGCCAGCCACATGATCAGCACCGGCAGGGCAGGCCCTATGAGGAGAGGCTACGGGACCTGAACCTGTTAGAGCTTCCACAAGATAAGGCTGAGAGGGGATATGGTGGCCATCTATAAACTGACCAGCAGGCAATGGGAGAGTCCCAAGCACTACTGGGAGTAATGAGGAATAACAGCCAGAAGTTGACAGAGAGTAGGTTCAGGCTAGATATCAGGAGGTGCTACTTCACAGTCAGGGCAGCTAGGATCTGGAACCAACTTCCAAGGGAAGTGGTGCTCCCTCCTACCCTAGGGGTCTTCCAAAGGAGGCTGGATAATCACCTCACTGAGGTTGTTTGACCCCAGTATTCCTTCCTGCCATAGCAGGGGGTCGGACTTGATGAGCTGCTCAGGTCCCTTCCGACCCTATCTACTATAAAACTTTGAAAATATGCTGTCTTCTTTCAGCCTTTGAGAAGAGCCACCCAGAATCTGTGTTCCTCCCTCAGCACCACAGCCTTCTGTCTTTATCCCTCCTACTCCCCTCAGGATTTCTTAAACCCTTTCCACAGCTGCTCCTTCATTATGTATTAAAATCAAATCATAGAATCTTAAAAAATTCTGGCTGAAAGGGACCTCGGGAGGTCATGTAGTCCAATCCCTACTGAAAGCAGGACCATTCCTAACTATATCATCCCAGGCAAGGCTTTCTCTACTGGGTCTTAAAAACTCCATGGAGATTCCACAGCCTCTTTGGAAAGCCTGTTCCAGTGCTTTACTACCCTCCTAGTGAGAAAGATCAGATATTAGGAAAAACTAAACTTCTTTTGCTACAACTTGAGACCATTGGTCTTTGTTCTGTCATCTGCTACCACTGAGAACAGTCTAGCTCCTCCTTCTTTGGAATCACCCTTCAGGTAGTTAAAGGCTGCTGTCAAATCCCCCCTCAGTCTTCTGTTCTACAGAAAAAATAAGCCCAGTTCCCTCAGCCTCTCCTCAGAAGTCATGTGCCCCAGCCCTCTAAACATTTTTATTGCCCCCTACTGCACTTTCTCCAACGTATCTACATCTTTTTTTATGGTGAGAGACCCAGAACTAAACACAGTACTGCAGGTTTGGCCTCACCAGTGCCAAATACAGGGGGATGATCACTTTCTTTGATCTGCTGGCTCCATACACTCTTAGCCTTTTTGGCAACAAGGGCATGCTGTTGGTTCATATTCAGCTTATTGTCCACTGTAACCTCCAGGTCCTTTTCTGCAGCTCCTACTGAGATTCCATGCCTTGGTATAGGCCATGGACCAACTGGCTAAACAGCAGCTCTACAGAAAAGGACCTAGAGGTTACAGTGGACAATAAGCTGAATGTGTGTTAGCAGTGCTAGCTAAGAAGGCAGCATTATTAGGAGCAGCATTATTAGGAGAATTGCCAGCAGATTGAGGGAAGCAATTATTCCCCTCTATTCTGTACTGGGGAGGCCACATCTGGATTACTGTGTTCAGTTTTGGGCCCCCCCACTGCAGAAAGGATGTGGACAAATTAGAGAGAGTCCAGTGCAATGAAAATAGTTAGAGGGCTGAGGCACATGACTTTTGAGGAGAAGCTGAGGGAAATGGGCTTATTTAGTCTGCAGAAAAGACGACAGAGATGGGATTTGATAGCAGCATTTAATTTCCTGCAAAGTGGTTCCAAAGAGGATGGAGCTACACTGTTCTCAGTGATGGCGGATGATAGAACAAGGAGCAATGGTCTCAAGTCCTAGCAAGGAAAGTTTAGATTGGATATTAGGAAAAACATTGTCACTAGGAGGCTGGTGAAACACTAAAATAAGGTACCTAGAGAGGCTGTGGAATCTGCAGTCTTGGAGGTTTTTAAGGTTTTAAGTCTTGGAGGTTTTAAGCTCAACAAACTTCTGGCTGGAATAATTTAGTTGGGTATGGTCCTGGCTTAAGCAGGATGATCTCCTTAGGTCCCTTCTGACCCTAATTTTCTGATCCAATGATTCTATATCAAAAGCCTTGCTGAAGTCAAGTTGTATCATTTCACTGCTCCCTCTGCATCCACAGAGCCAACAACTCATTATAGAAGGCAATCTGGTTTGTCAGGTGCGACTTACCCTTGGTGAATCTATGCTGACTCTTCCTAATTAAGTTCTCCTTGAGTGCTTGGAAATGGATTACTTGAGGACCTGTTCCATGATTTTTCAAAGACTGAGGCGAGGCTTACCAATCCGTAGTTCCCCTGATCATTCTTCTTTCATTTCTTAATGATGGGCACTATATTTTCCCTTTTCCAGTTGTCCTGCACCAATCTTCACTGCCATTAGTTTTAAAAGATAATGGCCAGAGGCTCTGCAATCACATCAACCAGGTCCATTAACACACTTAGGTTCATCACTCTAGTCCCATGGACTTGTACACATCCACTTTTTCTAAATAGTCCCTATCTTATTCTTTCACTAGGTTGACTGCTCTTCTCCCCATATTTTGCTGCCAGGTGCTGTAGTCTGGGAACTGACCTTGGCTGTGAAGACTGAGGCAAAAATAGAATTGAGTACTAGGGCTGTGCGAAGCTTCAGGTAATGATTTGATTCAGAGGGGATTCAGTCCAATTTGGTAGCAAAATCTCCAAATCTGAATCTAATCAGGGGACTAATTGAAAGGTCCAAATCAACTTGAAGCTCTCCGAATCATTTCGGAAAACATTCAGAGAGCTTTGGCGATTTGGGCAGTCCCCGCTGGCTGCCGCAGGAGCTGGACCCAGACTCCATGTTGGTAAGTAGGGGGCAGGGGAGGGGAGGCTGGAAGAGGGAGGAGGAGACCAAGGGGCAACCTCTGCCAGGCCTCATCTGCTGCCTGCTTCCCCCAGCCCCCATGAGCTCTCCTGCCCACTCTCCCAGCCCCACCCCCATGGCTGCCCCACCCACCCCAGCTCCCAGTTGTTTGGAAAAAAGCCCTCACTCACTGGCTATTGCCAGGCAGGGGGATGATCCCTGCTGCCCCCCACTGCCTGGGGGGGCTCTTCCATGAGCCCCCCAACCCCCACCCACTCTCCCAGCTGCCCCACCCCAGTTCCCAGTCCTTTAAAAAAAAAAAAAAAAGGCCCAACCCACCGAATGCTACAGCAACCTTGGAGCTTCTGAGAGATTGTGACACAGCCCCACGTGTAGTGAGGATCCTCCTCCCCCCTGCCTGGAAGGAGCCAGTGAGTTGGGGCTTTTTGATTTTTTTAAGGGCCAGGACCTGGGGCAGGCAGGGCAGCCATGAAGGGGAGCATGGCTGGGAGACTGAGCAGAGGGGCTTATGGCAGAGCTCCCCATGCAGTGTGAGACAGTGGGGGGGCAGCAGGAATCCTCATCCTCATCTTCTTCTTCTTCCTCCTCCTCGTCCGTCCGTCCGTCCGCCCAGCAGCAGCAGCAGCAGCAGCAGCAGCAGCTGGTGAATGGGGACTTTTTTTATTTCTAAGAGCCGGAAGCTTTGACCAATGGGGCTGGGAAAACAGATGAGGGATGGGGCAAGTGTGATTCAGAGATTTGGCTGATTCAGCAGGAGCTGAATCGATTTAGAACAGTGATTCAAATCACCAAATTGAATCACTGTCCCCCAAATTGGCTGAATCTGAAGCGATTACTATCTGCTTCACACAGGCCTATTGAGTACTTCAGCATTTGCACATCATTTGTCACAAAGTTGCCCCTCCTATTCAGTAAGGGACCCACACTTTCCTTTATCTTCCTATTGTTGCTGATATACCTGCATCCCCAAGCAATATTCTTATACTCTTCCCTAGCCATTTGTCCGAGTTCTCACTCCTTATAAGTTTCTTTTTTGTGTTTTAGCTCACTAAAGAAGTCCCTACTAAGCCAAGCTAGTCTTCTGCCATACTTGTGAGTCTTCCCATGCATTGGGAGGGTTCACTTCTGCACCCTAGGTAAGATTACTTTAAAATACAACCAGCTGTCCTAGACTCCTTTTCCCCTTCACACTAGCTTCCTAGGGGATCCTGCCCATCAGTTCTTGGAGTGAGTCGAAGTCTGCTTTTCTGAAGTCTAAGGTCTGCACTCTGATGCTCTCCTTCCTTCCCCCCTTTCCTCAGGATCTTGAACTCAGTCATCTTGTGGTCACTGCTGCCTAAGTTGCCATCCACTTCTACATTCCCCACTAATTCTTCTCTGTGTATCAGCTCCGAGTTGCTCCTAGTCTCCCATACATACAATCTATTAGCTGCTTAGCAGCTGCAGCTGAACCTGGATCCTGAGAGACTAAGGGCTATGAATTTCTTTAGAGTCTTTATCAGGCTTTGCCGCTGGTGCCTTCTCCTAGTTCTCTTGTACGCATGATAGTGCATTGTAAGGATGCAAGGTGTGAAATCTAGGATTCTCCTCTCTCTCCAGCCTTTTATTCTCTTATTCCTCAGTGGGGAAGGATGAAGTCTTGGGCCCCTGAAGAAGCATAAGTATATCTATACTCTGCCACCTTCCAGAGGACACCTTTGAGACAAGAATGGCTCTTATCAAGGAGACATGGGGCAGAATCCTATTCTATTTTACTTTTCTATTTGATACATGAACAGCTATAAACCTCCCATTTTTTAGACTACAGTTTGGGCTTCTCTTTTACTCTGTAGTGAAACAGAATTACACTGTGCATGTGCCAGTCAGGAATGTCAAGGAGAGCTTTCACATGTCTTACCACCTGATGGTTGGTCCCCCCTCACCCAAAGCTGCATCTTTTTCCCAGAAAGTGCTGTTAGTACCAGGCTTTCAGGAATGTACTCTGAAGCCCTCTTACTAAAGTTGGGCCAGAAATTCTCTGGACTGGCAGAGTCTGCATGCTCTTGGAGCATGGTCATCATGGGCGACTTCAACTACCCAGACATCTCGTGGGGTGAGCACCCAGCCATATCCATCACTCACAAATGCACCTTGCATTTCATAGTTATTGGAGCAAATAGATGGAGAGCAGTCAGAAGTATCTTTTCCATTTGGAACAAAGGACCAGGCTACAACCCAAGGCTGCCTCCCAACCAAGGAAACATCTCAATGACCCCCAGACCCTGTGATTTGTTCTCTTTCTTCTGCCCACATAGATATCGCTCTATTGGCTTTCCAATAGGTCAGTTCACAAGGAAGGATTGGAAGGGGTTCTGAATAATGCCTAACCTCTATTCTAGTGACTTGAGCACTTTACTGGGAAGCAGGATATGTAGGTTCAGATGCTTTCTGTAAGGGGAGAGGAACTAGAGCCTAGGTTTTCTACTTAGTAGCCAGATGGCCAAACCACTAGGCTATTGGACACAGGAAGGCCTTACTTTGGTGCCTGACCACTACTAGTCATGAAGTTTTTTTGCCCAGCTATAACTTTGAGACTTACCTGGGCATAGCATACCTGCCTGCAGCTTTTCTGTCCTGTATTCAGTTTCCTGAATGGAGAAGGCAATCACAGATTGGTTTTATTTGCCTCATGAATAGCTGGCAGTACCCAAGCACTACTACTGCCTTCTGCAGTAGGTAGATGTACCAAAGGAACCTTCTTTGAGATGCTGCTTTCTTTCCTGCTGAACATGGCATAGCTGTAGCCCCCCGAACTTAAATTCAGAGTAGAGTTCACCAAGGCCAGGAAAACATGAACATGGAAACTATAACAAATGCTGGTTTTTTTAGGAGCGAGGTGGGCAGGGCTTCCTGAGAATAGAGGGTCCTTCTGTGAGGCAGAGCTGGCTGCCAGGCAGTGCTTACTGCAGACTGAACGGAGCTGTGTATTCATTTCCTGAATCATACTGAAGAGAGCTGGCTGCAAATCAGACATCTTGTATAAACAGAGGGACAGAGTGAGAATACCTCCTAGTCTCTATCTTTATGAAAAGCTGCCTTCATTCTCACAGACTTTACTCCCTGTTAGGCAGGGATGACAAACTAAAGGCACTGAGCTGAGTGGAACAGTTCTGACCTCCAAAGACAAAGTCCCCGCCACTTCTGTGAACTTCTGAAGGAGCCATTAGGTTGGCAGCTAATCTTCTCAGCTATGCTACTGTCGTTAAAGTAAGGTGCTTGGGGTCCAGGGTATGATCTGACCCTTGGGGCCTGCAGAGAAAAAGACAATTGCAGACTAGTAAGTAGTGGGTGTCCTTGCATATGCCTGCACTCTCTAGGGTATGCCTGCTTGCATGTCAGGCAGCCTGAGAGCCTGTTTGTATTGCCAGAGGGGCTGTTATTTCATTGGAATGAAATGCTTTGGTCACAGGATGATTTGTTTGTTTTGGCTCTCCCAGTTCACCATCTGGTTGGAGCTTGATCTCCCTCCAATCCCCCAGTTCCTTGGCAATAGGGAGGGGAAGTGCCAGGGTTTAGCATAGAGGAAAATCCTCAGTCTCTAAATTAGAACAAAAGGCAGCTCACTTCGTCAGATGGAGTCCCAGAATAGTGACAGCACACCTGTCTTTCCCCCCCAAAAATTACTTTGTTATAAAGCTAAACTGAAATGTAACTAATATTCAGATCCGGCAATGGTAATGCAGAGACGTATGATATGGAATTGTATGCAGACACCCAAAATCTCTGAGCTCTTTCTGGCTTCTGAATTCTTCAACCTCCCTGGGTTCACAATCTATATAATATCATTAATGACATGTATCAGTCTGCACTTTGAATATATAGCAACATAAAGATTTGGTCATGAAGACAGAATTATGTGAAGAGTTTACAGCAAGGACTTTTGTCCCAATGCCCGTGTGTAATACTTTATCAAGTCTTGTCACCACAACCATTGTTTAACAAGAACTGTCTGCAGAACTATCAGATAGGTTTCTACCATTGATTCTAGGTGCCTTTCTTTCTGGTAAATGATTTTAGTTATTTTGTTTTATTATTGTGGCCAACAGGTGGCCCTTCTCTCTACTTGATAGAACAAAATGGAGCCTGGCCTTACAGTTCTGACAGAGTTAATGCAGAATATCTCTTATTTCAGTTATGCTTTAAACAACATCATACAGGGTGCATCTGCACGTGTATATTAATGCGATACAGTTAACTCTAATACTAATCCCACTGGAGTTTATCGCTCCTAGGCACTCATTTACATGGGTGCTTAGGATAATAGCACAATGAGCTGAGTCGTACCAGCCCCAGCTGGCAGAGGAACCCAGAAGGTCAACCTGCCAGACTGGAGCTGCTCTCCCTGGCTCAATGTGATGTGGAGGGGCTGGCTGGGGCATTAGGGTACTTCAGTTCAGGGCTAGCCATCAGGCAGCCTCCACACTGAAGCACTTTTTTGCCCCAGCCAGTCAGGGCAGCATCTACACATGCACTGCTGTGGAGTAAAAAAACCAAACCAAAAAAAACAGTGGAGTTGTAAATACAAGTACTATCCTGCTGTGGTGTCAATTAATTTGCTCCAGCCTAATAGGGGTGTATAAGTAGATGCATGATGTTTACTATGCAGGTAATTATTGTAGTCTACTGTGCAGTAAATATCTCATGTAGACATGCCCACAGTTTATTTCTACACAATGAGGGATGCACACAGGATAAAAGTATTTATCCTAAGGGGAGAATATCCCTTACACTCATAGAATCATAGAAAATTAGAGTTGGAAGAGATCTCAGGGGGTCATCTAGTCCAATTCCCTGCTCAAATCAGGACCATCACCAGCTAGATCATCCCAGCCAAAGGTTTGTATAGCCAGGTCTTAAAAGCCTCCGAGGATGGAGATTCCTCAACCTCACTGGTTAACCTCTTCCAGTGTTTCACTACCCTCCTAGTGAGAGAATTCTTCCTAATACATAACCTAAACTTCCCTTGCTGCAACTTGAAACCATTGCTCCTTGTTCTGTCATCTGCTGCCACTGGGAACAATCTAGCTCCATCCTCTTTCAAACCCCCGCTCAGGCAGTGAAAGCTACTCTCTCAGTATTCTCTGGACTAAATAAGCCCAGTTTCGTCAGTCTTTCCTCATTAGTCATGTGCCCTAGCCCCTTCACCATTGTTGTTGCCCCCCTCTGAATTCTCTCCAATTTGTCCACATCGTTTTTGTAGTCGGGGACCCACAACTGAACACAGTGCTCCAGATGTGGCCTCATTAGTGCTGAATAGAGCAGAAGAATCACTTCCCTTGATTTGCTGGCAACACTTCTACTAATGCAGCCTTTTATGCTGTTAGCCTTCTTCATAACAAGGGCACAATGTTGGCTCATATTCAGCTTGCTTTCCACTGTAACCCCCAGGACCTTTTCCGCAGAGCTGCTGCCCAGCCAGTCAGCCCCTGGCCTGTACTGGTGCATGGGATTGTTCTGTCCTAAGTGCAGGACTTTGCACTTGTCCTTGTTGAATCTCATGAGATTCCTTTTGGCCCAGTCCTCCAATTTGCCTAGGTAACCCTGAATCCTAGCCCTATCAAGCAGTGTATCTATTACTCCCTCCAGCTTGGTGTCATCTGTTGAGGGTGCACTCTATGCCATATTCCAGGTTGTTGATGGAGACATTGAACAAAACCAGCCCCAGGACCAACCCCTGGGGCACTCCACTTGATACTCGCTGTCAGCTAGACATCAAGCCATTGATTATTACCCTCTGAACCCAATGCCCCAGCCAGTTTTCTGTCCACCTTACAGTCCATTCATCCAGCCTGTACTTCCTTAGTTTACCTGAGAGAATGTTGTCGGAGACTGTATCAAAAACCTTGCTAAAGTTAAGGCACACCACATTCACTGGTCTGCCTGCATCCACAGAGCCACTCATCACATCATAGAAGACATTCAGGTTGGTAAGGCATGACTTGCCTTTGGTGAATCCATGCTGACTGTTCCTAATCACTTTTTTCTCCTCCAAGTGCTTAGCAATGGAGAAATAGATGCCTAGAAGAAGTAAACAGAGGACGCTGGCAATGGAGCTACCATAAGGGCCTCAGCTTCTTCAACCATGGTATGCACCTCAGGGACTATGACCTGTTGGGAAAAGATAGCATCCACCTCGCACCAAAAGAGAAGTTTTTCTCAGCTAGAATGGTAGGCCTTTTGGATAGGGCTTTAAACTGAGATGACTGGGGGACAGGCCATCAACTACTAGCACAAGCCTGAGAAATGGAAACCTCAAAATAAGCATCCCAAGGTATATTAGCAAGCATTCTTCAACTCCAGCCAATGGGCAGGTTACTGCACAGCTCACCAGAAAGCCTAGGGCCTTCAATGACAGGCTTAGCTGCCTGTAACACTAACATCAGAAGCATGAGATACAAGCAGGAGGAACTGGCCCTTCTACTAACCAACAAGCAGTATGATCTCATTGGTATCATGGAGACCTGGTAGGACTCCACCTATGACTGGACCACAGCCATAGGGGGATACACCCTGCATAGGAGAGATAGTGTTGGGAAGAAGGGTGGAGAAGTTGCTCCGTATGTGAAGAAACATTACATCTTCCTAGAACTGAAGATTGGAAACAAAGAAGGGTGACTTAAGATCCTCTGGGTCAAGATACAGGGAGAGCATGGGGAAGGGGATTTGACTGTAGGAGTTTATTACAAACCTCCAAATCAAGAGGAACAGCTCAACCAGGAATTCTCTGGAGAACTGGCAGAAGCTGCATGCTCTTGGAGCATGGTCATCATGGGTGACTTCAACTACCCAGACATCTGGTGAGAAGAGCACTCAGCCAGACTCGATCGCTCACAAAGCTTCTTCACTTGCATTGATGAAATCTACCTAACTAAGAAGTCCATGGGCCAACCAGGGGCAAGGCACTCCTAGACTTGGTTCTGGCAAAACAGACAATCTAGTGAGCAACCTGAGGATTAAAGGGAAACTGGGCAACAGTGACCATGAGATGATCACCTTCTCCATCCACCATAATTCAGGGAAATCAGCCAGTATAGTAGAAATCCTTGATTTTAGGATGGCTGCCTTCCACAAACTTAGGAGATTGGTTAGCGAGGCCCTGCAGGACCATTGTCCAATAAGGAAGGGAGTACAAGGTGAGTGGTCATTCCTCAAGGAACCAATACTAAACACTCAAAGGAAGTCAATTACCTTTCATAAGAAAGGCAGCAAAAGGGCTTTGGCTCAACAGGGAAGTCATGGGCCTCCTGAAATTTAAATATGAAGCCTACAAGGAATGGAAGCCAGGAATAACTACCAAAGAAGAGTACTCAGAACAGTCTGCATCTATAGGGAGCAGTTCCGGACAGCAAAAACACAAACTGAGTACAAATTGGCAACTGGAATCAGGGACAACAAAAAGTCCCTCTTAAGATATGTAGGAAGTCATAGAAAAAATAAGGGAAGCATAGGGCTCCTGATTAATGCAATGGAACAGCTGATAACCAACACTCAGGACAAAACCAAATTCTTGAATGACTACTTCATGCTGATATTCCACCAGTCCTATGGTGTTAACTTACTTGACAGTATACAGGATGATCATGGTGGGGATGACCATCCTGTCATAGTTGGTATAAGTCTTGTGAGGGAGCATCTACAAAGGCTAAATATCTACAAGTCAGCAGCACCAGATGAACTATACCCAAGAGTGTTAAAAGAACTGGCCAATGTCATCACACAACCTATGGGCAAGTTATCTGAAGACTCATGGCACTCGGGAGAGGTTCCAGAAGACTGAAAGAAGGCCAATGTGGTGCTTATCTTTAAGAAAGGGAGAAGAGAGGACCTGGAAAATTACAAGCCAGTCAGTTTGACCTCAATCCCTAGTAAAATCCTGGAGAAAATTATTAAAGAATCCTTTACAGACAGGCTAACAGAAGGCAGTATTCTGAAGGATAGCCAACATGGCTTCATTATGGACAGGTCATGCCAAACCAGCCTCATTTCCTTCTACAATCAGGTAACTCACCACCTGGATAGGAGAAATGAGGTTGATGTCATATACTTAAGAGTTCAAAAAGGCCTTTGACCTGGTCTCCCATGATGTCCTCATGGTGAAATTGGGAAAATGCGACCTCGACTACTTTGTGGTGTGGTGGCTAGGTGTGACGTTGGTCCGTCAATTGAAAGATCTTGGTCCTGGTGGTATCAGGGTCCTTTGAGGTTGGTGTTGCTCAGATCAATTGGATCAGTTGGAAATAACACCTTATATTCCCAAGATTTGTTTCTCCTTTCAGAAAAAATACTCTGCCATCCCAAAGGGACTCTCAGGGGCAGAGTCCTGCTCTGGCTGGCTTGTAGTGATAAACCTAGCCCGAGATCCTGATGCTACCTTAAGCTCTCCCAGCTACGATGCTGGGAGCACTCCTTCAGTAAGCAGCGCAGATTCCTCAGGAGTCACAGCACCAGCTTGCTGCAGCCTTCTTTTCTGTTCCCGCTCACTCTCCCTTCCTAGCTCTTCTCTGCCACCCTGGTCGCAATACTTGCCGAGGTTTTTAAACTTTCCCGTGGCAGCCGGCACGGCTGCCGTGATTGGCTCCGCTCTCCGGCTTGTTAGCACTAACCACTTAAATGAGTGGCAGGGAAGCGGCTCGCGCGGCTGTAATGGCGTCTGCCGCGGCTGCTCCCATTTTTCTTCTCCAGGCTCCATCTCTTCAGGTAAGCGTTCTTTCTTTTCTTTTACTGACCCCTGGGGCCCTTCCTGTGTTCCTAATGGCGGCACGCCGCCGTCACACTAGGTAACTGACTCCACGGTAAAACCCAGAGGGTATTGATTGACAGAACTGAGTCATCATAGTGGAGGGTGACCAGTGGTGTCCCTCGGGGTTCAGTATTTGGAGTAGTGCTTTTCAACATGTTCATCTGGATTTGGGTATTAGAAGTGAACTGGCAAAGTTCACTAATGACACGAACCTTGGGGAGTGTGGCCGCACTCAGTGACAGGCTGGCAAATTAGGTCAACCTGGACAGGCTCACAATGAAGGCGGACCTCAACTTGATATCATTTAATATAGAGAAATGTAAAGTACTCCACTTGGGAAGAAATAACCCAAAGCACACAGGCTTAGCAGTGCTACTCTTGCCAGCACCACAACTGAACAAGACCTGGGTGTTGTGATAGACAAAATGAACGTGCGCAGCCAATGTGATGCTGTAGCTGGCAGAGCTAATCAAACACTGGCATGCATCTACCAAGGCATCTTGAGCAGGGCTAAAGATGTCATCCTCCCACTCTACTCGGCCTTGGTGAGACTGCAGCTGGAGCACTGCATCCAGTTCTAGATGCTGCACTTCAGGAAGGATGTGAAGAAACTTGAGAGAATCCAAAGGAGGGCCACGTGCATGATTAGAGGCCTAGAGACCAGGTCATATGCAGAAAGGCTGAAAGACTTGGGACTGTTCAGCCTGGAGAAGAAAAGACTCAGAGAGGACTTGGTGGCAGCCTATACATATATCAGGGGCATACATCAGGGCCTGGGGAAGTATCAATTCAACAAGGGCCCCTGGGGGCGGACAAAAAATAATGGGCATAAACTTACTGAAGATCACTTCAGATTGGACATAAGGAAAAACTTGTTTACAGGTGAAGTGCCAAGGATTTGGAACAGATTCCCCTCAGAGGTGGTAAAGTCATCCACCCAGGCAATCTTCAAAAGGAGTCTTGACACCCATCTTGCTGGGGTCATCTGACCTTAGCAGTCTTTCCTGCCCAAGTGCAGGGGGGCTGGGCCTAATGATCTGTAAGGTCCCTTTCTAGCCCTTAACAAGTATGAAACTAAATGCATTCCTTGTGGATCTTTTCCATGCTCCTTCAGGAACTGAGATGAGGCTGACTGGTCTGTAGAACCCTGGATCCTCCTTTTTCCCTTTCTTAAGTATGAGCACTATGTTTACCCTTTTCCAAACATCCAGCACCTCTCCTGATCACCATGAGTTTTCAAAGATGATGGCCAATGGCTTTGCAATCACATCACCCACCCCCTTCAGCAACCTTGGGTGCATCCCATCTGTCCCCATGAACTTATACTCATCCAGCTTTTCTAAATTGTCCCTAATGTGTTCTTTTGCCACTGTTGTCTGCTCACGAGAGGTGTGCAAAGTGGGTCCTATTCAATTTGAATTCAAATTCAGCCTGAATCAGGGACAGTGATTCTAATTTGTTGATTCAGATCACTCTCTCTGATTCAATTCGGCCAAATCCAAATCTAAAGATTCAATGCTGATTTGAGGAATCAGTGATTCAGACACACACACAGCTTTAAAAGTTTTTTCTACATACCTTGAGATACCAGAGCAGCTCATGATTGCTGCGATGCGGGGCACATGGAGCATCCCACAGGTGCCCAGGTGGGCACTCCATGTGCTTGGTGGCAAGCCTGAAAGTGGACTGGAAGTACTTCTGGTCCACTTCTGGATTTGCCAGGGAGCACACTAGGGGCCCACCCTCACACCCCTCCAGCTCAGTGATCGGCCATGGGGGGGACCCCCGCTGCCTCCCCTGATACCCAGGAGGCACCAGTCGCTGAGCTGGGGTTTGCAGGGGGGGCCCAACATGCTCTCAGAGACCCCGGGAGTGGACTGGAAGTGCTTCTGGTCCACTTCTAGGTCTGCTACTGAGCCCACTAGGGAGCCCCCCCATGCTTCTGTGGAACACTCCAAGTGTCCCAGCATTGCATCATTAATGAGCCCCTGCTACCTAGAAGTATGTAGAAAAAATATTTAAAGCTGTGTTTATTTCCAAATGACTTAATCTTTCCGAATCTCTCTGAAATGATTTGGAGGATTCCGATTTGAGTCAGAAAGATTAAAAGGTCCTCTGATACGATTTGGAAATTTAGCCATCAAATCGGGCCCAATTTCTGCCAAATCAAATCGGGGACCAAAGCTGCACACAGCCCTACTGCTCACTTTATCCCCAAACTGTGCTGCCCAATGCAGTAGTTTGAGAGCTGACCTTGTCTGTGGTGAAAAAGCCATTGAGCACTTCAGTCTTCTCTGCATCCTTTTTCACAAGGTTGCCCCCCTCATTCAGTAAGGGACCCAAGCTTACCTGATCTTCCTTTTGCTACTGACATGTAGAAACCTTTCTTGTTATCCTTCATATCCCTTGCTTGCTGCAACTCCAGTTGCACTTCAGTTTTCCTGACTCATCCTTTCATACTTGAGAAATGCTCTTATACTCCTCCCTAGTTATTTGTCCAAGTTTCCACTTCTTATAAGCTTCCTTTTTGTGATTTAGTTTACTGAAGTGTTCCTGCTAAGCCAAGTCATACCAGCTAGTCTTCCTGCACATCGAGATGGTTCGTTTCTGAACTCTCAGTAAGGCTTCTTTGAAGTACAGCCAGCTTTCCTGGACTCCTCTCTGCCTCAGACTGACTTTCCAGGGGATGAGTTCCCTAAGCGAGTCAAAGTCTGCTTTTCTGAAGTCCAGGGTCCTTACTCTGATGATCTCCATCCTTCCTTTCCTCAGGATCCTGAACTCAATCCTCTCTTGGTCACTGATGCCCAAGTTGCCATCCACTACTGCATTCCTCACCAATTCACTCACACTCTTGCTACCTAGAATGAATTGAAGAGGATAACAGGTATGAAAATAGAAGTTGTAACCAAATGATTCCCACTTTCCTCATCACCCATCATCAGAACATCTTATCTTCCAGCAATAAGGCCTGGTATAGGTACTGTCATAAAAGGCGACAATGTACTATTAGTCTAAGGGTCCACACATGGAAGTCTCTGTCTTAGGGATACTACACAGAAGGACCATAATGCCTGAAGATCCCCTTTAAGGCATCAAAAACTGTGACTAGGTGTGGCAGGGCACTGTTTGTGCCTGCTACATTAAGGGCCTGGAGCTGGCAGCCACCAGGTGCTTGACAAGGGCAGCCATTTTGGAGTCAAGAGCTGTCTATATAAACAGGGCAGTTTGGCTGATGGAGGCCAGGCAACAACATTGCCTGGCCGGAGGGCTGCTGAGATCATCTGGAGGTAAGGGAGGAGCTGGAAGGGATGGTAAGGAGGCTCCTGGTCCTGGGCATGACCTAAAACTGCACTCTGCCAGGAGTGGGTGGTCTGGTGGGGCTCCCAGTGGCACGGGAGCCCCCAGGAAATGCCAGGCCAGTTACCACCCTGGTGAAAGGTGGGTTGGAGCACCTTAACCCCTAGCCCTCACCATCAGGTGGGTAACCCCTGTGTTTGTATGCAGGGCCCAGAGGGCAGACCCTGGGAGAGAGTGAGTGGCTAGAGACCTGACCCTTGACTGGCCCATGCTGGGGCCAGGACCAGGATGGTCAAAAGGGCCGGGGGCCAACCACAAGGGATGCCCAAGAGAGAGGGCCTGGGGTCCCGACTGACCTGGAGGTGGGCCAGGGCTGGTAGCCGAAGGTCCCAGGGGGACCACACCCAAGAGGGGAAAATGGTTTTGGGGGGCTAGGTAGCCTGAATGAAGGCAGAGAGGCTCTCTGTGTGGTGGGATCATGAAGGAGTCCTGTTGGGGTGATTCTGGGGCCCAGCGTGGGAGCTGGTGATATGTGAACATCAAGATGCCATCTGCGAGGCCTTGGGCTGCGGAATAGGGGAGGAAAGGAGCTGCAGAAAGTGCCTCCTGGTATCAGGGCACCAAAATGGGTAGCCTCCCGCTTAATTGATGAATTAATGAATTTAATTTAATGAATTTAATAAATTTAATAAATTTAATAAATTAATGAATTTAATGAAATTAAATTTAATGAAATTAATGAATCAATTAACATCAAGCCGTGCCAGGTGAGAAGGCGGGTGGTTGCCCCAAGAACAAGGGGGCGGGCCACGGAGATCGGCCCTGAGTAGGCCCCCTGTTACACTAGGTTTGGTTGCACAAACATTTTTGGCTAACTGGAGTGTGAAAAGGTTACTAAGCAGGCTCTTATATCTCTTAGGCCCCAGCAGATGTTCAAGTAGAAGACATGATTATGGGATCCAGTATCAGATAGCATCATGTTTTACAGTTAGTGCAGGGGGAGCCTGGGATCGCAAGTCTGGGTTCCCTTTGCACCAGCAAGTAGCAAACTCCTATGGATGGGAGCTCCATCAGCCAATGGAGCTCCTAGCTGCTGGACCATACCTTATGGCTGGGAGTCCTAGCTTGGCTATGTTTTCAATTATTGGCATGATGGGAACCAGTCACAAACTTATTACACATTTTTTGTGTAATAACTTTGTGGCGTATTCCTTGTTTTACACACCATTAATTGTTTTAATGTGTGGCCATGTAAAAACTTAAGATGCAGTTAACTTCTTAATCGCATCTTAAGTGTAGTGAGTTTTCCAGACTCTCCGTGGCATCCTTCACCGATTGGGAAGGATATGTCCCAGAAGATCAATTGTGGAAACTTGAGAAAAATGTTCATGCACAAGTTAAAATCAAGAACTTCTACTATGCCTACCCAGAGATGTCATGTCCCGGGGCACCCAGGGTTTGGTATGAGGGAGGGGATGTTGTCAGAACCCCTGGGATTTGACCTTGCATCTTTTACAACAATGGGCAAAAGTCTAAGCCATTGTACCACTAGGCAGCAGAACAAGCACCAGCCCCAGCTCAGCACGGGCCCTCCCATGAGGTTCCCAGTGCCCAAACATCTTTTAACTCTAGCCTTCAGAGCCACTAGAATTGTTCATGATGAGGAAATGAAAATAGAAAATTAAAACTTGGATGAAGCAGAGCAATTTACAAAGTCAAGTGTATTTTGGGTTTTATATTTAGAGGAGCATTTTAATGGTTCTTGAAGTAACATCTTTCAGGCATCACTTAGCATAAGTGTAGCCAGGAAGAAATGATTACAATATCATATGGAATTATTATATGTTGGTATTACAATATGGTGAGGAATACCCTACCTCAAATTTGTAGACTGTATTAGTACACATTACTGCATGTAAGTGCTGACATACATGTAGGTCCCATAGATCAACATACTGGGTAAGGGAAGAACTCAGTGGGTGAAATTCTGTTTCCCTTTAGCAGCAGGGAGTAAAAAAATACCCTGGTTTTCAGAACAGGGACTGCTTGACATCAGTGAAGAAGGCTCTCTAGTGGTCACCACAGCAATCCTCTTCACAAGCCTGGCTCTGCTTGGAGGAGACATTTTACATGGGCATAACCTCAGTTTTGAGAATGTGTTTTTAATTCTGAAGAAGTTTCTGATTCCCCAGGAGCCCAGAAGGTTAATCTATGTCTTGGGAGTCATCTCTCAGCCAAGCTCCATGTGCGTCTGTTTCAACAGGGCTTTCTGGAAAATCATTTCCCAACACTAACATGTTGGGAGATGTTAATGGTGGTGTCACGGGCAAGGGTCCTCCAGGAGGGATGTGATCTCCTTAAGGCCCCTTCTCCCATGCCAAGCTGGTCCAAGGGCATCCTCTGATTCTTTCCTGCCACGTCTTTGATGTTTATATAAGTTTGGGAGGCTGCCTTATGCCCTTTTGGACATGGTTCACTGGGACCTCCATCCCCATGGTTTTCCAGACTCTCCATGGGCCTCACTGTATGATGGGTGCTTCCCAAGCACCCTAGCTTTATGGTCTATGAGTGGCTCCAACCACCCCTTATACCACGCCCCAAGCCTCGCAGTTGGCTTAGATGTTGTTTGGTCTCTCAGTCTACTCTCATGCCCCTCTCTTCGGGGCGTTCTCTGTACTGCCGTCCTCTCTCCAGGGCCTTCTTAAGTACTGCCGCCCCCTCCTGGGGCCTTCTGTGCCTACTCTGGACCTTCTCAAGAATACTGCCCCTCTCTTGGGGCTCTCTCTCTAATGCTGCCCCTTTCCTGGTGCTCTCTGTGAGGACACTGAGCCTTCTCTGTAAAGCCGCCCCTCTCCTGGGGCCTTCTGTGCCCACTCTGGGACTTCTCAGTCAAGCCACCTGTCTTTCGGCTCACTGCACTGCTACCCCCTCTCTCTGGGGCTCACTGCACTACTACTCCCTCTCTCCAGGGTTTACCACAATGCTACACCCATCGCCAGGGTTTACTGCAATGCTACGCCCTTCCTCAGGGGCTTGCCATGCCCGCACTGGGGCTTCTCAGTAGCACCCCCTCTCTGGGGCTCGCCACACCCGCACTGGGGCTTCTCAGTAGCTCCCCTTCTCTGGGGCTGGTCTATGCACCCTGTACGCCATGCCCTTACTAGTGCTGGGGCCCCCATGCTACTGTGGGTCCCTATGAGGCCTCCTCCAACCCCTAACAGCCTCACCCAAGCCACCAGTGTAATAAATAACAACAAGGCAAAACACAAGCCTCTTGGCTACAACTTAACCATAAGCCGCCTGGCTATAACAACGTTGCTTCGACGTCTTAGAGCTGCCACCCTTTACTCAGCTGAAGCTGTACCTGCAGTCAGGCTGCTTCTTGTATCTTTGCTTTGGGAGCTCCTGCCTCTCTGGCTGCTGGCAGGGAACTGCTAGCCTGGCCTCAGCCCCTGGGCTTTATGAGGGCCAGGCCCTGCCCCTTCCAGTCAGCTGACCTCCTGGTTGCCCCAGGCAACCTACAGCTGTGCTCCTTATTCCCTGCCAGGGCTCTTTCCCCAGCAGTTTCCCCTCTCTAGGAGCAGAGCACCTCGGTGCTCTGCGACAGGTGGTTCTTCTGTATCGGGGTGGGCAGTTGTTTTGGGTGGAGAGCCACTTCACAAGGTTTGTGAGCTAGGGAGGGCTGCATGGGTAGCCCCACCCCTTGAGAGATGGCCCACTCCCTGGATGCCATCTTGGGACCAGAAGTCCCTCCCCTGGCCCACCAGAAATACTCCTTTTGGGAGGGGGGGTTGCCATCTTGGAACCAGAAAAAAACAAATCATACACTAAAAGTCAAACACCTACTATTACATATTTTAATTTTATTACAAAAATATTTTTGTCATAATTTATGTTTGTGTACTGTATATCAAGGTGATTGCATAATAACTCAAAAATAAATTCTTACTCTTTTATATTGTGGGGGTGGTTGTGGAGGGGTATATGGCAGGGGGTGTTTATGGTGGAGAGGTATGTTGGGTGGGTGTGTCTATTGTGGGGTGTGGGGATCTTTATGGTGGGGTGGGGACTATGGGTGAGTTTGTGAGGGGTTGGGACTGTGTCTAGGGGGCATAGGGCATGTTGTGGGGGTTGTGTAGCATGTGTGGGTGTATGGCTCTGGAACACACTGTCTTCTCCTGCAGTCATAGTTTCACAGATGGTAGAGTTGGAAGGAACCTGAGCAGATCATCAAGTCTGACCCCCTACCATGGCAGGAAAAGTTACTGGGGTCAAACGACCCCAGCAAGCTGTTCATCCAGTCCCCTCTTAAAGACCCCCAGGGTAGGAGCCAGCACCACTTTCCTTGGAAGTTGGTTCCAGATCCTAGCTGCCCTTACTGTAAAGTAGCACCTCCTGATGTCTAGTCTGAATCTACCCTCTGCCAGCTTGTGACTGTTATTTCTAGTCACTCCTGGGAGTGCTCAGGGGAACAGGGACTCCCCCAATGTCTATTGGTCCCCTCTGACTGGTTTGTAACAGGCCACTAGATTCCCCCCTCAGCCTTCTCTAATGGAGGCTGAATAGGTTCAGGTCCCATAGCCTCTCCTCATAGGGCCTGCCCTGCTGACACCTGATCATGTGAGTGGCCCTCCTCTGAACCCTCTCAATGCTGTCCACATCCCTCCTGAAGTGTGGCACCCAGAACTGGATGCAGTACTCCAACTGCAGCCTGAACGGTGCTGCATAGAGAGGGGGGAATCACCTCCTTGGACCCGCTCGAGATGCATCTGTTGATGCATGACAAGGTGTGGTTGGCCTTCCTGACTGCATCCCCATACTGTCAGCCCATGTCACTTTGACCTCAAGTCACTGATGAAGATGTTGAACAGTGCAGGTCTGAGGACTGAGCCCTGGGGGACCCCACTGCCCACATGCCTCCAGATTGAAAATGACCAATCCACCACCACTCTGAGTGCGGCCCTCCAGCCAGTTAGCGATCCATTTGACTGTGTAGGTGTCAACACCACAGTCCCCTAGTTTCTTAATGAGAATGGGGTGAGAGACAGTGTTGAAGGCCTTCCTAAAGTCAAGAAAGACTACATCCACTGCTACCCCTGCATCTAAGGATTTTGTGACCTGGTCATAGAAGGCCACCAGGTTGGTCAGACGGGACCTGCCTCTAATGAACCCATGTTGGTTGCCCTTAAGCATAACCTCCCCTGCTGGCCCCTCATGGACATGCGCTAAGATAATTGTCTCAAAAAGCTTACCCAGGATTGAGGTAAGACTAACTGGCCTATCGTTCCTTGGGTCCTCCTTCCTCCCTTTTTTTGAAAATGGGAACCACATTGGCTCTTTTCCAGTTCTCTGGCACCTGGCCAGAGCACCATGAGTGCTCATAAAGCCGTGCCAGGGGTCCTGCAATGACCTCTACTAATTCCCTCAGCACTCTGGGGTGGAGGTCATCAGGACCAGCTGATTTAAATATGTCCAGTCCCTCCAGAAGTTCCCTGACTAGATCCTCACTGACCC
>JAGPOW010001167.1:17422002-17476941 GCA_030014935.1 Caiman crocodilus | reverse complement strand
TTTAGCAGGAGCAGAAATCCAAAAAGAAACGTATCCGCGTGTTTTCTATTTTAGGTGCATTAAAACTGCTAGGAGCCAGTTTGGCTGTATATGGAGCCATGCTGACTGTGCTCTGAGTGAGCTCCAGTCTTGGGAATGGGGGGGCTGCATATTTGAAAGCGGAGAAGCAGATAGAAAAAAGAATGCTGTTTTCATGTGCAAGAAACAGAGGACCATATGCTAGATATTTGGAGTAGCCACAAAATTCACTGAAGTCATTAAAACCTTCCTGCCATGTCCCCTTGGAAAATAATGCTTTACTACTACCAGGTTCCTGCAGTGCAATGAATCCTGTATGGATTGCTCTAACCTTGCAGCAGAGGTGGGAAATCAAAGTAGAACAAGGCACATTGCTGCGTATAAACAATAAAACTGTAAACCACAAGTCCTCCTACAGAGCCAGTGAAAACACCTTTTTCTGTAGATGGAAGATAGGGTCAGTTAATTGGGGTCATGGTATGCAGATGCTTGAGAACAACTTGGAAACAAGAAAGTGGAGAAGAAACAAGGGGCACTGAAAGGGAGGAAAAGACAGCGTAGAGGGGACCAATTGCACTCTTTTGGTCAAATGAGAGCTAACATGAACAAACAACTTTTCTTTTGTCAAGCTCTCTTTTCCCAGTGTTTACTAAGCACTTAGCAGTTTATTGAATGGTCACTTAAAAAGGTAAAGGACAACACCCAGCAAAGGAAAAATGTCCAGTTGTTAAAGTATTAGTAAAAAATAGCTGAAACTCAGCTGTTAGAGAAACCATCGTCTTCATTACATGAATGGCATGTGGGGAGCTCCTGACTCAAATAACACAATTAAAAAAAACCCAACAACCATTCTTAAAACGTGTTAAGCTGTCCGTGGTTCACTACTAAAGAATATTTGGTTAAAAATCTACAGATAGCGTATATGTTTAACGTACAAGTGGGGCGATGTTGGGTTTTTTTCTCTCCTCAGAGACCTGAGGATGGGTACTTCCTACCTGAAAGTTGGTTTATATCTTTCCCAGCTATACAGTTGGTCCAGTAAAATATATCATGCACAAAAATCCTTGCCTCTCATAAATGCCTTAACCTTTGGACTACTCTTTGATATGAACTGTTAAACAGTATGTATTTGAAATTCAAGCTCAGTAGAGAAAGGTCATGTAGAACAGAACTTAGTGAAAAGAGACAACCAGTTGGGCTCTTCTTCAACACTGAATAACATCTGCAGCAGTCTCAGCTACACTTCTGCTTTCACTGACTTGTCCTTGACACACTGACAAAGGCTTCAACATGCAATAACCATGAGGGAAATCCTATTTTTAATGTGCAGATTCAAATACAGTGACACAGCTATGGGCTTTCTGGATTTACACCAGAAATAGATCCTCATTGATGGGGAATCTATAGGTAGTTTATGTGTCTTTCTTGAGTTTAGCTATATTTTTAATGTTCTGCAATTTCTGTTTCTGTTCTTTAACTGATTGGTGTCTCCTTTCCTGAAGGAAGCATTTCTCTCTCTAATCATAATGCAGCTCTTAAAACCCATTAAAATCAGACACACAGTGTTAAAATGTCAAGTGTGTAATTGATGTGCAAAATAAATGGACTCTGAGGGCTATGGGAAGGGTGAACAGTCAGTCTAAAGGGTACTTCACATCAATGCAGCAGAACTGTCTGTTCAAATACAATGGAGAATTATATCTGAGAACATTTTTAACTAGTCTTTGTCGTATCATCCTCTTTTCCTTCCTGACAACAGTTGCAAACAACACACAAAAATTCAACAGATGCAGTGTATTCACTTGGAGCAAATTCTGCTGCATATCTTTTGTTTCTAAAACAGATGTGAGGTGAGAGAGGCACAGGAGCAGATGTGCTGGGCAGGCAGACAGCCTGTATTATCATATGCTAATGGCAGCTGATCATGAAACTGAAGTGTTTTTCATTTATTTTCCAAGACTGTGCCTTAGAAGATTTTCAATAACCATTCTAGACAAGGGTTGGGAAAGTAGATCTAGGTGGTTATTTAAAGGTAACTTTGTAGAGAGGTGGGCCATAACTCTGTCAGAAACAGAGTAATACTGACCTTAGTCAAATGAAATTCTATCCATCAGACATGCTTAGATCTAAGCTTTCTTCTCTCTCTATTAAGTCAGTCCAATAGAGTTATTTTTCTTCACAGTGGAAATCTACTGAAAAAAAATCATGATTGCTCAGGAAGCCATAATTCTATATTTAAGTGAAATTAGAAATTAGTTTCCATACTTATGCAACCATTTCCATTAATACATATTCTGTTATTTTAAGGAGTTTGTTCCTTTTTTTACACTATGCTCAAAAAGAATTTAAAATATTCTACCATTCCAAGGGCATGAATGAATGCCTCGAAATATCAAGACAGAATACATAGCTACAGGGAGAGATCTATGGATGAATGCATGGAAGAACAGATTAATGGATATTAAGCTGGCTTTAATCAGTCTGAGAATTTTTATTTCCACTCCTACCAGCAGAATTCAAATGTCCATTTAATTGAATAAATGTTGTCACATATACTGTATATCACTACAAGCCATATACTATTTATGCAGTACCAATGCTTGCAAATTGTATGTCAATACTACATAGTCATCACCATTATAAAAATAACATGCACTTGTTTGCATGTATGCAAATCTTACAAGTCTCTTTTCCAATGTGCATAATGGCCTTTCCCCTTGAATTTTAACAAACTATAATTAGAATAATTTCCCAGTATCTTGGGGATTCCTCAGATTGCCACACGAAGATCCCAATGAAAACAGATTGCCTTGTAGTTCAGGTAATGACCTGGATATAGGAAACTCAGTGATTGGCTCTGGCGCACAAGCCATTCAGGACCTTGGGCAAGTCACTGTATGTGCCTCAATCCTACATCTGTGAAACTGGGATAAAATTAGTGCCTCTTCCCACCATCATCTGCCACGTGTATTCAGACTGTAAGCATTATGGATCTTATTATGTGTTTGTATAAATGCCAAGCAAAATTGAACCTTGATTTTGATCAGTCTCTGGGCACAAATCATGAACAATAATATTAATAATCTTCCATCTGGTATGGTCTGCTGTTTCTCATAATGGCCAAAAGTGGATAGTTCAGAGAAGAAAGAACACCTTCCTAAATAAATTAATAGGCAACAGAAGGAAATTTCTTCCTAATTATAGGTGAAAGGCCCAAACATTCCCTTTGTACCTAAATCTCCCCAAATTCATTGGAGGATTTAGGTTAAAAACAAAAACAAAAAACCTTGAGGATTATGCACTGTATGAGAAGCAGCATATGACATAACTATGAAATTACCACTTAAGGAGTGCATGGTTTCTCATTATGATGCAGTGGTTCTTATGGCTGCATAGATGAAGATGTAGACAGGTGGTTCATATGTTTTCCACCTTTCTGGCTGGTTCACAATAATGTGAGGCAGGGTAAATAGATTCTTCCCCCCCCACACACATTTTTTGCTTGTGAGTGGAATTAGATGTGGGATTTTCACTCATATTGTGACAGTCTTTTTCTTTCTCCCAGCCTCAGTCACTCAAGATGGGATATGGTTACTAGAGTTATTCCTAGGAGGTGTGAATCGGGGCAACTGCCCTGAGCCCCTCACTTTGCAGGGCCCTGCAGAGCTGGGCAGAGTGGCCATGGTGACTCTGTGCTGCCGCCGGTTTAACTTCTGGCCACTTGGCACCTCCCCACCCCCCGCGCACATGCTGAATCCACTGCCGAACCCAGCACGTCCAGCTGCTCGGCATCCCCCCCAACCACTGAATTTGCTGCCACCTTTCTTGTGTCTTGGGGCAGGGCCCTGCACAGTCTGATTTGCCCCAGGCCCTGAGCCCTTCTTGGGTCATCTCTGATAGTTACCAAAGTTAATAGCCTCCATTGGATACTGCTTCAAACAGAGAAAAGAAATTAAAACATGGAGGCTATAGCTAGAAGGTTCAATTACTTTTGTAATTAAGGCTACATGGTAGACAGATATTACAAACATGTATCTATGTCCAAGTCTATCCTGCTTTCCTTATACATGCACATAGACTCCTATTAATGTTAACAGAAATTACACTATTAGAGAGGAGAATATAATCATACTTCTTTCAAATTCCTCCTTAAAACCATTTTATACAATGATGCCTACAAGAAAAGAGGTAGAATATCTACTAGAAATACTTATTCAGTAAGAAAAAATAGGATGTTTTCTTTTTTTTCCCACCCTTTGTCCATGTCTTCTTAGACGAAAATTACTTTGGAGCAAGGGCTACATCTTTCTACATGTCTGCATAGCACCTAACACCAAGTGCTCACAACTTCACTACAAATAGCTGATTATTTTTATTAATTTATGTAGTGGCAACTAGTAGCCACAAACAAATTCAGAACCTTGCTGAGTGAGGTGCTGTATGATGGCTAGAAAACGGTATTTAGAGGTTTGCTTTTGGGAATTGGCTTGTACATAAAGTAGACATTGCATAAGAACAATGGTCAATGGTAATGGCAAGAGCTAAATGTCTTCTAAAAGCCTATTTGTGACAATGGTCCTTTAAAGGTCTGCTCTGCCTGACACAGACGAGCAGCAAGCAGACACACAGGCTGGGAAATGGAAGACATGGACCACACTGTTCCATTACAAAGATAAGGGACTCTGCAGTATTAGCTCCAGGTCACAGTGTCCAACTACATAGTGCTTGCGATTTCTGTTTTTGGTAGATGGACCAAATTAGAAGAAAGCGGTAAAAGCCCAAATTAGGATGTGTGCATGTTATGGGTTTGTGAAACAAAGGAATATGCTGACAGGATAGAACATGAACAGCATGACAGCCACGGGGAAACCAGTCAATGATACCTGGAGATGAAGAGTCATCAGAGGGAGAGAAAGAATGAAGGATTTTCAAGCACAGAGGGTTCCTGAGAGGGGAACCCAAGACCACCATGGACAGAGGGAATACCATCAGCCCATGTCACCCACCTCAATGGGAGGGAGGGAGGGGTCCTTGGCCTTCAACCTCCAGGCTGCTGATATCTGGCATTCAAGAGAGAACCTCAGGATGAAGCTTGCATACTGGCCAGATGTACTGTGACCCTGTGACAGCTCTAGAACTGGTAGCTATGAAATTGTTTGCATTACTCTTATCTGCTATCACTGTGTTTCTATAAAATTTGCCTATTATCAAATGGAGAGGTCACTGTCCATCTGAGGGTTTCGATCTGCCCAGAACAAGGTATCTGGGTCATAAATCCAGTGCCAACGTTGTACAAACACTTACAAATACCATGGTTCCTGCCCTGAACTTAACTCAACTAAGTAATAATGAATATGAGAATTATCATGTTCAAATTAGAGAAGTTACGTGTCCAATGTGCTTTAAAGTTGATTATGACAGTAGTTACTGTCTGTGAAGAAAACTGACAGGGAGATACATTTTCCTAGAGTAGGGCACACAGTGAAAATGCTGTTGCCCTTGAATTCTCATGTGCTGTATAAAACTCCTAAAATTATAAAGGACCCATAAACTACTATGTTCTTGACAGCTCTAAAAAAAAAAAAAAAAAATCGAGCCAAACATCACTTTGGCCTCAGAGTGATAAGCAATGCTTCATTCTTCTGCCGCAGAAATCTGCTGCAAAAAAAATACAAACACCATATAAAATAAAAAGCTATTTCAATTCCCAACTGGAAAAACATACATTTATCAGAAAACAACTGCTTTCCGATTGAGTTACATTTCTATTCAATGCACACAGCTGTGAACTTGAGATGATACACAAAACAACCTTTTCTATTCAGCCCTAACTAGAGATGCTGCCTTTATGCAACTTCAAGATGTCTTATGAATGGACTTTTCAAAAGCCTTCATCCTTTATTATACAGGAATGGGCCTAAGATGCTGTTTAGTGCTATACTGTTGGAATGTTTTCATTTTTAAAAAATATTTTGAAAGAATCAATACAATTGTTGCAATCAGAGCTATTTAGAGCGTATCACAACTATATTTGTCTTTTATTATGCTAGATCATACAAGAAACTAAATTAAATTAGGTCCTGATAGATGCATACATAGATAGTAATTATAAGGAATTTTTAATTTTTAAATAAAAAGATCAACATTTTATTTCCCCCTTTACAGCTTGGTCTCACTGTCACGTAGCATTTGTTTCATTACTTTTTATCTTTTCCACTGATGTGAAAAAGTGAAGCTTTTATGGTTGGGTTGTAGCGTTATGGGACTACTTTGGAGTCAAAACACTATGAGTTCTGAAAAACAAAGTGCTAATGATCAAATACTTATTTCCATGTTGGTGTTGACCCTGCAAGCAGTTCCTGACATAAATAATTTTCCAAAGGTGAGGAGGTTCATTGGCCCTACACCAGTCTTTGATGGTATGCATGTGAGTGTTTACAGGTGTGGACCTTTACCGCTTCATGATTTGGTTTTTCAGTAAGCACCTTTTGAAAGTTGTGATTCCTTTTCTTGAACACACATTTCTATGGTGGCTTTGAATATTAAAATATTTTCCCTATTTTGGTAGATTCCTGCACTTCCCTAATGCCCCAGATTTTCACAGACCTCTGGGTACCTGTTAATTCAATTCATAATGGTCAATTATAAATTGACTTAAACATCGCATGTTTCATAGGCTAAAATCTGCAGTCCTGCTCCAAACTGAGGTACAAATCATCAGTCTGAGCTGCCCAGAAGGATTCATTTCCTCTATATAGGGTTCTACCAAGTTCAATGTAGAGTAAGTGTTGTTGCAGTTATGATGGTCAAGGACAGGTAGAAGAGGCAAACGTCTTTTTATTAGCCTGAAAAGCTCTCCCAGTTCTACAGTTGATCCATTAAAACGTGTCACACATAAAAAAAAACCCTCTTATCTATCACTGAGTTCAAAAGTACTCTGCTTAGGTGTGAGATTTGGCCCATAATTGAGTCCTTGCTGTAGCATCCAAGCCAGACAAAGCAGCATCTAAGCAATCAGTGCTACTACAGTACAATGCCTTTGAACCTTAACTCATGTTCCTCAAGCTCATTAATTGATTCAAACAATTGGAAAGTACATTCACATTTGCAAATTCAACTTTCTATTGAGAGAATCATTAGCCTTTTGTAAAACTATATGTTAGGAAAAGGAACTTGTACTTCTCTTCAATAGGCCTTTTCTATTAGATAGTCATTGATTTTTATCCTCAGCTTCTAACACAACTTCAAATTAACATGGTTTTGCTAGTTATTTTCTTGTTGGTTTTACAAAGGCATCATCACAGCTTTTAAATGAAAGTGTTTTTTGTTTTTAATTAACTTATACTTTCTTTGCAGTAGCTGAATGAAAAGCATTGTGCATTCAACCTAAACAACAGAACCCACTTGTGGGAGCTCTCCCTCTTTAAACTTCTTGGGACAAAACAGAGGTGGTTTTTTTTAAAGGCCACAGGTTCAAAATGGTGCCTCTTTAAAAGTGAAACAGTTGTATATGAAGCAATTTCCACTATGGATGGATAGAGGATTAGATTATCTTTATTATAAACCAGCATAACTCCACTGACTGTAACAGAGCTGCATTAGCTCAGGACCTGGCATAACCTACCACAGGGTACCCTCTTGCAATATGAAGTAGCCTCTTGCAATTTTTCTTTTTCTGGTTTTTCTTTTTAAATCCTTTCTACTTTTAAGATCTTTTGAAAGTTGCAAGAGAGGGTTTGTGTGTCAGGAAGGTAAGATACCATATAGAAAAATTTAAAACATTTATTCCTTTAAGTTTTGATGTGACTGTCAGCACTGAAATATGACACACTTGTCAATACACAGGACAAGTTAATTGCTGCGGGGCACCTTAAAGCTTAGCCTTGAGCAAACGGGCTCTGTACAGCACCCGAGTCTGGGAGCAGCTATGGGAAGCACTGTGGCTGAGGCACAATTCCTTCCCTCTTCCTTCCTTTTTCTGAGAGGCAGTAATCAGACTATACTAATAATTGATTACAACACCCACCAGTTCATCTCTTCTGGCTAGAGCATAGATGGGGTACAGCGGTCAAAGTCTGGCCAGTCCTACTCATTCCTCACCTGTTTGTTATTAGAGTTAGGGTGGGTGGTATGGGCGTGCACATGCCAATAGCTCATTGTATCCATACGTACTAATAGCTTATTTGCAAGAAACTGCATCTCTGACAGGTAAGGAATAAG
This sequence comes from Caiman crocodilus, assembly GCA_030014935.1. Taxonomy (NCBI): domain Eukaryota; kingdom Metazoa; phylum Chordata; order Crocodylia; family Alligatoridae; genus Caiman; species Caiman crocodilus. The sequence continues at coordinate 17,468,703 of JAGPOW010001167.1, read as the reverse complement.
CAAGTGAAACCTCCTCACCCATCTTCTTGCTAGCTCCTTTGTTATAAACAGAACAGACCAGGGACTGATTCGTACTTTCCACTGAAAACAATTAGTATTTCCACTTCAGTCCCCTACCGACTCAATAGTGGAGTAGGCATGAGAACACAGGACTTCTGCAATGTGCACAGTGCTCACACTTGCAAAGCCAAACATTTCTCGCTTCTTTACAGGTGATTTTAATACTGTGCCTGGAGGCTAATAGTAAGAACATCTCATGCAGTGTTATATAAATATGTATATTGAGCAGAAATATGTATTCAAAACAGAAATACTGTAGTGAAGGAAATCAAATTTGATTGTCTGTCAACACAGATGAGTGTCTTTAGAATGCAGATCAAGTATATTAATGAAATGTGACAAGATTTCTACAATGTAAAGCATCCAAAACTTTTCAACATTCAGTGAAACCTGTATTTATTTAGGTTACTTATATGGTCCCTAATAGTCTAGTATCTGGGCACTTCAGGTCTTTAATATCTTGATGTGCATGTGAGGCAATGCTATTCTCTCCATTTTTTACAGATGCTAAAGTTACAGCAATCCCTTGCAATCAAAGATGATTGTCTTCTGCAAACATCTTATCTGTGGGTCCGAAGAAGGCTGAGGCCAATCTGGGATCGACAAACTCTGCTGCAATGTGGGTACGTTTCCATGCAGAGTGAGTGGCTCCAAATTCTTGATTTGGTCCATGACACGCTGTTTCTGCAGCTACCGCTTTGTTGGACAACACTGTTGTTGTCATAAGATGTTGGATTTCTTTCTCAACGTTAGCCTTCTGTGAGAGATGGCATCCAAGATAAAGGAGATACTCAAAATTCTCTAGAATCTCACTGTAAATCTGAATTACCAGAGCTGGGGATTGCTCATTAAGAGCTTGTGGATGGAAGATCTTAATCTTCTGAATATTAATCATCAATCCCATTTTCTCGTATGCCTCAGTAAAGACATCAACGATTGCCTGAAGGTCTGCTTCTGAGAGAGCACATACTACAGCACATAAGCATACTCGACCTGGATAACTGAGGTCAGGGTAGTCTCAGTTTTGTCTCAAAGTCAGCTGAGATTAAACATCTTGCCACCCATTTGGTAGTTGAGCTCCACTCCAACTGGAAGCTTGTTGGTGGTCAGATCTAGCATCAGGGTAAGGAATATCGAGAAGAATATTGGAATGATAATCCAGCCTTACTTAATTTCTGTCTTAACCTCAAAGGGATCTGTGAAAAATCTATTACTGAGAACCGCAACTCGCATATTGACACAGAGCAGGCAAAGAATAGTGACAAATTTTGGTGGGCATCCGTAAATCAGAAGGATCCTCCATAATGCTTCTCAGTTGACAGAGTTGGAGGCTGGATAACCACATCCATCCATTCTATGCCAACCTTGACTAAGTTCTTTCTGATGCTCCAGAGGGAGGGAGACTTATCCTTCTCAGTAATTTCAATACCAGAGTCAGCAGGGAAGTAAACATCTGGAATGGAACCATCAGCAAGGAAGGAGCAGCAAAGTCAACTCCAGTGGTGGGATTCTTTTGATCAAATACATGAAACATGGACTCATCATTACCAACACCCTGTTCCACTAGACAAAACAGGCACAAAACATCATGGCAATAGCTGCAATCTAAGTATTTTCACCTGATCGACTACATCATTGTTCATGCTTGGAATCACAAAGATGTCCACATCAACCAGATTATGCTAGGATCTGACAACTGCTGGACCTATCACCAACTCATCCTCTTGGTTATGTCACTCAAACTTATTCCCAAAAGACAGCTGCAGCAGAAGCAATGCTAATGGAAGATAGAGGTCAAAGGACCCAAGGACCCAAGCAAGTGAGACCACTTCCACAAGTGCCTTAATAAAAAACTGGCAAATTCCAATCAACAAAAATGGGAGTATGCCAGCAGCACCTGGAGTGCTTTCAAGTACATCATCATCAGTACCTGCCACGAAGCACTAGGATTTTGTACCAGGAAACATCAAGACTGGTTTGATGAGAATGGCCAGAAGATCCAAGGGTTGATCAACAGCAAGAACAAGGCCATTTGTGCTTTGCAGAATTACATCAACTCCCAGCAAAAGAAACGGAATCTCCAACAAGCTGAAGTGGAGATCCAGAGGGGAACCCATGATATGAAGAACAGATGGTGGAAAGACAAGACAAAGGAGATTTAACATGTTGCTGACATCCACAATATGCAGTTTTTTCAATGCCACTAAAGCCATCAACAGTCTGAGGACTCAGGAACCAACCCCATTGAGAGCTAAGGATGGAGAAGACCTAATTAAGGACAGTGGATCCATCAATGCCCAATAGAAAAAGCATTTTGAAGACCATCTCAATTGAGATGAGAGTCAACTGCACCCCACACCACCCAGTCAGAGATGATCTCAGAGTCCCTCCAATGCTTGACATGGTGAGGAAAGCCATCAAGTAGATGAAGAAAGACAAGGCATCTGGAGCTGATGGAATCCCTGCCAAAATCTTCAAGCGTGGGGGAGGAGCTCAAATCACAGATCCAATATTAATGATAATAATAAGCCTTACAGATACAAAACAGAGGCAAACTGAGACAGTGGCCTGTCCAATACCTCAAAGAAAATGTACAATAAATTTGAAAGCTGACGTTTTCCAAGTCTTTGATTAACAACTTAAGCTGTGGACTATGTTTTTCCCCAGGTATACAAAGCCACTCTCAGTCACTCACCTCCACTTTTAATAGAATCATGCAGGGAAGGGCAAATGTGAGCACATGGAGCACAAAGGGCAAGATATTGCTTCTTCAGGTGATTTTAATCTGCATCTCAATTTATGACCAATAAACATACTCAGGTTCAAAAGCAGCAGTATGATTCCTACTCTTAACAATAACGGGCTGAATTGTGGAATTGGGGGTGGGGAGGGTTTCTCTGACTAATTTTAGGGACTTAATGGAGTTACGTGTGTCCCCAGGCAATTCCATTCTACCACAGAGTCCACACAGTCACAGTGCAGCTTTCTGAGCACTCTTGTGTAGTTATATAAGTGCAAACAGAATCTAAAACTCTATGTAAGGATCAAAAATTTATCTTGGGTAGCTACGTAAGTGCCACTTAGGCAGGTACAGATGAAATGGGGATTTGACCCACTGTCTCTATGTAGTTCACAGAACTAAAAAAAGAGAATCTGCCATATTTCATCCTTAGGGTTGGCACCTAATACCTGGTTCAGACTAGAGAGATGAAGGGTCCCATTTCAATGCTCAATAGTGTAAAGACAGTAGGGGAGGTCCCAGAATAACAAATCCCACCGTCTCCCACTCCCCCAACCAGCATGAGTGAATGGTTGATCAACAGATCACAAATTCAATAAAGCCATTCATTACACGAGAAAGTTAGATAGCTCAGAACTCCTCATAACTGAATGTGGCAGGAGTCCAGATCTAAAAACATCAGGGCTATTAAAAGAGTTGCTGTCTCCTAAATGTGTTGCAGAGTTACAACTGTATCTCTTCATGATTCATTATGTAGATCAATACTTACCTACTCTGACTTGTCAACAGCCATATCTTGTTTGTACAAGCTTTTATGTACTGGAATTGCCAGGCTTTAGGAATTTTTTTTTTTAAAGAAAAAGCCTTTTAGAACTCATTTGAGCTTACAAGCTACTCTGGGATGTGAATAACTTTCTTCCTTTCACTTAGTATGGACAAAAAATCCATCATGGACCTGGGAAGGCCTTCCGAATGCAATGGCTGTGGAGCCTAGCATGTTCCTGACAACATTTTCAGTTTCAATGAATCAGCAAGTTTTGCAGAAAGCTATCATGCAGAAATAATTAAGAAGAGCCTGTGGGAGAGAGGAAACACTGGATATCTCTGACCCTCCTCCCTCACTTGCAACAGACTGGAGGCTAAGAAATGTAATATGCTGTTCTGCCCTATTTGCAGCAATCAGATTCTGAAGCGAGTGGAGCAGAATGTTGTCTCCCTGTCAGCAGCTGGGGCAGTGCATTTAAACTTTGTAACACGCCTGCTAGCAGAGACTGATACAAACAGGGCATGTCTATACATTCATTAATGTACCCTAATTATGGCACATTAAGTTTAGTACCTGTAATAATAGGCTCTAGGGCTGTGCGAAACAGCACCGTTCCGTTTCGCCTTGAGTTTCAACGGTTTTCCATTTTGAATTTCATTTTGATTCAAAACAGAAAGGCTGTTTTGACATTTTGCTGGGGATGGGGAAGCAGCCCACTGGGGGATGGGGAGGCAGCCCAGTGCTAGATCACGCCAGGGTCAGGGACTCAGTGCAGCTGGGCTGCCTCCCCATCCCCTGTGCTAGATTGCACTGGGGTCAGGGAGTCAGCCAAGCTAGATGGTGCTTGGGGTGGGAAGTCAGCCCAGCTGGGCTGAATTCATTTCCCCAGCACTATGGTCGAAATGTTTTGACTTTTGAAACGTTTCAACTAGCCTCGTTTTGTTTCCAGGCTATTTCACAACCCTTTGTTTCATTTCAATTTTCCTGTTTCGAAACTCGAAATGAGTTGAAACAGTGTCAAAATGAAACAGTCGGTGAAATTTCACACAGCCCTAACAGGTACTAACTTAATGTGCTGTTATCAGTGCTACTGCACAGTAGTATGTGCGCATGTCTTTTAGGTGATGTTAACGCACGGTAGACTAATTCTACTGTGCATCAGCATGGCTTTCTCCGTGATGTGCTAATGCGCAGGAAAATTTGTCTACTGCACTTCTAGTGTCTCATGTAGATATGCTCCAAAATAGGGTATTAGATAGAAACAAAACCATTCAGCTGAAGGGGGAAATCAGGGCTTCTCATCAGAACTAGAACTGAAGTGCTCTTTGAGTTAGCATTTACTCCACAATTCTCTCAGAGAACCAATTTCTTTTTTCATTTGCTGAATTAACTTGCTTGATAACTTGAAACAACAAGTTTGGTGTCTGTAATGCTTGGTTTTAATGTGCAGTTTAACTGATGTGTTTAGTGATCATCTGAACACGTCACCCTGCAGTTGTCAAGTGCCTTAAACTTTTTATAGTTTGATTCATATAACCTGAAGCTCCCCTCCCTCTTAACAACCACCCAAGCAATTCCAAACTTAATTAAGTGATTCCCAGGCTGCTGAAAATGCAACAAGAAATGGCAAAAGATGAAAAATTATGACAGCAAATGAATGATGGATTACAGGTATGTGAGAGTGTGCATAAGAGAATGTATTGTAGGAAGGTGTATACACGCATGTGTTGTGGGGGGTGGGCGTGCGCGCACACATATGCACAAGACAGTTTTTTGGGATATTTTCTTCTCTACTGGCTCAGCCAATAACTTGTGCCTTTCAGTAATGCTTAAAGGCCTCAAGCAAGACTGGGGCCAAAGAGAGATAAGAACCATATTAGCACTTAGTGAGAGAAATTTCTGCTTCAAAGAACTTAACGTCTAAATACACGTCAGACAAAGGTACCATTTAAATAGATAGGGCAAAATCAGGAGATTGGTTCTACTTGCCCTGCTTATTTATACACTTCTTGTCTATTATGCTGCATTGCATCTGTAGCTGATCTCCAGGCAGACTGATGTAGGGCAGTTGAGAGTGTTGTGGAACTTATTCAAAACAATGGATCATCATGCTAAAATATTAGGTGGTCCTTGAAAATGGGCTCAGCTCGAAAGGGGCATGAATTATGAGTCTTAGCTTAGTTACAAAGCCAGAGGAGAAGCACGTTCTGGATGGTTTAGGTTTTAAAAAACAAGTTTAACAAAACCTTGTTTTCAATTTCTCTACTGTTAGGAGTTTCCAAGATATGTTTTAACTTCTATGCAAGTTTGAGAACTGACAAGGGAGGGCTGGCTTATTTAATCTTTTCTAGCATCAGACATTAGTCCAGGTTTCATACAGTTAAGGCACGTGAAAATCCAGTCTGAATTATTGAAACGCCAGCAGCTGGTTTAAAAATCAGTGGCTAACTGTGAAATAAGGATATGCTGACAATACAGTCGGAGACATGTCCTAGTGAGCTTTGAACTCAGTAGCTTGGGGACTGCTAGGAGAGCAACCATAGTAGTATGCAGGTGAATGTGGGCTGCAAAACCAAAGTTAGAAGTCAAGTAAATATTCAGTCAGCACACACTAGGCTTGTCTATACTTGCTATTAAGGCAAAGCAATAAACTCTGGGGCATATCACACCAGAGTTCATTGCTCCTGGGCACCACATTCACACAGGCATCTGGGACTGCAGCACCTTGAGCCAAGTTGGAGCAGCTCAGGGTGGCAGGGGGTCTGAGGAGTCAGCCTGCCAGCCCAGGGCTGCTCCAACCCAGCTCAACATACTGTGGAGGGGCTGGCTCAGACAAGAGGGTGCTGCAGTGTGGAGCTAGCCGGCAGGGAGCCCCCACCCTGAAACACCCTCATGCCCCAGCCAGCCCTGTCAGCATGTACACGTGCACTGCTTCAGAGTAAAAAATGCCACAGCAGGATAGTACTTTTATTGTCAAGTACTACCCTCCTACAGAGTTAATTAGTTTCCTGAGGCTTAATAGGGCCACATGTATAGATACGAGATGTAAACTGCAGAGCTAATTAGTCCACTCCACAGTAAATGTCTCATGCAGATGTGCCCACTGAGTCCTATGCTTCCCCATCTACAGCACTACTGGCACCTAAAATTAGCTTGAGCACATAAGCAGCTATCACCACACACAGGGACAGTGGGCCATATTCATTCCTAGCAACATGCAATGTAGAGATGGGGAGTGAGCAGGACTGTCTTTACACGTGCTCCAGGGTGAGGAGTGAGCGTGCTTTAATTAGAGCAGCTCTCAGGAGCCACTCGAATTAAAGTGCCCACAACATCCTATGTATTCAACATCCTGTGCTTCAAACTGGCAGTGAGGGCGTTTTAACTAAAGCTCATTCAAAAAGCTTTAGTTAAAGTGTCCCCAACATCATTTTGAAGTACCGGGACACTGCATACATGAAATGCTGAGGCTGTTGGAGCATGCTAATTAGCATACCCTAGCAGATTCAATATATCAAGTCTGCTCCGACATGTGCTAATTAGCAGGCGTAGGACACACATGTAGGTGCCCAACATGCCTTGGGAACCAGTAACAAAAGTGCACAACAAAGCCCTTGTCTGAAATCCTGATAAAAAGCAAATGCTTAAGAAGCAGCCTGAAAAAAATATAGGGGGCAATGTTCTCATGGGAGAATGAAAAATACTGGATTAACATCAGGTCTCTTAAAGAAGGTCACTGGGAATTGGGGGACTCCCCTCCCCACCCTGTCAGTAAAAGTGTGAGTGTGTCTACATTTAAGGTCCGTGTATGAGAAGAAACTCTTCCCTATGTAAGCAGAATAATGCTTTTTGATGACCAAAAGGAGACTTCTGCCTCCACCTTGAAGCTAGCTAACGGCATATGTACACATTAGGCCTGTGAGAAGCAGCAAGTATTCAATTCAGACTCAGCTGATTGAGAGGGACAGCGATTCGATTCAGTGAGTCGAATCACTGTCCCAATTTGATTCAACCAATTCAGATCCAAAGATTTGGCACCGATTCAGAGATTTGGCCATAGACTAAATAGGCAGCTGTCCTCAACCACACTGAACATGTCTGCCTCCAGCTGGTAAGTCTGTTGTGGTGGGTGGAGGGGGGAGGGAAAAGGTGTCAGAGGGGGGCAGATCAATGTCCGCACATTGAAGGAGGGATAGGTCTGGGGCTGGGACAAGCTGCCCAGCCAGGACTGGGGGGCACAGGACTTGGGGAGTAGGGCTCCCACCACTGCATGGCACCGGTCCAGGAGGGCATGGGAGTGGGCATATGCCCCTAGATCTGTGTGGGGCAAGCTAGGCCGGGCTGCACTCCAGATGGGTGGCAGAAGGCCCTAGGAGTGGGGGCTCTGGCCTGCCAGCAGTTGTCCAGCTGGGACCAGTGGGCCCAGGATGTGGGCACGGCAGAGCTGGGAGTTGGGGACTATGCCTTGCTGCCACTTGGCCAGCTGGGGCCAGGGGAGGGGGTGTGATGCTTGCTCCAGATGGAAGGCGCTGGAAGCAGGAGCTATGCCCTCCCACTGCTTGCGCAGCTGGGGTGGGGAAGCATAAGACGGTGCCACTAAACTTCCTCAGAAAAGCAGCACACAGAGGTGGAAGCCACTCCAGGACAAGCTGCGGCTTCACTCCAGCTGAGTGAGCAGCAGCAGGGCATGGAGGCAGGCGTATACACCTGGACTGGGGTCAGGCTGGCAGCTGGGGAATTTTAGGGTGGCTGCAGCCTGCCCATAGGCCCTGCTCCACCAACCTCTGCGGGGTAGAGGGAGCCAGGGCTGTGCTCCAGGCTGTGGCTGGGGCTAGACACCTGGAGTGTAGCCCTGGCACCACCTGCCCCACAGAGCACAGCCCAGCAGTGGGCAGCTGGTGCTAGCCTCCTGGGGCACAACATGGCTCAGCCCACCCTGTGCAGATCCAGGGACACTGTCGTCATTTGCCACCCCACTGCCAGCACTGCTGGCAGTGTCTGCAGGCAGCCTGCAATTCCCACTGGCCGCCGCCACTGCTGCCTGCGATGGCTGCAGGTGGTCGCCAACCCTTGGTCAGTGCTCACCACTGCCCCCACCACTTCTGACAGCACCAGCAGCATCTGCAGGAGCTCCCCTGCTTACTGCCAGCACATTCCCGCTGCCACCATGCCCCCCCAGCCACTGGGGGCACACACCGTCCATGCTGCTGATTTGGGCCAAATCTCCTTCAAATCAAATCGGCTACTGAAGCTTCGCACAGCCCTAGTACACAAGCCTTTGCTTCATGCTATGGACCGTTTGGCAACTGGTGCCTATTCTTGGGGCATTTCATCCTTGCCAGCTCACCATCTGTAACAAAGCCACTCATAGCTGTCAGAGCTGCGCAAATGTGAATGCAATACCCTGTGGCAGGTGTCATCTGCCAGCAGAAGTTCTGATGACCGAAGCAGTCCCATGTAGACAAAATTACACTGGAATTATAAAACAATTGAAGACAACAGACATTAGGAGCAGAGCAGCAACTGCAGGTAATAGCTAATCCAGAAGGAACAGCACCCACTTCATTGACCATATAAAATCTATAACTGCTGATGATTCTAGCAACAGCTGACATGGTAGGGGCACAAATCTGCACTGCCATCCTGCTAACACCTGACTCATGAAGCAACAGAGAGATGTATGTGCTTTACCACATTATACCAGGTTTGTGTATATAGCTGGTAAATGTTATGGCTCTTGGTTATGTGGTCCATGGCACTGGGGGATCATATCTGTGCTGCTATTTGCTTTGGCAGGACTTCCAATCTGACCTTTCCAAGGCTTGTGTGGGTAGTCCATTTCTTCAACTTGCTGCTCCTATTCAGGATGTTCCCTGGCATGCATAACCCCTAACTGCAGCCCCAGAGTGATGTTTATGGTTTTGCATAATGTGCTTAATATGACTTGCTAGGCACATCTGCTCCCCTCTAGGTTATGTGCTTGGGATGCGTGTGTATGATTCGGCTGATGTTCATGTTTGCTCATTGCATTCTTTGATAACCAAGCTGCCTCTCTCATGGTCCTTCCATCATTTCTTCCTGTGTTATTTCTGTTTCTAATGCCTTGTCTCCACTAAACTTCTTCCCAACCCCAGAAATTTCCTACTGGTGCCATCACAGCTCCACTGCTGGAAGCAAAAGCAGGAGCACTAGAAGAGACCTGACACGGGACTGATAATCACTGGCATTTTTACCAGCATATTAAATTTGACCTGTTTTAAGATGAGGTAGACAACACAGTAAACAAATTATCTGCAGATACAGGAGCCATGTTATATTAGGACTCACACTTTGCTTCTCAGTGAACGTTAACATTTATTTTTATCCGCGTTATAGAAGTGACTAGGAACTCTACGGGGATATGAGCCCCTTTGTGTTGCGTGCTGCACATGCTCCCTTATCCCCAAATATAACAGATACGTATAGTAGAATTGAAGCACTGCCTTAAGTTTGTAGATGGAGAACTGAGTTAGCTACAGTTATCTCACTTAAATGAAACATGCTGCTGGTGAGCTACAGGCCACCAGATGGGTTCCTACCGCTATGGACTGAATTTGAAATTACAAAGCACAGGCAAAAAAACTACAGTTTCATTTTTGAAGACTATACTAGGTCTCTGTGAGGGAAACTGATTTTTCATATAATAGCTGACGCTACATTTCTTCCAAAATACATTTTTTTTTTAGATGGGAGTTAAGTTAGGAACTTGTACCAAGTAAAGATATCCAAGTACATCAGGATGCCCTATGTTGCAAGAAAAAAATATTTCTAGTTATCACTTGTATCTCAAAATATTTTTAGTTATTTTCTGCATCTCAGAACACTTGTTATGCTGCTACCTCTGACAGCAGCATATTGTGTTACTGTCACTTCAGACAAAACATGCAAATATCTCAAAATTGATTATTTAAAGCCAAGTGCCAGGATCTTTACAAATCTGATTGTGTGCTGATGTGTCATGTGTAACTTTGTATTGTTCTTCCTATTGGAATCTGTAAGGACATTAATAGACACTTAGAATGAGATTCAAATTGCCATCAAATATCACAAATGAGATTGCCAATGCAATCAATAATCCCTGTTCTAGACTCTGACAGCAGTGCACACCTGCTGGTCTGCTTTCCCAAAGTATTTCACCTATTAGGGTTTTTTCTGTAACAGGGCAAACAGGCAGCTCAAGCACTCTACATTGAACGCTGACAGACAAAGCTCTGTAATTCTGATGTGTAATCAAAGTCCAGTTTCAGTCCACGCTATTCCTCCCATAAACAACTTTTCCTCCTGCCAATCCAATGTTCAGCTTATAGCAGTGCTGACTAAACTGTTATTCATACTCAAGTTAGCCCAAATACATGGTGGTTATATGAACTGCATATATTGAGATAGACCATGGTAGTAGAATCTATGTGTCAGTGCCCACAGGTAAAAGGCTAGATGCCGGTAGAGAAAGCAGAATTTCCATCCTGCAGGCAATTTCTAATGTCTAAATCTTTCTTTGGTTCTGAACTGGAACAAAGCTTTGGGAATGAAGAATTTGGTGTGAAATGGAAATTAAAATAAAAAAATATGTGACTGAACTAAAATAGACGTGAACATGGAGGGCCAGCCAGCTGGCTCTCACGTTCCTGGCTGCCTTCCCAATCAGGCAGCCCAGAATGCCAGCCAGCATGGGGTCCCAGAGAACGAGGCCTCCCAGCAGTAGCCAGCCTGCTGCATTTCTCTTCAAAGTTTTAACAGAATCTACCTTCTCCCCAAGATTGTTTCAGCTGATGGAGATAGGTTTCTGTTGGAAAAAACTATTCCACTTGAAAATCTGCAACCAGCTCTCAAGCCTACATAGACCTATATGTTATATAGCCTCCTTGCTGCTATGACTTTCATAAAGGGGCATATGGAGCCTGTCCTATTTGATTCCTTTCTCATCATTCTTTGCAATGCAGTCTCACAGTGCTGAATGAAACTGCTACTGCATTCTCCACTCCCTCAAACTGGTCTAATTTCCAAAAGTCCATTTAAATGAGTGGAGCTGGAGTTAGTGACATGAGAGCAGAGACCTCTGCCTTTGTATCTAATTCTATATGCTGCATGTTTACTTTTAGCTTTCTCTAGTTTTTTTGCTTTCAATTCTTATTTGGCACATTGAAGACAGCTCACTAATGGCCCATTATGAAAGCAAAAATGTGTTTAGTGATAGATTGTATTTATTTTGGGTGCACATTCAGAGCACTGAAAGGCATAATATGGTTATAGTCCATGTATCTTAATGGAACAGAGGCAGATAGCTTATATTGTGCTTGCATTTCGATTTATATCTTTTTCCGGCTTTGTTTGTACACAAGCATTCAGAAAAATTGAACAGAGATATGTTGTATATAAACACAAGGGAAGAAACACAGTCAACACAACCACTCCTAGCAATAAAAGCCACAGGCAGTAAAAATACAGATAAGTACATGCGACAGGACATATATTATTTTAAAAGTAACAAGGTAATGAGTTGTATAGGACATCATGTCTCATTTAATCCCTACGCCTGAAGTAATATCAATTCCATAGGTGCTGATAATGAGGCTCTTTCTTTTTCAGAAATAAAGTACCAGTCATCATGGTATCTGAGCACTTCGAGCCCAAGAGCTATGGATCAGGACTTTGACTAAACTGATGTCACAGATAGGAAACCAGATTTTTAAAATGCAGCAATTAGCAACAGCACCCCATGCCTTCCACATGTAGAGAAGTGACATTCTTGTCCATCTGGCAGCCCTCCACATCACTAGATTTACAAGCTCTTTGGCCTCAAAATCAACATTGTCTGGACACCTCATTTACAGAACCTGTATTACAGGACTAGAACAGAGAGGCTTAAACGAGAGCCACAATCAGTGAGATTTCAGTGTCTGTAATACACCAACTGAGCTGGTCAGTATTGCTGCCTAAACTGGGCACGTAATTCACAGGAAATGTTTTCTCCTATTACCAGCTCTACCAGAATCACCAGAATTCGATATAACATTACTTTTATAGCTCTTTTAGACCACTGTGGAGAATTTAATAGAAAAAGTATTGGCTGAGCTTACAAAGCCTCACGCTTCACTTGATGCTATTTGTCTGCTTAGACATTTGGAGGTGATATGCTAACTTCTGCATGCTGTATAACCCTGCCTATGCGAGTGAACCTAAACAACCACTGTGCTCAGAATGAACCCTCTGACGGAAAAATGATAAAGGACAGAAACACCCAATTGCCAGTGGAGGAACACTTCACAGAATACCGGTTCCATCTGTGACATCACCGTCTTTGTCCTCAAAGGAAACTAACCCCATACTTTTAGGAGATGTAAGTTTATTTAAATAAATAAATAAATAATTTATTTAAATATATTCTATTTTTTTTTAATTGTAAGTTTATTGGACAGTAAAAGCCACGACCGCACTTTATCATGCATCAGCAGATGCATGACAAATAGAACCAGGGAGGTGATACTTCCCTTCTATGCAGCATTGGTCAGACCGCAGTTGAAGTACTGCATCCAGTTTTGGGTGCCGTACTTCAAGAAGGATGTTGATAGACTCGAGAGGGTCCAGAGGAGGGCTACTCATATGGTTTGGGGCTTACAGGACAAGCCCTATGAGGAAAGACTGAGGGATCTGGACCTCTTCAGCCCCTGCAAGAGAAGGCTGAGAGAGAGGTGATCTTGTGGCTGCCTACAAATTCACTAGGGGGATGCAGCAAGGGATCGGACATCCTCTGTTCACCAGCGCACCTCTTAGGGTAACAAGGAACAATGATCACAAACTGACAGAGAGCAGATTTAGGCTAGACATGAGGAAAAGCTTCTTCATGGTAAGGGTGGCCAAAATTTGGAATGAGCTTCCAAGAGAGGGGCTGCTCTCCCCTACCTTGGGGGGTCTATAAGAGAAGGATGGAGAGGCATCTGGCTGCCATCTAGCACTCTTTTCTGCCTAGGCAGGGGGTCGGACTAGATGATCTGATGAGATCCCTTCTGACCCTAGCATCTATGAACCTATGAATCTATGACTAAACACAAGCAACAGTTTTATGACTCCATACAATTTACCTCCTCCCTCAGTGAATTCCACAGGTAATAGGGTGTGTGCGTAGATGAAATGGGGACCCTAAATTGAAGCAGTGGGTTTAAAAAAAAACACACTTCAATTTAGGGCTGATTTAAACCTCCATGTCATGCACACACCTTACCTGCCTCTGGTGAGGAGGGCGAGCTGCCGGTGAGCGGAGTGGTCCCTGGGCTGCTGGGGGGTGGGGAGGGCTTGATGCTTCCCTCCACAGGAGAGGCAGCCCCCCCAGCCAGCACCCACCTGCAGGCACCGAGCCTGGGTGCTCCTGGGCGGCACTGCAGCTGCCAAGGAAAGCATGGGCCCCCACACAGCTCAGGCAGGCAGGCAGGAAGGCTCTAGGAGGGGTGGCTAAAAGATCAGGCTCTCTGCTTTTCTTGGGTGGAGCCTGCTTTCCCAGGCTGCCTGCAGGGCTTCCTGCAGAGCCGCGGAGCTGCATGGAGCTCAGTGCTTCACTCCACAGCTGTACAGACAGCAAACTAAAACTCCCTGAAGGAGTTACAAGTGCCCCAAGTCATTACACTGCTGAATTTCCTACAGCAGCTGGAATTATTACACAATACACCACTAAGGCATGGAAACACTGACACCATTAAAGCAGTGCAAGAGCATTTAGCCCACTTTAAAGTGTCATGCACACATGCACATGTGCCTCTCATTTCATCTACACATGGACATAATGACTCTCTTCCCTTACACTTTCACATAATTAAATATATCTATTTCCACTATCCTTTGCTTGGCACATAGCTACTTTTAATACTTTATTTTTTTTCAAAGGTGTACAGCCCTCTTCCCCTTCTTTAAATGGCTGTTCTCATTCACATAACGGAATTAAACCAAAGTCATTGCTTTACCTTCAACTTGGCTACAACCAAAAACCCAACATTGCTTTATCTTGTATTTAGCTTAAGCTGTATCTGCTTCTTTCCAGACAGAAACCTGAGGAAGGACTTTTAACTAAAAAGCTTCTTTAGGATCTTTCCCATGAACATAGATGGTAAGTTGAAGCAAACCAAACAAACCTTGGTTCTTGAATAGCATTATACTTTTATTGAAGTTGTATTCATATTAACAATGTTTTCCAATTGAAATTCCTAACAGAAGGTTAGGTTTTTTAGCTTTATCCTCAGGGACCATGCAGGTCATATGCAAGAAACATATGCAGTTGTGTGTCAGAAGTATAACCACAACTACTCTTCTTGTAAGTGCAGCGGTGGCAACTTGAACTACAAAAATGGAACCACACTCTAGGTAGCTCATTCATGAAGATATTTGACTTATTTTTACACACAACTACTAAACACCAGATTTCACTATAACTCCATTGTTCTTTACAATAATCCCTTTAATCGAGTGTCCTGATTAGCTTCAATGGTACAACACAGGAATGTGATGTGTAAATAAGGATTTCCAATCTGGACCTGTAGTGTAGATGCATCTGTAGTAACTGTACATGCAAAATAAGGTCACCAAGCAGACTCTTGAAAAGCTGCTTCCTCCTGCCTCTTTAGTTGAGAATCAACAGATAGATTGACACACAAAATGCTCCTTTTTATCTGAATGGTCAGCAAACTGAAAAGTGACACTATGCCAATTTTTGCTGGACTACTAGTCACATCAATTGAGTCATATTTTCCTATTAACCTATACATACGGTCAGATCTAACTTGGAGAGTTTGTTGGGTGCCAGCAAGAAAAAAATAAATAAAATCAATTTCCTTTGTAGGGAAAATAATTAGGATATACTTGCAAAGCAGCTTCCTGCCATTTACCAAAGAATGACATCTAAGTGCAAAACTAAGGGGAAATCTTTTGGGATTGCAAGTCTAGAAGAAATCAGTCCATTATTCTCCTCTGGCAGTCTTTGTTGAAGATCACTTTTATGATGGTGCAAAGTCGTAACAGAAATTGACATCTAAACACTTCAGATGTCACTTTGTTATACAGGGAAATGTTTTAAAATACTGCTGAGAGTTGTGCATGAATGCTAGCACCAGAAAAAAAATAGTCAAAGCTTCCAAAAGATTTTAAAGTCAATGAAAAGATAATGGTTTTTCTAAAAGCATGGCAAATCTTTATATGTTTACTGAGCAGATGAAATGTGTGTTTCTCTGTTGATGGCACTTTGCAATTCTTTCTGATATGGTTTATTTTATATTGGCAGCAGCCAGTTAACATATTTCAGACTGTAACTGAAGCTTATTTTGGGGATCCATGAAATCCAGGATCAATGGGCAAAGGACAGCCACGTCCATGTGCCGCTAGTCAGATAACTGAAGCAAAGTTTATCAAAGCTGATAATGGTGAGCCATTCATGCACAGCAACCCTTCAGATCTGAGTCTATATTCATTCATTGAAATATTAACACATACAGAGTAGGTGTAAAACTTAACCATGCTAAAGTACAAAGGGCAAAATATTTAGATTCTGTTTTTAGCAGGTTTCTCAAATCCAAAATCTAATAGAGAAACAGGAATGGGTTATTTTTTTGAGATTCACTGAAAACAAAGCACTAACAACTTTGGGGTTATTACAGAGTTATTTGGCCAGTTCTTTACCTGGTAATAATCAACCTACTGTTCTTAGCTTTAACAGGGGTAGACCGATTGATACTATCTGATGGCATGGTTCATTGAGGGTTAGAAGAAAATGTTAAAATGGAAAATCACTACCAAAACACCTCTGAACACTCTCTTAACAACCACAATCTGAATGTAGATTACTAGAGTTGTTTTTTCTCCCCCGACTAATAATGCTAATGCTTTTCATTAATGTACTTTTTGACTTTACAATTTAGCATTTCAAAGTACTTATGACACATAGCAGAAACCTGACTCCTCCTATATCATACAAGGTTTTCAGGTGAGAGAACACAGACACATATACATTACTTGCTGAAGAGCTCAGCATCAAGTTAGCAGTGCACTTTGGAATAAAAGCCAGGCTTTTTGATTTATAGTCCCATAATCACATAATGTTGGACTCTATACCCTGCAGTATTGCTAAGCTATATTGGCTTTATGTGACAAATGCTACTGCAGCCTGAAGTCTTCAGGTCTTGGGTTTAATCCACTTGAATTCATAGAATCATAGAAACGTAGAAAATAAGAGTTGGAAGGAACTCAGGAGGTCACATCTAGTCCAACCCCCTGCTCAAAGCAGGACCATCCCCAACTACATCACCCCAGCCAAGGCTTTGTCTGCTTGGATCTTAAAAGCCTCCAAGGATGGAAAGTCCACAGCCTCTCCAGGTAACCTGTTTCAGTGTTTTACTACCCTCTTAGGGAGAAAGTCTTTCATAATATCCAACCTAAACTTCCCTTGCTGCAACTTGAGATTGTTGCTCCTTGTTCTGTCATCTGCCTCCAATGAGAACAATCTAGCTCCATCCTCTTTGGAGCCACCCTTACTCAATCACCCCTCAGTCTTGGCTTCTTCAGATTAAATAAACCCAGTTCTCTCAACCTTTCCTCATAAATCATGTTCCCCAGCCCCCTAACCATTCCCGTTCCTCTCCACTAGACTCTCTACAGTTTGTCCATATCCTTTCTTTAGTGGAGGGCCCAAAATTGGACACAATACTCCATATGTGGCCTCACCAGTGCTAAATAAAGGGGAGGAATCACTCCCCTTGATCTGCTGGCAACACTCTTACTAATACAGCCCAGTATGATACTAGCCTTCCTCACAACAAGGGCACACTGCTGGCTCATATTCATCTTATTATCCACTGTAACCCCCAGGTCCTTTTCTGCAGAGCTGCAGAGAATTGATAATCACCACAATGCTTTAGGCTGTAGAATGCATATAACTGCCAGCAGATCAGAACAGATGGGTGCATATCTTTATTCAACCCATGCACCTATCTTTCATCTATGTACAATGAATACTTGCTGAGCAGGAATACCAATAATGCACATATGGTGAAGTAGTAGATGCCACAGGATTGGGAGCTCACTGGCCAACTTATTTCAGATCGGGGGAAACATAAGAGGACAAGAATTCCATTTTTTTTTTTTACAAATAACTATCACCTTGTTTTGTTCATCAGAGACTTAAGTCCTAATAATCTATACCAGGGGCCGGCAATTGATGGCCCAGATCCAGCCTCTGGAGCTGGAGGGCTTTGCCTGTTCCCGCACCCATGGCAAGGCCGGGCAGATTCTGTTCATGAACTTTGTGCATGAATATTAGATTAGTGATGTCTGGCCAAAGAGAGTGCATTGCTCATGATGCCTGACTGAATGAGGTAGTAACATTTGCTTTAAAGAGCTGAATCACTTTTTCTTAGCCAATATTCAAAACAGGCTTTGACCAAATTATGGTTTACCTAATTTAAAATATGTAATTCAGTTTAAACTAAATTGAAATTCAGTGAATTAGTTTTCTTTAACAAAAAAAAGTTAAGACATTTGTCTCTATTTGCAATCATTTTGACAAATGGATTAATTACCTCAAGTCATTCTGTTACATACAAATGGGTCTGTGGGTGTTTCTTTAGGGAATTGTGCCATCATTTTGTCTTATTAGTCTTGACATTTTGGCCACAGTACTATTCTCCAAAGAAAAAATAAACAGTTTGTCTTGTCTTCTTGACAGGAGGGAAGATATTGACAGATCAAATTAGTTGGTATATTTAGAAACTGCAGGGGGGGAAAAAATCCCTGGTAATGAAGATCTGCATTATCTGGTTATGACTTCTCTATTACATGAAAACTAAGTGTTATCAACAAATCTCAAGCAGAACCAATATTCAAGCAGAAGGTGAGAGTTCAAGATTGACTTGTGAATATTTATTAATAATGATGCTGGATTATTATAGGATACACACTTCTGAAGCACCCGGACTGCAATGCTAAAAGCTCAGATCTCACATGCTAAGAAACACATCTGTGACCTAGTCACACTTCCCAGACAGCATTAAAGGCCCAGTCCAACTTCCGCTGAAATGGAATGCAAGTAGTCTTACTGGTCCCAGCAGGTGCATAAATTAAGAGTGTAATAAACATTATCTAGGTCAGAGACTAAAATATTTTCTCTTTCTGCAAATTAGAAAAGAAGGAAATATTCTTCCTTTGTTTTGTCTAAAGGTAGTTTAGGAAAAAACTAAAAATATTTTGTTTCCCCTAGAGTGCATCTGAATTGTTAGGAACAAATAAAGACATTTGCTCATTTGGAAATACATTTTTTCTAAAAATAATACAGTATTTTTCTTCACTATCTATGCATCACTTTCTCCTCTTTCCTCCCCCTCAACCCCTGAAGCATGAATCATTTGTCAAGCTTCATAATAAAGGACATCTGTAAGCAGGAATAGGAAAGATTAAAAAAAAATAATTTGCAAGATATCACACACAATGACAGTTTTTCTTTTGTGTAATATTTATAAGATTATAAACATTTGCAAAGGTTAACCCGCATGGTTCAAATAAACATCATGATTCATTCACTTAGGCTATTTTGTCGTCCCAATTAAATGTATAAACATTCTGTACTTCTCAACTGAATCCAATCTCACTATTAGTGTTTCTCTAGTTAGATTAAATGCGTAGACCCACCATAGTATTGAATTGCCTTTCTTTCTTTTAGAAGTCTTTAAACAGTCCTTATCAAAATTATTGTCGGGTAAGAATGTGTCTGGTATGTTAGTCTGATATATAATTTTATTCCATGAGTGACAAAAAATATTGTACCAAACAACACTGCTGTGGCAGACACAGGAAATACATACTGAGTACATCTACACGTGCAATTAACGTGACTCAATAAACTCCAACTCCATTTGAGCCAAAAGAAACCACTCCCGGGTGCAGTAGCTACATGTGTGCCCAGGAGAGCAGCGATTTGAGCTGGAGTGAAGCAGGCTCCAAGCTACTTGGGTTGAACTGGTGCAATTTATGCCCACTGTCAGCATCCACATGTATGTTTCAGAGCAGTAAATTACTCTGCCGTAAGAAGGTACTGTTCCCTAATGTACTTTTATGGCAGAATCCACTAATTGACTGCACCCTAATACCATTACACATGTAGACAGTGATGCTTTATTGCAGAGCTAATTAATCTACACCATTGCACATGTAGATGCAACCACCTTGTATCTTTTTTGTGATCAGACAATTTCTTTAGTTTTTCTTCTTGCTTTCACTCCTTTTTTAAAAGCAGTGATGATGAGCATCACTACCAAAGGGGGTAGGCAGATCAAAATAGGCTGAACTAATGCAATATTGAGCTTATTGATACAGTAATGCTGGATTTATATTGTTCAACCTTCTAAGTCCTCTTTCTTTCCCTCTCTCATTATCCCAACAATGTCAATTACATATTTACAAATTGCTGAACTTGTTTTTGTCATAACCAAATCAGTTGAGTATCCCTGTCACAACAGAACTACCCTAAGCAACTACAGTTACTTTTGAATTTGGTACGCTCTACCTCATTAGTTATTCCTACCTGGAGGTTTGTCATTGGCTACTCTAAAAGTATAAAGGTCTGTGCAGTTTCCGCCCAAGTCAGAGAGCTCTGAGCACATGGTAGAGTACGGAGAACTTTGCCACGTGGAAGAGAAAAGCTGGAGGACTGATCACCGACCAACACCTTCCCGTCACCATTTGCTCCCGACGTATCCTTCGCCCTGCATGCTCGTTTCTGTCTACAAACTCTCCAGCTCGTTCTGTTGCCAGTTATCTGTAACTACTTAAGCAACTTGTTACCTGTAACTACGTAAGCAACCTTACCACCTGTGTCGCGGCCGCATGGACGCGTGGCCAGCGGTGTAAGTAAAGTTAAAGTTATTTTTGCAACCAATATGCTGTGTCACGCCTCTCCATCACCGGCCCGCTTGATGTCCGATTAAATTAGTGATCCTCTGGATGGCTCATTCTTAATTCTTTGTATTTCAAATGGAAAATTAAATGCTGGGTTGTACAACTACATGTTTATACATTTAAAAATCAATTTACTATCATATTCTACAAAGGGTTACTAATATTGCAATGGAAAGACTAAGAAAACTTCAGCACTACTAGCTGGTATCAGAATAGAAACACAGATCTGTCACTAAGAAATATAGTCGGAACAGTATAATTTGTTAAGGTGATATACTCAGGATATTTTTTCTTGAGACAAGCATTTTAAATTTTAACTGCTCAAACAGTATGTAGAGTACATTTGTTTTAGGGACATTTAATTTTCTTTGCCAAAGTAAATAAAAAGTATCAAAGATATTTATTATATCCTGCTATTTGATCTTTGCTGAGATCAGGGGTTTTTTTTATTAAAAGATTTAATGAAAGTTGTGTTGAACAATGACAGAAGGTATTGCCAAACAATCAATTTCAGATATAGTTTGACACTTCATTCACCTTTGTCATGAATAAATTTTCTTATGAGATAGAAAGCAACATTTTCAAATCTACTAACTTCTGCAAATGAAACTAATGGTAAAATTATTTATGGGGCAATTTGGAATTTATTTTAAAAGCCACATATTTCCATCATAACAACTTCATCAAAACCAGGAGAAGTGAAAGCTTGCTAAGAAAAAAATAAGTACTAAGAAATGTACTGTAAGGAATAATCCTGCACTGGGGAAGAATTTGGTTGTATTACTGAGCAGGCATTTGCCATCTCTTACTTATTTGTTTTTTGAAAATAGTACGAAGGAGAGTCAGTACCAAATTAATTCTACCTGCAAAATCTTCATATTTTCTATGGTTGAAATTCAAAGTATCAAAGAGTAGGTATGGACATCCCAAAATCCCAAGGCAGAAACAGTCTATGTTTTAATTTTACTCCAAGTGCCTTATGTTAGGTTGGAAGCAAACAGAACATGTTTGCCTTGGTGGGGTGGGGGGAGGGCAGGGGAAGAAGCCATATGCAGAATGCCTGCACTGGCTGAGACCAGCAGGTTGGGGCTGCTATTGCATGCCCCCCAGCATGCCTTGCTGGCTCGACCAGGCTGCAGGAAATTCCCAAGCACAGCTAATTGGCTGTTGAGTACAGAGGAAGAATGTGTCATCCCCCCCACCGCAACTGCTTGGTCAACCACAGGAATCACAGAGAAGCAGGGCTGGAAGAGACCTCAAGAGGTCACCGAGTCCAACCCCTGCTTGAGGCAGGAGCAGCCCTGTCCAAACATCTGGTACAAAATCAGACTCTAAGCTCTACATAAGACTTCCCTTAGCCCTGACTCAAACCCCTGGGGCTCCCAAAGGGAAGGCACTAGGAGCAGGCTAGCTGGGCAAGCAGCAGAAAGCTCTGGTTTTATTTCCTGACTTTGGGGAAGGGGTTCCCTCTGTATGGGGTTTGGATCTGGCAGTAGCTGCTTCTTGCAGTAGAACCAATGCCCACTTAACTTCATTTCTTATCTACCGCTTCACAGGCAAAGGTAGTAGTGAACAGAGGCCACTGGGCAGGGAAGGGCATCTCTGCGTCACCTGGGCTGTGCTGCCCAGGATCTGCTGGTGCTTTTGGGCTCTAAGGAATCACTGGGGGCAGCTCCACACCTCAAAGCCGAGTGAGGGAGCCAAGGAAGGAGTGCACAGCTGGAAGTCCAGGGGAGAGAAAGACTGTGCTTGGGGGTGAGCGTGGGTGGTCTGCAGGGTGGGAGTGGCTGATTTCTTTCCCCTGCTCAGAGCACCACCCACGGGTTTCCCAAGCCTGGTGTCCATCACTTTGGGGTCTATCCACCTTGCACATAGCTCTTGCTCTGACCTGATCCCCCTTCCTCATCCCCCTCCTCCATGCTTGCCCTGGCAACATTGCCTCTGCCCTTCCCAGTTTCGTCCCGGTCCTGCTGAAGGGGAGAGAGGCTGCCCAGCACCCATCCCACCCTGTACTGCTGCTGACAGGGATAGAGGCAAATGCACAGCAAAAGAGGGAGATAGAGGGTTCTACTGAGGAGGAGAGGGTCTCTGAAGCAGCCAAACATGAGCCAAGTTCCAGTGCACCTCCATGCAATGGAGCAGGACCAGGCAGGGGAGGAGGGATTGCAATGGTGCCTGGAATGCTGGTGGACTGTGATCTAACTTGAGTAAGGAGGGGATCTGGTACAGATGTTCGATAGGTCAATCTAACCTAAATCAATTAAGTCTGATACTACATCCATCCAGATCTATCTTAGCCAGGGTTCCACCATTTTTAAACCAGTCTGCATGCACTGAACTTCTGATCGCTTACAGGTTTAGCTCAGTTTCTGCTAACTTATACTGGTTTGTGTGTAATGTCTGTACCTAGCCTAAGAGTCCAGGGTCAAGACAGAAAAATAACAATAAAAAAGTTATGACAAGCAGAAGATAAGTTACACCAAATTTAATAAAATCTGTATTAAATCTCATTCTGCTGAAATTTCACATACCAACAGGATATCAGATTAAAAGCTCTACATTATTAAAATAAATTCACTAGCTGACCTTAATATGAGTGATGGAACTATAGAAACAATAGCCTTATTCAAATTAACCTTTTCATAGATGTCCCATAAAATGCAATAAAACATCCAAATCTGTGTGATTTTTAAAGGAGAAAAATGACATTCCTAGGGTTTAATTCAAACACCACTGAAGTCAACTCCCATTATTTTTAATAGAAATTGGATTGGACCAGTATATAAAGAACTGTATTCCAATGGCAAAAAGACTCTGATTTGAGAATGGACATTCCAGTCTCTCATACTAGTGGAAAGTGAGCAACACAAAAGGAGAGCTGCAATACATCACTTAACTGGTGCTAAAGGGCAACTATACATAGGCCTGATGCTTGGTCCAACACATGCTAATTAGCATACTCCAGCAGTCTTGGCATAATTATTTAGTGTCCGCATGTTTCAAAATGGTGGTGGGGGCACTTTAACTAAAGCTTGTTGAATGAGCTTCACAAGATGCTGTGGGTGCTTTATTAGACCAGTTCCCAAAAGCCACTCTAATTAAAGAGCCCTGCCCTGACCTCAGAGCATGTGTAAAGATATCCAGAATTATCAGCACAGATTTCCTATCTTAATGCCTTTACAAGTGTCTTTTTAGACTACTATATCTATATGTATTTCCAAACTCAACCTTAGATGTGGAATAAAACTTTGAAAAAGGATATTTGGATTTTGGAGGGGAGGTTAGTTTTTCTTCCAGGACTAACCAGAGAAATACTGGGCCAGAAGGAAGTCATCACCTAGTCTATCCCCTTGCTGTAAGGTAGAATCAAGCCTACCAAGACCATGTTGAAAAATTGTTTAATCTGTTCTTAAAAACCTTCAGTAATAGGGACTCTCCACTCAATGTGCTAGTGCTTAACTGTCCTTGTATTTAGAAAATTTCCCTCAATATCTAATTTTTAATCCCCTTGAGGCAAATTAAGCTAATTACTTTGCTAATTACTTTCTGTCCCAAATGGTGAACAATTGGTCACTGGCTTTTCGTGTATTTTTTTTAATCTCAACCTTCTACACACTGCCAGACAGTTATGTCCTACTCTAGTCTTTTCCATATTAAAATTAACCCAATTCTTTCAAATTTCCTTCTGGACCACATACTATAACACAAATATTTTTGTTGTTCTGCTTTGGACTCTCTCCAGTTAGTTTGTGGGTTTCTTGAAGTGTGGTACCCAAAGCCAAAGATCAGCGCAAAATGTTTAATCAGGTTAAAATGATGCCACACTTGCAAAACAAAACTAAAGACTCAGATACAATAAAGAACTTCTCTTCAATATAAATGGAAAAAATATTATATAGTTGGGGTTTTTTACTAGTAAATGGCTCAAGGCCACCAAAACATATTATTGAATGACAATATTAATCTCTAGGAACATTTTTAGGACACTTGAGAATGCTCTTTTATAAACATATTTTTAACCTTTGTTTAATAACGTATAACTGGAGATTAATTATTCAGGGGGTTACTCTGTCCACAATATTTCAGGGAACCAAGAAAAGAATAATTCCAGGAAATTGTCATTAAAATGTCAGAAAGGGAACACTCACGGGCAACCTTCACTTAGATGCATCATGCTGGGACATTTCAATGCTTGTTTGACAAATGCATGTTAAGAAGAGTCTAAAAGGAATGGCATTGTCTAAGATTTAATTAAATCTTTAAAATTGAGGTCTAAAGAGCATCACATTTATTCCCTGTCATCTATTTCTATTAGAACTACAAAGTTGAATCAAGAAGATAGGAGCTTATCTCATAATTAACCTTTAGCACTGAACAGTACTAAAAGTGTGTATAAAGGGGAGAGTTCCTTAATAAGCATTCAGAGGACATTCATGTCACCTTCCATTTATATTAAAGCCATTGTGATTGGAGTACACTGCCACTGTCTGAAGAACACAATGTAGCAGTATAAGGCCTGGCAGGCACTCGAAATAAGCAGAGACCAGCTGTGGTCATTCCACTTAAAAGAGCACTACACTGAAGAAAAATAATGTCTCCTTTTCTCAGCTACACATAAAACTAACTTTTGACCCGAGGCAACATTCGTC
This sequence comes from Caiman crocodilus, assembly GCA_030014935.1. Taxonomy (NCBI): domain Eukaryota; kingdom Metazoa; phylum Chordata; order Crocodylia; family Alligatoridae; genus Caiman; species Caiman crocodilus. The sequence goes on along the minus strand of JAGPOW010001167.1, from coordinate 17,443,526 downwards.
ATTTGGCTTTGAGTAGACAACAGAGGAGCTTCCTAGTTGTTTTTACTGGCACTACCAGCAACCTGTGGTCCCACGTAGAGAAAAAAGTCTTTTTTCCAATTTGTATAGCTTTATGCCTTTCAGCAAAGTAAATTTCATCGAAGACTGAATCCCCCATTCATATTGAGAATCTGTAGAAGTCAGCTAAAATAGCTATGCTTCTACTTGTTATGATGTTTCCCCTTGCATTTATAATTTAATTGTATACCACTCATTCCCACAATAAAAATTCTTTTTTAGGGGAACTCAGAATGGTTGGGGAGAAAAAGTTCATGCAATTAATGGCTGCACAAGACTACCTCAAACTCTGTCAATTATAGTTTATATAAAATGAGATTTTCCTAAACTTTTCTGGTGTTTGTAAAATACACTAAAATGCCACATCTTGGAATTCCAAACTATGTGGGTTTTACAGCTTGGATTTTAATAGGGACTTACTGAAAATATTGAAGGACTGTTTGAATTATATCCCCAACCAAATGTTGAGGTTCAGGTAATTCAATCTCACACCTGTTCTTTTCAGTGCATAACAAAAATGAACCCCTAAATCTTAACAGTTTGATTCAATTCATATTGTTCACACGAGGTGATAGACATATGGAGCCCCTGCACTGAGGCACACAGAGCCCCAGCCAGCCAGTCATACACATAGGAGACAGCAGTACAGGAAATACTACCTCTGTGAGTGTGTCTACCCAAGATGCTTAATTTCGCATTAGGATAGTTTACTGCAAAGTAATCATGTGTGTCTACACATGCACGAGCTTACTTCGCAGTAAACCTCCCTAATCCCCCAAAAATGTGCTACCTGCAAATGCAAGTAGCAGATATACTCAGGATTGGTAAGGACACCATAGCACTCAAACGCCTGACCGGGGCAAAATTTGCTTCTGGTCAGCCACCCACCAGGCGGAGGGAGATAACTCCCTGTTCCCAGGAGCTGCCTGCTGCAGGCGTGGGCTCACCACAGGAGCCTGAGTGGAGACTATGTCCCCCTGCCCCAGCAGCAGGGAGCTCCAAGTCTCCTGCTCCCAGATCACAGTCAGGTAGCAGGCTGGGAGACCCTTATCTTCCAGCCTGAGCCCTGTGGTCACAGGCTGATCTCCCTGGGATTGGGCTCTCCCAACCCAAACCCCATCACATTGGGGCTCAGGCTGGGAGATAGGAGTCTCCCAGCAGTGACCCTGCAGTCATGGAGGCAGTGCTGGAAGCTCCCTGCTGGCAGGGGATGGTGTGAGTGCGGACCTGGTGGAGGAAAAAGCTCCCCAGTCACAGTCATGGAATGGGGGCTGGGAGCTTGTCCCCATCCCAGCAGCAGGCAGTCCCCCAGGGTGAGGAGACAACTGCCTTCTAGCCCAGTGCCCCCTGCCAGCCCTCAGGCTAGCACACAGGAGGAGCCTGGAGCTTTTCCCAGAGGCTGCAGAGGCACATTGCAGGGCTGCAGGGAACTGGTGCAAATCTGCTCCCTAATCCCTGCATGTGTATACACCTCCTCAAAACACCTTCACTCTGGAGTATTTTACACCAAAATAAATTTGGGCCAGAGTAAATGCATGTGTAGACATGCCCAGCATGTACAGGTCTTCACTTGGAAAGATTATCTTCAAGGATTACAGATTTGTTCTGTCCTCCCTAGCAGCTCTCTTGTGGGTGTCAGTAAAGGTAACATACACGGTGAAAGATGTTGCTTAGACATCTATGTACTGGACCCACAAAATTTAATGGACCACAGAATGCTACATCAGGTAGTGTTGGCTGACATTGTCAATACTTTGTAAGATAATAAAGTTCTTTTTGCATTCATTCCCTTCATGATCAGAAACTAATTCACCAAACATGGTAGGGCTTTTTCAGCATATGCAAAGATTTTCTGATTTACTCACTATACAAAACTAAACCTGTCAGTGAAATTTTCAGTACTTTTTGGCTCTAATCTTCAGAACTTCTCAAATATCTAGAAATGTATTGTTTTGCAAAATCGCTGTCCAAGGAACTTGACTGAATTTAGGAGAAAAAAGGTGTGTTTCCTTTTAAAAAACAAGAACACAACTAGGTTAGTGAACTTAGGTTTCCAACAGGGCTGTGCGAAGCTTCAGTCACTGATCTGATTTGGAGATTTGGCCTGATTCAGTGGCTAAATCTCCAAATTGAATCAGGAAACTTATTAATTTCTCTGAATCAAATCAAAAGCCCTCAAATTGATTCGGAGACATTTGGAGAAATTTGATGATTTGGCCATAGACACAGACATATGTTTTTTCTATGCACCTTGAGGTATCAGGCATGACTCATGAATGCTGAGATGGTGGGGTGGACGGAGTATCCTATGGGAGTGCGGGAGTGTAGATCCCCTGCATGCTCGGTGGCGGACCTTGAAGTGGACCAGAGTACTTCCGATCCACTTCTATGTGCACTGCGGAGTGCACAGGGGAGCCCCCCAGCTCAGCAACTGGTGCCTTCTAGGTCTGGGGGAGCACCTGGGGTCACCCCGCAGCCAAGAGCTGAGCTAGGGGGGCCTGGAGAACCCCCACCCCCGTGCTCCCATGGGATGCTCTATCTGTCCCAGCATCTCAGTGGTTATGAGATACATAGAAAAAACATATAAAACTGTGTCTATGGCCGAATCACTGATTCTCTGAATCAGAATCAAATCTTCAGATTTGTCTGAATCAAATCAGGACAATGATCTAAATCAGTGAATCTAATCACTGTCCCCTGAATTGGGCCAAACCTGAATCGAATACTGTCTGCTTCACACACCCCTAGTTTCCAATGGATGGAAACTGCTTTTTAATATTAACTTTTTCAGATCTCACATACGCACAGTGTAAGGGACTTGGTCACCAATTATCTGGCAGGAGCCCAGGCAACAGAGATGCCTTTGGGCCCTTCAATGGAAAATCTTAGTTTTCTTTTTCTTTTTTAAAAAAAGATCCTTGATGTAATTAAGCCTCTATTGACTTAAAAGGAGTTGCAGCTGCTTATCCCATGGCTGAATTTAGCTTATTTGTCCAGAAGCAGGCCATTATAAGGAAGCCTAAGCTGACAATGTCTGCAATGCATCCATTATGTTAATAAATAAAGGACATTGGTTTTCAGTGCCATTAGTTTGACAGCTTTTATCAACACATAATCCACTTTAAAAAACTCTCAGAGAATTATCCGTCTGGAGTTGATGCGTGTAATTACTATAAGATTTGGAGATGACTGGTTGTGAAGCCGCAGTTTAACTTTAGAAGAATCTACAAAACAAAATCAATTACAAGGGGGAAAAAACTGCTTTGGGACAAATGTAAACAGCTGTAACTTCCAGTAAAAGTGAAAATACCATTTGGTTTTAGATGAGAAATGCATACTGCTGAAGGATGCTGGCTCCCGAAGCCTTGCATAAATACTGAGGAAAGACCAGCTTCGTTGCCTTCCATTTTCTGCCACATACCTGGGCAGAAACTCAAATGTAAATACTGATTTCCTCTTTGGCATTTTAAAAAGAATAAACAATATGTGGACATAGATTCTTACTGGAGAGCAACCAGCATTTTGAGCAAAGTTAATGTGAAGTTTGTGCTCTACCTACCAGCCCACCAAATCCTTCTTCAAATTTTGAGAGGACTGACTTTCAAGCCTTGTTATGCTGCGCATGGACATGATACACCTAAGTGACACCGTCAAACACCGGCATAATTTCTCACTCTACATTAGAAGAGAGCAAGGATGCAAGAAGCAGTGGGATGAGAAGGGCAGATATATATATCCACCTAGACGTGAGCAGGAGATTTGGAAGCATGGCAGGGATGGGCTGAGGGTTTGCTCTCTTGAGTAACAGGCAAGGAAGCAGGAGTAGCTGGGGTGGAGTGGGGTTTAAAAAATTTAGGATGCAAGTGGAGAGTCAGTTGTTGTTTCATACCTTGTGGGTTGTTTGTCTGTTATTGGAAATTGCTCAGAGCCTTTCTGACTGTGTGGGATATCAATCAAAATAATAATGAAGAAGGTGAAGGAAATGATGGTGATGGTGATGATTCCTGGTAGTCCTTGATCTAAAAACTGAACAAAGTGGGCAAAAGAAGGGAGGGCTAAATGGGATACTGGGGCAGCCAGAGACAAATACGGATGGGATGGACCTGCAAGCAGAAAAGTATCTCCATCTATAGCTATATAATTTTGCTGACGTTTTTGCACAGCATCACAAATCAGGCAGGGCATTAGAAACTGGCACAAGGTATATTGTGCAGATGTGAATGTGTTTTCACAGAGAAACAATACTGCAGTCAAGTGCTTATTAAAAGCTGAGGAGTCCTTTCAACTTGTTTTATAACTGCTATTTCTACAAACTCACAAAGCTCACAGAATATACCTGAGGCTCAGCTGGACAACAGGCTAAACAATCCCCCTCTCAGTTGCTTCCAAAGGGTCAATCACTTCTCTAAGCTGCAGGGCTCTCAACTAGGATACCTAAGCAGCTGGGGGAGAAATCTCTACATCACTAGGTCAGCCACTGGGATACTGCTTCCGGGGATAAAAGAAGGGGGAGGTCTGCTAATGAGGTAATTAGCACCGCAGGATACCGGCCAGCACTTACCTGGAGAATTCTGAAGCCAGAGATCCCTTCCTGAGCCCAGGGGTTTTCCAGGGGGCGAGTTGGATGGGCTGCTGCCTACAATCCAGGCCACTGAAAAAAAAAGATAAGAAAAGGAAATAAAATATCTGGAATAACATAACGTGTCAGGAGTAGTCATTCTGTGGGTACCAACTAATATTCCATCAACCTCTTTCCTCCCATAATAAGATCCAAGTTGTGGCAGGCAAGAACCAGAGGAACGAATGGTATCCTGTTAACCCGATAACACTGCTCATTACTAAAGTATATAGTTAAAGAGAAGTTTCTTCCCATGGGAAGCAAAAAGGTCATCAACAGCATTAACATTTCCTCTGCTACTCTGCAGCCAAGAAAACTTCCAGTTCTCTAAGGAGAAAAATATGTCCATCACTTCCTCCAACACATCTCCCAGTGCCAGCAGGTACGTCTACGTCCAAATGCCTTACTCTCATTCCCCTTCTTATTATGACTAATGTGAGCTGCTCCTGCATCACATGGCAGAGGGCCTACTATTCTAAATCACTGAGATGTGCTTTAACATCCTACCTAACTGGTGTGCAAGGGGTAGGTACATGAGGTATTGAACACAGCGCAACAGTAGTGGACAATTTCAGTAAAGCTTCTCTTTACGGGAAAAAAAATCTGTATAAAATCCAAATCCCAGATACTAAACAGGCTCTTCTACTGCCCAAATAGACTCTATTTCTGCTGCTCCAGAAGTGGAGGCATCTGATGAGTGACACTTTAGCAAATCAAACGGATGTTTCTTTCTACTATATTAAGTCTCACTCTTTCAACTTATCTTGGGCTAAAAAATAAACAACGCATGAGACCTAAAGATCAGAATGGCCAATATGATTGCACAGAGGAGGTTTGTCTCATTTCAGTACAGAAATCAACGGTTAGTAAGATGATCTCTGTGCCAATACCCTCATAGGACCAAGCCACTGTGATCTCTTCTGGTCAGAGTCCTAATAGATCCAATACGAATATGGACCATGTTTTTGGTTTCATCTGCTTCCTGATCAGGCTCAAAGACGCAACCTTCCTTTCTGTTTGGTCAACAATTTTATTAATCAATACTGCAACCAAAGGGAATTACAGTTGGATTACAGCTCTTTTGCCATCCTGTACCATCAAGAAATGCTCTGCCAGCATCATAATTTTTAACTTAATCCTGATTCCTTCTTGCACTTGATAAAGTGTTTAATTAATACATACATTCCAAATGATGTTTTTAATTAACTTCCTAATGTTTTATTAATCTAAACAGACAAAAACACATTTAATTTCAATTATTTAAATTAATCTAATGGTTTAATTCAATCCACAAAAGGTGGAGTTAAAGGTTTAGAAATTGGATTGTAGCCTGAGGTAAATGTATAATGCCTTAATTCTAACAGGAAGAAATTCCTCACCAATATTAGAGCCCTCTGAGAAGACAAAAAATAATTAAGAATAGAGAATGAGTTTCTCTCCCTCATATATGTGGCTTTTCCACATTAGAAGGGCACTGTGTGGAAGCTTTTACTCCTATTGAGATATTGCCCCTTTGGTATAGACTGTCAGAGTCTCCCTGCAACACAACGTGGGGATTGTGAAATGGGTGTATTCTGCTCCCTCCTTGGCTGAGCCCAGAAAGCAACACACTGCCTTGCTATAGATGGCAGGGGCAGTGCCTACCTCTTCCTGGTGGGGGGCTTGGGCAGGCTGGGAGATTCCACACCACCAAATGCGAGCAGCCCCTGCCCCACGCAGCTGATCCCACCCTGCTCCACCTGTTTTGAGCCAACTCTGGCCCAGCCCCCGAACTGGGAAGAGGATGGCACTGCCCCTGCCAGGAGTGCCATAGCTTTGCAGGCTCACCTGCATGGGGCGGGTGGGAAAACAAGCATCAGCATCATTGGGAGAGGTGGCTGGGGGGGGGGGGGGGCTAAGGTGAATTTTCAGGTGGCTATAGCCCCCCAAACACTCCCTAGCACTGCCTCTGGCGGACGGGGAGGGGAGGGGGATCAAAGCACCCTGGGTGCTATGGCTTCTCTCAGAAGAGAACATGTACAAACTTGTACTCTCCCAAGAGAAACTCTCCTGAGAGTGATTTAACCCAGATTGTTCACAGGCTACTTTTCTCCCAGAGCAGCCATTTTTGCTGTGGAAGAAAAATCCTGAACTGTATACTCATGGCTTTTCCTGAGAGAGCAGCAACTCTGCCAGGAGAAACCAAATGTCTGTATTTGGACTTAGGCTGGTCAGCCAACTTAGCATAATAAATACATGTTGGAATACAACAATTGCCTCACATATATAGTAGTTCTTTGCTTTAGAGGGTGAGGACATACATAACTGTCACATGGATCACTCTGATTCTTTAATGTTCTTTAGATAATTTTCATAGCAATAAATACTTATATAATAATTCTGAATGTTTAAATTCCTAAGTATTTGAAACATTCAGAAGGTGTTACCTTAGAACCCACAAAATAACTTTGGTTCCCTTGCTGGACAGCTCTGAAACCTACAGTGAGAATGAGATATGGTTTTTTTAGCATTTATTCATGCAAATATTTGCACAAATATCTGAATGCAAATAAATAATCTGATGAATGTTGGAGACGCTCGCTTTCCTCAGTTATTGCAAACAAAATGTCATTCACCCAAATGTTTTTGGAAGTGAATAAAAGAAGTGCTGGACAATGCAGGAATGAGTTTTGTAGCACTTACCACACTTAATATTTAGAAACGTATAAAACAGTGTTTGTTTTCATCCTGAGTTCTTGCCCCCTCTACCGCTAGCACAGTATGCAGGCACAGGAAAAGCACGCAACTTTTCTGGTGCTTTAGTTTTCATATCTACAAAATGTGGATAATATTTCTTTGCCTAAGTTTGTAAGGTTTGTAATAATGAACCATAATATCCTTTTACAGGAGTGCTAGGAAGACAAGTTACTGAATGTGATTGTCTAATGCTCTGAAGATGTTAAATACTCAGTATGATTATGATATAGGCACAGTGGAGTGACTTTCATTACATTCATTTAACTGTGCTCTGATTGTGTAACACTGGAGAACATGCTATACAAATGTCTTTTAGTGTACTAACCCTGGGAGCCAGCCCTTCCATTTTACTCCAGTATTGTTCTGATAATATTCTCCCTGGGATTATCATAAGAGTGCTGATACAAGTATTACAATGTGCAATTTATAAAACAAACTAAAACTTAATTAAGCAAAAGTCCCACTGAGGGCATTGGAACAAAGGATGGATTGAAAATAAAATAAGCACTTAGAGTTTGACCAAATCCCATTAAAGTAGACTTCTAATATTTTTTACTGCATTCTCCACCTGCAAACTTGTAACAGAAATTTCATTAAAGTGATGGACAAGGTCTGTTCTACAGTAGCGCAGTAAGGCCAAGTATTCACCAATGCTACCTTACATTGGTTATATTTATATTCATTAGGTCAAATGATTCCAAACTAATAAACTGGATTTATATACTATATCAAGGTTTAGCTAGGAAGAGAAATTATCCTAAAACACATTATGAAAAGAAAGTTTGTGAAGACATTTTCCATTATTTTTCAATTATATTCTACCAAACGGAAAATCCCGTTGTACTTTTACAAGTCAAAGATAGTTCTACATAGTTTCATAGTAAATAGGGTCAAGAGAGACCTGAACAGATCATCTAGCCTGACCCCCTGCCACAGGCAGGAATGAATGCTGGGTTCACAAGACCCTAGACAGATGATTATCCAACCTCCTCTTGAATATGCCCAAGGTAAGGGCGAGGACCACTTCCCTAGGAAGTTGGTTCCAGATTCTGGCCACCCCAACCATAAAATATTGCCTCCTGATCTCTAACCTAAACCTGTTCTCCATCAGCTTATTACCATTGTCCCTCATTACCCCAGGTGATGCTGGGGAGAAAAGGGCTCTTCCTATTTGCTGATGATCTCCCCCGATGAGTTTGTAGGCAGCCACCAGGTTTCCCCTCAGCCTCCTCTTGCTGAGGCTGAACAGGTTCAGGTCCTTCAGTCTCTCCTCACAGGGCCTGTCCTGCTGCCCTCTCACCAAATGGGTGGCCCGCCTCTGAACCCTCTCCAGACTGCCCACATCCCTTCTAAAGTGCGGTGCTCAGTACTGGACGTAGTACTCCAACTGCAGCCTGACCAATGTCGCATAGAGGGGGAGGATCACTTCTCTGGACCAACTTAAGATGCATGACTCACAACAAACTTCCAAATTAATGCCTGCTGTTACTATGCCAAGTTCTAGCATATATTAGCTAGCAATTAATCATTTCTGCATTACAAGAGTAATTTTGATCTAGTTGGAAGTATTGACTCTGTGTCTACAGTTTATGGAAAAATTATTTCCAGTTCGATGTTTGATGAGTATGGGATATTAACTTGGTAGTAAGTCAGGATCTGTCACTCCATTGTACAATAGCAACATTCAGACTGGCCACATATTCACTGCATCTAGTTCCAGAAGTACAATCAATCTCAACAGAAAAGTAAGCGTCTATCAGTTTTCATTAGACAATGAGTTCTATGAGTTCTACGTACTGAATTCACGTTAGAATGTGGAATATACAGTATTCTCTAGCATTAAAACTACTTTTTTAATGAGCAGCTGCTCAGCAGATGCTACAGGATACACTACTGCACTTATTCAGAAAGATTGACCGAACCTGTTTAACTCTTAATGCATCTCCAGGGATTTCAGCTGGATTACTCACGACCTACATCATTGTAAGTGAAAAAAGAACTAAATCCTCAATGTCTTTTACAAAGGTCTTTCAAAAAACAGTGTCTGATATGTACTACACAGGCGTACATACACATTCACATCTGGAGAGGGAAGACACATGAAGACGAAGCTTTGTAGGATATAAAATACTGACGGAAATTATACTTGAGGGCAGGGGGATAATGAATTACTACAATAGTTTTCCATCGCTGGAGTTCCTGGTTCAAATGCATTGTTCCTCCATTTAAAAGGTTCATTGTTTTTCAAACGGTTTACTAAATATTACAAAGACAACTTACAAAGACAACTCTCAACAGGGAAGTTCTTTTGTTATCCGAGCCTCTTCAGATATTTGTTTTTTCTTTACGTGTACGCAATGGGACCGTAAGAAAGTTAAATAAGCGGCTGTATACTTAATCAACATACTTGAAAAGAGCACATTGTCCTTAAAGCAGACGCAACACCAAAAGACTCCCACTCAGCCAAAGCTTTAGAAAAAGGATGAGCATTATTGTAGTATGTCTTTAAAGGCACAGACCCTCTGTCTATTAAATCACTAAGGAGAGTATCCAGATATCCAGAGTATCCAGCCTCATTTATGAAGATTTGGATTTTCAAATAACTGAAAGATTATACACCTGATTACTCTGGACTTGAGTGGAAGCCAGGTACCTTCCTCTCTTCATCCTGTTTAGGAATGGCAAAAGTGCCTCAACTAATTGCAATGGCCTTAGTGGCATATATGGAGAGAAAAGGTTTCTTGGAAAAGCACAAGAGAAAAAGAAAAATTGAAAAGGCTGTACAGATCAACCCCAACACCATGAATAGCAAACAAGAAGACAGAGGAAGAACAAGAATGCAATACGCTCCTTGGGCCTAACACCATTCACTAAGTGAAATGTCATATTTTGCAGCAGCTGTCCTTGAGCCATTTTCTCGAGGGTGCTTTTGTTTCAGTAATTAAAATGAGAGGTAACAAATCCATGGTTGATTGTGGTGAGTCACTGACAGGAGGTTCCAAAAGTATAACAAGACAGAAAGAAAAAATAAATGCTTTTGGCTAATGATGCCACAGGAGATTCTAGCAGCAAGCAGGCTTCCTCTCAGACAGAACCCAGAAAAGTTTCTTTTAGCAAAGACAAACTACCACTTCCACCTTCCCTTCAAAATCACTCCCTGTTAGGACTCACCTCTGTCTTTCCTGGCATAAGTCAGCTCCTGGGACTGCCAGGCCTATTGGCATATTCAGTGCTCGGCAGTGAATAGCATGTTTTTTAAGGAACAGAGAGAACCTAGTAGAAAAATCCCTAGCAAACAACTTCGATTCTGAATCAGAGCACATGTGTTTGCAGATTAACCCACTTGTCAGGAAGGCAACATTAAATTAGCCGATTGCATCTATTTTCAAGCATATGCATCTACTGATGAGCAGAAAGTGCCCATTCATATAACAGCTGCTATGGAACAGTGTGAAAGATTCACCATTCAGAATGCTGAAAACTATTCAAAATGTCTTTGAAATAACATAAATGCCTTTAAAAAATCTCCCCTCCCCCCATCATATTTAATGCATCTAATTGGGATCTCTTTTATGCTACAAGAATGCTCTATTACCAGTAATTTGGGTGGCAACTGAAAATGGAGAAACTAGCATTCATCCTTAGCTACAGTTAATGGCCATGGCCTGTGATAATTAGAAATTATTTCAATAATTATTCCCAGGATAAGGATTTTCTTTCTTTTTTGCTCCTGTTACTCTTCAGGGAGCAAATACATTTTCAGCAATAAAGAATGGATCAAAGACAGGATTAGGAGTGTAAATTTCAGTGTTTTAATGTCGGCTCTGGTATTCTCACACTGAGTGGCCTGAGACGAGTCACAAACCTCTGAGTCTCAGTTCTGTTCTCAGGAAAATAAAAATAAGAAGTAACAACGCTAAACCACTTCACAGAGGTATCTCCAGGTTCCATTAATTAATATATGGAAGCAGGCACTTGGGGAGACTTTTTGATATAATATAAAAGAGTCAATGATTACACACACACATATTAATTAATGTATATAATACATACATATACATATCATATACATATATACATATACATACATATATATGGATTATCTAACTATTTATGGGTTAGGGGAAGGTTGAGGAAACCCTGTCAATAAATGCAAAATAACCAAAGATAATTTTCATATATAGGGGACAAGTTTGCAAAGTTGGTATAAAAGATGACCCCTTCAAAAACACATGTGCACACATTTGTGCAAGCCAGGTATTTGTGGACCAGCCCTTGCAGTGCAGGATGCTTTCTGTTTAGTAGAAACACTGGCTCTGGCAACTGAAAGAAGTTGCAGTGAGACTAGCCTACTCTTACACTGTGAAATGCCCTCATGTAGTGGTTTTCAAACTTTTTTCATTTATAGACCCCTAAAAAATTTTGAATGAAGGTGGAGACCCTGTTGGAAATTTTGAATGGAGGTGCAAAAATTGTAAGTGTGGGTATTCAAATATTTTTGATTAATCATAGTCATCTTTTACTGACCCCTTAGACATAGTCTGCAGACCCCCAGGAGTCCGTGGACCTCAGGTTGAGAACCATCACCCTAGAGAGATCTGGCAGAGAAGGTGGTTGTGCCTTGGATATGGTTTTTAAATTCTTCAGTTTAGTTCAGTTCAGTTCAGGAAGGGTGAGGTTTCCCCTGCATACAGATCTAAAGCAATCGTGTGTTTGTAAATGTTGGCATGTCAAACCAATACCTACCATTCAAGAAAACAGAAAAATCTTTACAAATGCTTACTACATATACTATCTCATACTGAGTTGAGGAAGGAAAAAACACTGACTAACGACAGCCTCAGGCAATGAAAAGCTGACATTATCAAATGAGTGTATCGTACACAGGTATTTACCTCTAAGCAACAATGGGGAGAGGGATATTCTTTACTTTCTTCTGATGTTTTTAGCTCCAAGCTGGAATCCAAGTAGAAAAAGGGGAAAGCAAGACAAAACATAGAAACCCAAACCCATTGATTACTGTTCTGCAGAGTCTACTTTATCTGAACTGGAAAAAATCTTCAGCTCCCTTTCTCATGATTTCATAGATTTCATAGACATTAGGCACTGTTTTGTCAAACTGAAGGAAGAAAGGAACCTAAATAAAAATGCATAATAATTGGCCATATATAGAAAAGCTAAGCAAGGAGGCATCAATTAGTAGATTCTACTAATGGAGGAGGAGCTTACTTAATTTATAGAGGGGTGCACAGGCCACTAGAAGCCTACAAAATTCTGGCAAAGTGTAATGAAGCTTCTATTAGCATTAAGTAGCAGAAGTGAAGCTGTGGCTGAATTATCCTCATTATGCTGAATAACAGAATAAGGGTTACAAATGTCAAAACTAACCCAGAAGGCCCTTGTACCATACTTTCATATCTGCTGGGGAACAAGAGGTGATATATCTCAGTAGCTGACCGTTTCTTTCAGGGCTGAAACTGTAACGGTAATGTATTTGAGTTAGGGCCAATTTAGTCAACCAGGTCAAAAAACATAACAGACATACACTTTCTCAATATGTATTTATGGTATGCATTGCATGAGAGTTATAACCTCTGCTAGGGTTCTCCAGCACCCTAGTGGTCCTCACTGGTCCTCAGGCCCTTTGCCGGGCTGCTCAGGTCAACTGTGCCTTGCAGAGCACCCAAAGCCTTAAGGGCTAATTACGTGGCTCCAAATCCTACCCTATACCACATCCCACGCCTCTGAGATATTACTATAACATTTTTACCTGTGGAGGCTTTAGCCTCCTCAGCCTCTACCCCTTTAATCTAGCTAGGCCTTCTAGCCTGGGCCCACTGTATTGGACTTGGCTCTGAGACACTAGCTCTCACTTGTCCTATCTGGTCATTGGTCCCTTAGTCACTGTCTGCTGAGCCCCTGGCCTCTATATGACTCCGCCTCTCTCTGATGCCAGGCCCTTGGCCCCTGTCTAGTTGCTGCCTTGCACTCTCTGCCCACTCTGGGCTCAAGAGCTGCTCAAGCTTTGAGCCTGCCCCTGACAGGGGTTAAGGCTATCAAATGCCCCATAGGTACTAATGGGACCTTTGTAAACCACTCCATACAGTCCCAACCCAAACAGCTGGTGAAAACACAACATATACATAAGACCCTGGGCTACAACATAAAGCGATAAAAGCCCTCTGTCTCTTTCAGTGTGTAAACCTTCACTCACTAATACAGCATACCTCTCATCCTGGGCTCCTTGTGAGCTCCCTGAGCCTCACTGTTCTTGCAGGCAGCAAAGCAGTTGGCCTAGCATCTCGGCTGACTCTCCTGGGCAGGGGCTCCTTCCCCTGTGGCTGCCAGGAAGATATCCCCTTGCCAGCTCCAGCTTTGGGCTTATATGCTCCCAGGGCCCTGCTATCTCCAGTCAGTTGACTGCGTGCAGGTGCCTGCTAGTTGCTCCTTTAGATTGTTGCCCTGGTGACCTGCAGCACCTTGATGACTATCAGTGCACTTGATGACTATCAGTGCCCCAGGCTCTCTGTTACAAAATGGAACATACAAAATAATGTGCTTTAAATTCAAAAAAAGATGTGTTCTAGTAGAAATTAAACCAATATAAAGTAATCGCAGAAAAATCTTCATTATATCACTTATAACTGAGAGGACTGTTTGCACGTTTATTCTTCATTAACCTTATCTTCTTAGGCACAGACAGAAGTGCAGGTCCCTGGTTTAACTCATAGGAAGACAAGGTTCTGTGGGTAAATCTGATATCTTTTATTACAACAACTAAATAGTTGGAAATTTTCAGGTAATAGTTGAATGGAGCAGGTAAATAGCGGAGAGGTACCTGGGAAGTCAGATGTCAGGCACCTTATAATATGTCACAAATCCAATGTCTATATTTAGTCCATGATTTTTTTGTATCCAGGAGGTTGCTGAAGTGAACTTCATAGGCTCATCTGTGAAAAGTATTTTGTCAATTCCCTATAGATTAGATTTATGACACATTATAACTATTTACCTGCTACATTAATCCCCCTCCAACCCCACCAGCCAGTCTCTCACCCACTGACACCTCAATCTATGTCTTCACTGACTGCATGCATACCAGCCTCTAGCCTCTAGCTTCTTTACTATTAATTCTATCCAGGAAATGCACACATCAACTGCAGATGATTCCCCAGCCTGAAGAAGGGTTTTTAAACCTGAAAGCTTGCGAAGAAAAAAAATTTGCAACTATTTAGTTGGTCTAATAAAAGATATCAGATTTACTCAAAGAAAATCTGCCTTGTCTACCTATGTCCTTAGACAAACACAGCTACAACCTACACCCTTGATCTAGCTCATGGCACTTCACAGAAAGAGTCATGAGTTATACCAACCCTCTTGACCCAAAAGACGTTAGGTATTAGGTTGGGAGGGTAGGAGATTGAGCTCCAATTTGGAGCCAATCCAGCAAGAGAAGCTGCCTGTCTGCAGCCTCTTCTCCTAGCTCCACAGGCCCTTCGCCCCCTCCCTGCCCATCCCTGGTGCTGTCTCAGGATGAGAGGAGGAGAAGGCAGAGGAGGGAGGTCTGTGCTGGGGTATGCCCAACTGTGCTGGGGGTGGGAGGGAGAGTGGATTGGAGGCCCTCATCTCAGGGAGGCTCCAATCCCACCCCTACCTCCAGTGCAGTAGGGAAAACCCCAGAACAGACCTGCCTCCCTGTCATCTCCCCCTCCCATCCTGGGACAGGTGAATTTGTTGTACGATTAGAGTGCTCTTCTTTTCAGCTGTAGAGTGTTTTCAAGGAGCCAATCACACAACGAAAGTAATTTCTGTCTGTACCTTTTATCATAAGCAGGTCTGGATTTATCATAACAAGATTTTTTTTTTATGGCATTCTTAGACCTAGATTTGATTAGGACAAAATGGCAATTGTTTCTTTTACTTTTTATTCGTTCCCTCCATAATTTTCCTAATATGCAATGACATTCCATTCCCCTCCAGTTCAAGTATTTCATTAGATTCTTCTTTCCCCAAAGCTTGAAATATGCTTTGAATAAAGAGCAAAGCTCTGTGTCACTTGGGCTTAGCTCTAGGATTATGGAGCAGCTACAATATACATTGAGGTTTAAGTCAGGCTACCTAATTCTTCATCTGCTACATATGAACACCTAAGGCATGGAAAATGGGAAACTTTGTCTTGGGTGCTTACATTTGAAAACTGCCTATCACATTTATACTATCATTTATTATTGGTAAGAACACACAGAAAGCTGCTTGTAGAAATGCAAGGGATGTAGTGGTTAGCGCAGAAGACCCAGAGATTACCCCTTGAAATACATTAAACACAGAAAATATTTTCAAAAGCTCTTTGAAAGCCAATGGAGACTGGGGCTGAGAATTCCCAGCTAGCTGTGCAGCAGCTGTAATTTAAGAAAAGCACAGATTTCATAATTAGGATATTCATGAACCTTTGATGAGAGAAAAACATTATCTTTCAAAACATTTTGGTGGTATGTGCTGGGACCTGTTGCCCCAGGACTGACTTTTCACACAGGGACTGCTAATGCAGGAGGCCTCGCTTCCTGCTTCTGTCTGACTGGTGGTGTACAACCAAAGACTGGGGACAGCTCCAGGTGGTACCACATCCTGGACTAACAGAGAGGCAGATCCCTGCCCTGTCTGGCACGCACACACTCTGTTACTGCAGCTACACAGGGGTCCCAGGGAGCTGTGGTTTCTCTGTCCTCTTATTTGGCACCTGGAGTGGGTGCTCCACACACCCCAGAGTAATGCTACTGTGCTGGGTGCCTTTCAATTAATAGTGATGGGTTAGCCCTGGACTATAATCTGCAGTTTACAGTTTCTTGAAAGGACTTTAGCCTCTTCTGGGTTCTTAAAAAAGTATTCATGTGTTCAGTGTCCTTGGAAAAAAAAGACCTTTCATGTTTCATGTTAAAGAGCCTCTTGAGATCTCTATGAATAACAACGCTATTCTGTGCATAATTAGACTGCAAAGCCCTCCATAATAACAATATACTCTGACTGTACATGGTCAAAACATGGCTATTGTTAAATTTATCAGGTAATTTAACTTGAACTATACAATTAAAGCCCAATCAACTAAATAGGCTTGATGAATGAAAATGTCTTACTCCCAAAACAAACATAAACAATCCATGAAGAAAACATGCATCACCACTGCAAACCCTTTAAAAAAATAAACCAAATAATAAGAAAAAATAAGTTATTTTTTACCCAGTGAGGAAACAGAATCGTTATATAGGGGGAACAATACTCCAGAGAAACTTAAGCTAAAATTATAAAGCAATTTTTTAAATCAAAGTCAACACTAAAACTCCCTCTGAGGATTAAAATGAAAAATCAATAGCAATAAGTTTCAAAAGGTTGCTTACTTGACAACTTTTTTTAATGTCAAAGGATAAAAACAGGGAAGGGAATAAATGTTCATGCAGTGAATTGACACAGAGTAAACAATAAATACTTTATCAAGTGTAACCTCTTTTTCTGTCTCTGAAATATCTTGAAGCAACTTAAGGTTTCTGCTAATGGATTTGTTTTCTGAAATTATGACACATTAAAAAATAACTTTTTAGATTTATTACAAGCAGTTCTATCTGGGGATCGATTTTTTTTGTTTGTCCTTGAAACTATGTTTGTTACTTGAATTGCTAGTTAAAAATACAGGTGCTTGAAAATTGGGGTATGGACTTAAGTTTTCATTAATAGGGATCTACCATGTTTGTGATTTTGCATTCTTCATGGAAACCACAAAAAAGCGTTTTTTGTGAACCCTACCAAAATGTCAGTCCCCGTGATTTTGGCCCAGAAATGCCAGGGAGGGAGCATTAAAATGCTAGCTCCTCAGTGGGAGCCAGTGGTCCTCCGGACCGTTGAGGCCCAGCCACACAGCCCACCAGAGAAGAGGGGGTGGCAGGATGGGGACCCAACAGCATGAAGAGGAGCAGCAAAGATGGCAATTGCCCCCCCAACCCCTCACTGCTGATTGGCAAAGAGAGATGCCCATTGTGCAGCTCTGCCCTTGTCCAGCAATCGGCAGCAAGAGGCAGGGTCACACAATGGGGAGCCCTCTTGGCAAATCAGTAGTGACAGGCAGGGTTGCTGCTGCCTCTTGGCCAACCAGTGAGGGGCAGGAGTGGTCACCATGAAAATACTACAGAAATGGTGCCATGCACCAGAAATGGCCCACAATTTTTCTTTCACCTGGACTGATGTAGGCAGATCACTATTCACTACTGTTTGCATACACTCTTTCAGGACACAAATTCCATAGTCATTTTCAGCAGTAACACTCAGTGGTTTAAACAAGAATTATCTGAGAGAGGTCTTGACACTATCTTAATCATCTCTCCCAACTACTTAGTTTGTCCAATCAAAAATATTTCAAAATTAATCCTCTTCACCTATTCCTTGGGCCATCATAGCAAGAACAGTACTACATAGTGAATTCACAAAACGTTTGGCATCCATTTCTCTTAAAGAAGATAATAATAATAATAATAATAATAAATTCCCCTTTTATTGAAAATATTTCATGTCCCTCCAACAATTTTGAACAAAGACGAGGTTGTAAAGAGCTATCTTTTTGTGTTCTGTATTCATTTCTGTGATGTTTTCTCTGACTGCCTTGGCTATCACTACCTGCGTCGATTTCGACTCTCGCCTGCCATGTCTTGATTGATTTTGATCTTACTAGTCGGGAGGTATTATTTGCTGAGAAAGCCTATTGGCAATCTCTAACCAATTTTATCAGTGGTCCACCTTTCCACTGTCTTTCTTACCCAATGCATGAATTTAGGTTAATACTCAAAACAGTCTGCTGTAGTCACATGATTCTCTTTATATTCTTTTTGTTCCTTCACACTAACAACTATTACACGACTATTATATTTTTTGTATATATATAAAAAATTATTATTATTTGTTTTGGTCTTTCATAAACACCTTTCGGACATTTTCTTCTTTATTGATGTACAGCTTAATCAAACTAACTTTCAAAACTGTGTCTTGAATCGTCCCAAAGTTTTCACTTTCAGTTTTACTTCCCTTTATTTTTGTAGGTACTCCTGCATTCTTCATTTTATATTCAAACACTGTTGCAGAGCAGACAATAACTTCAACAAAATCAAAACAAGGTCTCCCAACGTGTTTGTTCTTTCTTCTTCCTTACTTTCTGTTTTTTTTCTCAGAGCATCCACCCCCATCTCTGTTTCTTGAAGTTTCTCTTCTTCCCTCACCTCTATTTTTTCTTACATCTCTGGAGCCTTCTAGCTCCCTTCCTTCATTCAGCCCTCTCTGACACATTGGACCAACCTCTGGAATCACCCCAACTCCACAATCTTCTCTCTGTTCTCTCTCTCAGAGGAGACGTCTCTTGCTCCCATCTCATCCTCCATGCCACGTGGCCCTGCCCCAGGCTCTTTTATATGCAGGGAGCAGCTGCTCCTGCATTGCCACTCTCCTGGCTTGATTGTTTTCTCCACTCCTGCGTCCTCATTTTGTGTTAGTACCTCTTCACAATTTCCATGTTGGATTTTCACATCAACACTACTTTGCTTGCATATCTAAAAAATTCATTTTATATCTGATGATAATCAATATCTCAAAGAGTTTTGTATGTCAGGTAGATTTGCCTGACAAGCAAATTTTCTATTGCAAAAGGCATCTGTTGTCTGGGAAAGCAAGTTATGCTCTTTCATATGCGTAATTGGGTATAAACACTTAGAAGCTATCAGTCTTCTGTATGTAAGATGGGAAAGAATACCACCAACCCTGGAACAACTGTGTTGGTTCCATGAGGGAAATTTCAGTTAATCCATTGGTAATGCTGCCTTTAGGACACTGACCACTTGGCAGAAATGAGAGGAAGTAAAATAAATAAAGTTTCTTCCTACTTTATAGATAATGGATTTAAAAAATTCTTTTCCATTTTATTTTTAAATCATCCCAGAATTGACAGAAAAGAAACTATATTGGAATTTAATAACAGCATGATCATAATAATACTGCCAGTTTGCTACCCTAGTCTGGCTCATTTCCAAAACATTTCAAGGAGCCACTATAAAACTCCTATATGGTATAAGTTATAAAATAATGTTACAGGCAAGAACTAGGGCCAGAAATTTAGCTGCACATTCATACCTTTAACATAGCAAAACCCTGACATAGCAATGTCCAGCATATTTATGCAATGTCCACATGTGCAGATGCAAACTCCATTAACATTACTTTCTTGGGGATGTGCCATGAATGGCAGAGTTTAGCCTTGTCTGTCTCACCTATAATGGTTCATGTGCAAAATTAAATAAAGCTGGAGCATTGCCATGATTTGGTTTGTATGCAAAGAAGAGTATGCACTGCTGCACTAGCATTTAACATAACAACATGTGAGCAACAAATTCTACCACAGCTAGTCGAGAGAAGAAAAATACATAGAAATGGCTTTGATAACATGGATCACAACACATGTAATTCACGATCAACATTTTTTAAAATGTGTTTAATTTAACAGTACAAAAAAGCACTCTAGAAGTGAATAGTCATTAATGTGACCTGAGATTACTAAGATATGACCTTCAGTGTCTCTCCTAGGTAGAGATGAATAAAAACAAATAGTTTTGACTGGCAAAATAGATGTCAAGGTTTTGAGATTTCTTTTCATTCGTCAGGGGGACATAGATAAGATATTTCACTTTTTGTTTTCTGAAAAACAAAAACAAAAACAGGGAGAGAGTGCTAACCCAGAAAAGCCTGGAGGTTATGGCAGAGATCAGTATTCAATTCTCTGCTCTGAGCCTCATTCTGAACCACTAGACTATAGAGTCAGTCTCTAACTCTCTGGCCAAATGAATATATAATTACTTACATAAAAGTAGAACAGCTCAACAAAAGTGATGTGGGGAGGAAAAGGGGGCTCTCTCTGAATCAGACAAAGCTAGGACTTGACCTTGCAGCTTCTATGTCCTACAAAAAGGTTATATGCACTAGATTATTAGTGATTCTGGTAATTTACTCTTTTCCTAGAAATTCCATCATGGGTCAGGAGAATTTTTATAAAAATGCTTCTGTAAAACTTCAGTTTCAGCAAAGAAGTATTTTCTAACATGAAGTTTTAAGTAAAAACATTCTGACCAACTCTACTCTTTAGGGCTACACCACCACCACAAAAACACACTTGGGTATTGAGAAAGATGCATTGCAACGTATCTGAAAGGATACAAAACCATTTTCTGATTAATCAAAAGTGACAAAGTGAATTCTAAGGGCCTAATGTTCCACCAAGAGTTTCTTCCCATTTAAACCAACAGGGTTCTGATTGAACTGCCATTAGCCAACATTGTCAACAGTCCCTCAGTATGAGGATGACAATTTTCCAGTAAATAGGGACATCATCAGTGACTCCATAGATGACTGAGGAGGGAATATGAAATCCATGTGGGCAACTGCAGACATGGCAAATGATTCTGGAAGGAAGGAAAATATTGTTGGGTCACAGCTCTTTCCTTTTGTCTCTCTCACCTATTCACTTACATAGTGAGATGAATTTCCTTTAAAAGACATTGGTCTCCGAGGTACTAATGAAAATATTGCATTTCTTCAGATTGGTCTTCAAGTTGTCCTTGACTCTTTTTTTTGCTCACCTTTATGATAGTGACCATCACTGAGTTGGGAGTATGAGACCTGTCTTCAGATTGGTCTTCAAGTTGTCCTTGAATATTTTTTTTTAAACTTAAGTCCATACCCCAATTTTCAAGTATATCACAGCACCATTGGGACAATTCACGGCTTGAGTCTCTGAGGTACTAATGAAAATATTGCATTTCTTCAGACAGGTCTTCAAGTTGTCCTTGAATCTTTTTTTTTTGCTCACTGTGACTTCGGCCAGTCCCCCGATCGTAGATACCTCCTGCAGGTTGCCCCTTAACCCCTCGTCTCGCCCGCCACGACTTTGATGAATCCAGATCTCTGAAGGGAGGATGTTCAGTGCTGTTCTCTTTTTTTTTTTTTATACTGCTGGGGTTATGCCTGAGGGGTACTCACGACCTTGTGGTCTGATGGTCCACGAGGCTCCACCGCCCCTACACCTCGTCCACTC